>JAJKKK010000032.1:0-538957 GCA_022432375.1 Nemania sp. FL0031
AATTTTTTTATATAAAAATAAAAAAGCAAACTATATATAAATTATATATAACTAAGCTTTTTGTTTATATAACTAATTTTTTATAACTATATATTAGCAGCTATATATAGCTATTAATAGCTATTAATATAGCTTTTAGCAATATATATAGCTGTTAATAACTAAATTATTATATATTAGTTATTTTATTGCTTTATTAATTATTTTATTAAATATAATATAGCTATAAACAAGCTGCTAATATAAAAATATAAGCTATTAATAGCTAATAAAATATTAATATATTAATTAATTTATAAAATATAAAAAAATATTTTTAACTATTTATTTTTTATATAAAACGTTATAATAAAGCAATTAGCACTTATTATTTTTTTTAAAAATCTAAAAAAAGCTTAAATTTAAATAGTTTTTATTATATATAGCTTATAAATATATTATAAAGCTTTTTATAATATAATTTTTTTTATATATTATTTTAAGCAATAATAAACCTAAAGTTTAATTACTATTATATAATACTTATATTAAATTTATATTTTAGTTATATTTTAATATATTATAATTATATTTTAATATATATTAGCTATATTTTAATATATATTAGCTATATATTAATAAAAAAAACATTTGCTAATATTTTATAACTAAAAATAATTTGTTTAAAAAAACTTATTTTTATATTAATATAGTTTTTATAAACTTAATTAATAATAGTAAGCAAAGCAAAAATATATTAAATAAAAAATACTTAGTTTAAGTATAAGTTATTTATATATATATTAATTAAATTAAAACTATAAATATATTTAATTTTATTAATATAATTAATATAACTAACACTATTATAAATTTAAGCTGCTATAATTAACTAAAAAGCAAACAATACTTTTTAGGTTGCTAGTTTTTAGTTAAAAATAGTTTTGCAAATACTTTAGTTTTTTGCATTTTATATATTTTGCAGCGCTAAAAGCAAAAAAAGCAAAAATATAAAACGTTAAAGCTATAATAATATAATAAATAATAAAAAAATATAAAAAGTAGTAAAAAAAATAAAGCTATAAAGTTTTAATAAAAATAAGCTAAATTAAACTAAAAGTATATTTGTATATATAAAAATTAGTTAAATAGCTTATAATAAAACAAAAAAAAATAAAATAATATATAAAAAAAACAAAATTTAATTGCATATATAAACTTTTTAATGTAAATTTTGCTTTTAAACTATTAAATATAAATAATTTATTAACGGATAATATTTATTATATATTATAAAAAATATATATAAATTAATTAAAAAAAGCATAAAACAAAAAAAATTAATTAAATATAAAAAATAATATAATAATAATAATAAATTACTAACGATAAAAATTATATATAAAAAAAAAAGTTAAATTATAGTTAAATAAGTTTAATTAAGCTTAATTAAATAAAAGCAAGTTTAAAAAAACAAGTAGCTAGTTATAAGCAAGTTTTTATATACAAAATATTTTTTTAAGTTTAGTTTAATTTATTTTATTTTATTTAACTTTCTTGCAGCTAATTTTATATTTTAGCTTATAATATATATTTATATAAATATAGTTATAATTAATTTATTTCGTTTTTATTTTGCTATTTAAGTGCTATTTTAATAGCAATATTTGTTGTTTAATTTATTTAATATATAAAACTTTTTTTAGATTTTTTTGTTTAATTAACCTAAATATATTTTTAGTTGTTTAATAGTAGCTTATTATAATATTGTTTTAGTTAATTAGCTTTGCTTTTTTTTAAATCTAGCTTTAACTTTTTGTTTTTTGTTTTTTTAAGCTATTTTAATTAGCATTAGTTTAAATATATATAATTATAATTATATAATATTTACTAAGCTATAAAAAACATATACTACTTATATTTAAATAATAGCAATTAATATATACTTTTTTAGTTTTTAATTTGCTATTAGCAATATAATAAAAGGTTAGTTTAATATAATTTTTTTTTATATATACTTTACATAAAAGTTTTATTTTTTGTTTTTAAAATATATATTATACAATTAAAATAAGCTGCTTATTTTAATTTATTTTTTAATTAGTATAATATGCTTTTTTATTAATATAAACTATAATAATATAAAAAAAGCAAATAATATTTTATTATATATTAAGTTAGCTTTTAGTATATATAAATAAATTAAAAATATTTACTTTATGCTTTTTTAAAATATATTAAACTTTATTATTATTGTTTTAATAAAAAATATTAACAAAGTATGCTGTTTATAGTAGCAAACTATTATTATAATTATAAATTGCTAGTATAAAAAAAAAAAATATACTTTAGTATATAAAGCTTAAAAGTAAAAAAATAAATATAATAATAAAATAGCTATATAATAAATTATATATATAATTATAGCTAAATATAAATTAAATATAGTAAAAATAATATTGCAAACTTTAAAATTTTAAAATTTTAATATTGTTGCTAAAAAAAAAGTAAAAAAAGTTTAGTATAATAAAAAAATTATATATTTATATGCTTTTAAGTTTATTAAAAGTTTATTTGTTAAATTAGCTTTATATATTATAATTTATATATTTTGCTAGCAACCAAAATATTTTTATATTTTTTATAAAGCAAAATTAATTTAATTAAGTTTAATTTTTATTTTTTAATTAACTATTAAAATATATAATAATATATAATTTTAATTAGCTTAATTATATATATATTTAAATATTTAATTTTAATATAAAATAAATATAATATAATATATTATAATTAAATGTATATTTTAAAATATATTTTTAATTAACTATATATTAAACATATTTATATTAATATAATAAACTGCTAGTAAAAATAGTTAGCAGTTTTTATATTTAATTATATATATATTTATTAAATTAAATTTAATTTAATTAAATAAACTATTAGTAAAAATAGCTAGTAATTTATATAATTAATTATATATATATTTATTAAATTAAATTTAATTTAATTAAACAAACTATTAATAAAAATAATTAGCAGTTTTTATTATTAATTTAATATAAAATTATTAAATTAAAATATACTAAATTAAACAAACTGCTAATAAAAATAACTAATAGTTTAAACATTAATTATATATAAATAAATAATAATTTAATATACTTTAATTATATAAATAACAAAAAAATATAATATTATTAGCAAACAAATAATTATATATAAAAAAAAACAATTTAATTAATATTAATTTTATAAAAAGTAATAAAATTAAATATTATTTATATATAATTAGTTTTATATAAAAAGCAATAATTTAATTAGTATTAATTTTACAAAAAGTAATAAAATTAAGCATTATTTATATATAATTAGTTTTATATAAAAAACAATAATTTAATTAGCATTAATTTTGCAAAAAATAATAAAATTAAATATTGTTTATATATAGTTAGTTTTATATAAAAAGTAGCAATTTAATTAATATTAATTTTATAAAAAATAATAAAATTAAATATTGTTAGCTTACATTTAGTTTTATATAAAAAGCAGCAATTTAATTAGCATTAATTTAGCAAAAAATAAAAAAGCTAAATTAAAATAATAAAATTTAAAGCTATTATGCTTATATTTTTTAAAAAAAAATAGCTTTATATTAAATTATGTTTAATTAAAATTAACTAAGCATATTTAAAAAAAATTATATAGGTTTAAGTAAATAAATTAAAAAAATAAAAAAAAAAAAAACAAATAGCTAGGTATATAGCTTAATTAAAAAGTAGGATAGGTATGTAGGTTAAAAAGGTGGGACCTATAGTATAAGCTTAGTAATAAAAATGAGTTATGAAACAGTGAGCCCTGTGGGCGACCGTAGACACGACCGACCCCGTTCCTTGCCATCTCCACTCAACACGCACAAGGCACCAACCAACAGCCATCTTTTCACGTCTTGACTTCATTACCAATGAAATATATCGTATGATGAATTGCATTATTCGTTTGCCTTTTGCGATACTGTCTTGAATTCAGACACCTACATAGCACCACCGAAAACATCAACATTCCCAGCATCACTTATCTCCTTACTATATATAGAATAGCCGACGAAGAACAATCAGCCCCACCATCTAGGTATCTACCTACCTAGTCCAGGTATCTAATTATGTGGTGTTGATAGCATCAAAGAAGCTAGGTACGCTCCACTACGTCACAGGCCAGGTCACAGCTTTTGTGATCAATCTACCGACACCCGACAGTATTCAAAGATTTTTGTTGTTATTATTATTATTAGGTATTATCACTAGTGGCTTCGACCTGTCAAGCTCGATATAATAACTTGCTTCGACACTGGGTACTTAGGATAAGTCGGTCGAAGCACGGAAGAAGAGGGCCCGAAGCGAAGCGAAGCATTGCCACAGCTCCAAGCTATCACCATCTGTCTAGGTATCTACACCTACATACAATACAATCAACTCACCTCACCTAGTCCGAGACAGAGAGACAGACACCCTACAGACAGCAATCATGAGTCGACACGACACGGGCAACCTAATCGACTTCGACGACTCTCCCCCAGCATCAGCCAGATCGATACCCTCTCCCTTCCTCACCTCCCAATCCCACACCGACCCGCCGTCCCGAACAAGTTCCCAGCCGAACCTCCAACAGATCAAGATCAAATCCAAGCCCTCCTCCCCAGCCCCGCAATCACCACCACCACCACCACCGCATCTCACCCACGCCTCGACGACGTCGTCCTCGGGGTACGGCATCGGGTCCGCCGTCTGGGGGTTATTACGGCGGATATCCACAGCCGACACCGCACCGTCACCCTCCCTCAATTCACACCTCCACCCCCAAAATGGCAGTGGTGGTGACGGCATAAACGGCGCCTTCACCCCGCCCCGACGGACCGCGACGCCGCGCGGGCTGCCGTCCCTCGACCCCGTGAGCCTACACGGCTACCGCGAGGACACCGAGGCCGACGAGCGCCTGCTCGCGCGCGGCGTGGCCGAGGAGATCCGCACGTTCCTGCCCGAGCGCCTCAAGATCATGGAGGACTGGCGCCTGGTCTACAGCCTGTACCAGAACGGCAGCTCGCTCGCCACGCTCTACCAGCTGTGCGAGAAGTACCGCGGCGTCCGGGCCGGGTTTGTGCTTGTTGTGCGGGATGGGAAGGATGGGGTATGTTTGTTTCTTTTTTTTAATATTTTATTTTATTTTATTTCTGTCTCTATTTATACTGTTCCTTATATCTCTAGTTGTATATCTTCGTGGGGGAGGAGAGAGAAACCTATATTGTCTATGGGCTTTGGGACGAAAAGGGCCGGTGAGCACGATAGCGATGACAGTATATGCGGGAGGAGAAGGATTCTAAACAAGCAATGAATAACTAGAAAGGAAACTAACGCCCGATTCTCTCTCTCTCCCCAAACTACAGATCTTCGGCGCCTATTTCACAGAAGCACCACATCCAGCGCCCTCATACTACGGCACAGGGGAGTGCTTCCTCTGGCGCGCAAGCCTGCACGCACCCTTACCACCGCCCCCATCAGCCGACACCTCGAACCTAAACTACCGGACGACGACGATCGCATCACACCACGCCCCATCCACATCCACATCCTCCAACCCCAACCTTAATCCCAACTCTAAAACTACCCACCTAACCCCCTCCCTAACACCCCCCAATCCCAGTAACAACAACACCATCAAGCGCGTCCCCTCCCCAGCGCCCTCGACGCAGAGCATCCGCTTCCAGACCTTCGCCTACACGGGCGCCAACGACTACTGCATGTTCTGCGAAACAAAATTCCTGAGCGTCGGCGGCGGGCACGGCGGCACCTTCGGCCTGTGGCTCAACGACAGCCTCAGCCGCGGCCACAGCGCCGAGTGCGACACCTTCCTGAACCAGCCCCTGAGCGACGAGGGGGAGAAGTTCGACGTCATCGGCGTCGAGCTGTGGGTCGTCGGCGCTAGCTAGCTAGCTAGGGACCCAACCAACCCGCTTAGCATGTATGGTAATGTTATGTCAGTGATGTTGAACTGGGGAGGGTGCGCGGTTGAGAGAGATCCATATGCTCTGGTGATGGGATGGGGGCGTGCGTGAGGAGGGGTGAGGAAAGATAAGATGAGGGAAGGGGAGTGTAAAGTGGGATGATGGGGGAAAGGAGCGCAGGTACGCTAGGGATCAAGGGACGGCACGGCACGGCAATACGCCGCGGAAGAAAGCTGATTTCTTAAATTTAGATACCCCCGGAATTCAGGGTCGGGAAACCCAGGGCCTTTTCTTATTCCAAATGGCCGCGGCCGTACGAAGGCAAGCATAGGCCGCGTTCGGATCTTGGGTATGGAGAGGGGTTGCTTAATGGATACATGACCACGTCGCGATAGGAACGTACGTCATTGGTTCAAGAAGATTGAATGCGCAGGTTTGAAAGGGGAGTTCTCGGCTCACCCCGATCCATCTGCTGACTGCGACTACCTACCTAAGCCGTATATCCTCTGTCTAAATACCGGAGATCGGACAACTCTAGGTATGAGACCATCTACCCCCGGCCTTCCAAGCCACGGATCGGAGCGTGTCATCTAGCTAAGAGAGATGTCTCTGGATCTAATAGCCGAGTCGCGGTTCATCTGGCCACGACTTCGCGAATGGGGATAAAGATCTAGCAAAGGGGATTGGTTTCCTTGCTAGTCATTGTCAAGACAGCGAGACCTCGCCCTAGAGTCGGTCTATCGATGGGCGGGTCCGGCGATGCCAATTTATCCGTGTCCTTAAAGTCGACAACATCTCGACTTAGCCCGGCTACGCCCCTGATACAAAGCATAAAGGCAAGGCCAACGGATAGATACGCGGAGCGGGCGGAAGGAGACGGTGAAAGCGCGCGCACACACAAGAGAGAGAGAGAAATACGAACGGCGGCAACTTAAACGAGCCCATAACAATGGAAACGGTCCCGACGGACTGACGATCCAGATATCCAAATATGCACATAATAAACAGAGATACCCAACTCCGTCCCGTAACCCCTGTTTGAATAATTGATTACCTATGTAAATAAAGTCCGTCTTCTCATGCCTGTTAAGTTACCCCCATAGGCCACCCTAGGTATATTCGCAGTAGTCTACACGCCACAAACGATTTACGCCGTCGAAGTGATAAGGTTAAGTATTTAGGAAGAATCATCTGTTATACACATGTTCCGATCCAACTTGCGTAAGCTCTTAAGTAATGAGATTAGACATAAATAATACTCAAGGAGACATCCCAACTTTATCTAAGAAGTTGTAAGCATCTCACATCACACTACCTACCATGCAAATGGCATAACCACTGATACAGCATCCGTATAATATATACTACGTACCGAACTACGCACACCAGGCAACACACCGTCACCATCCTACTACCAAATAAACTCACTAAACAAAGCATTCAAAAAGCGAAAGCAAACTAAGGCAAGGAAGAGGTAATTGTTGTCCTATGGAGCTAGATTCATTTATCTATCCACCCGCCTTAACTCGCGAAACCCACTCCACTCGTAGAGCCCCTAAACAGCAGCAGACAGATATTCTGAAGGAAAAGAAAAGCAACACCGAAACAAAATACAAAGAAAAAGACAAGGCGATGGCTTTAGATGTCCACTTATCCCTTCATTTGTGGTCCTCGGCCAGAGATCAGGTCAGATCAGGTCAGATCAGATCAGATTTAGAAATCTTTCCCATTTGATTGGATTGATTCATCCGGGCCGTCATTTTCTTGCTACGTTTCCTACTCTCGTACATAGAACGTCATCTACCTATATAAGATGGACGATAAAACACCGAGAGGAGAAACAAATTAGTCCATCGTCTCCTAAAGACACACAACTGACCATCCCTTTGGCAACTCTCTCGCTAGCTTCGCTAATTATGTGCATCGCTCGCTCGCTCGCTTGTCTTTTCTTCTCCTACACAAATGCGAGTGGTGTGGGCATCTCCAACACTCGCTCGATGATCGGGTATCCGTCTGTGGCATAATGGCGATTCTCGCCAGTCATCCCACCAGCACTACCTGCTTGCTCAACTAGCTCCTGGGCAACGCTTATCCATTCCGCCGTATCAAGAGGTCTTGGGTTCTACCGCATGATCTCTTGGTATATGAGCTGCTTCAACTGCTCCTTGCTAAGGTTGTCCTTATGCTTGTCAAAGTCGAAAAACTCTTCGGGGATTGGGGGTGCAGTAGGCTCATCCTCTGGATCGTGGTACGGCTCCAGATAAGGGTGCTTCAGGGCATCTTCTACCGTAATGCGCTTAACAGGGTTGAAGGCGAGAAGCTTCTCCAAAAGGTCGAGTGCGAGATCCGAGGTTTTAGGGAAGAGGGTCCTGAACGGTACCTTCTTCTTGAAAGGAAGAGATCGGATGTATTCCCGCGCACGACGCGACTTGATGCCGTAGTAATCCTCCATGGTTGGTGTTCCCAGTACGTCCAGAATCAACGTCAATTGATGGTGGTCTTGATCATGTTAGTTGCGGTTGCGGTACTATACGGAATGAATATCATCCGAGTGGATTGGAGGATCTTAACTTACAGTCCTTGCCGGGAAACAATGGCTTGCCACTCAGCATTTCAGCTAAAATGCAGCCAACAGACCACACATCAATTGCCTTGGTGTATTCCTTAAATGTCAACATGATTTCTGGCGCACGGTACCATCGCGTGGCGACGTATTCGGTCATGAATCCCGAGTTGTCCTCTTGGGAGGCGGCAGACCGCGCGAGACCAAAGTCGCAAACCTTGAGATCGCAGTTGGCGTTTAGTAGCAAGTTACTTGGTTTGAGGTCTCGATGTAGGACGTTGGCTGAATGCATCGCCTTGAGGGCTCGCAGCGTCTGGTAAATAAAGTATTGGCAGTGATCGTCGGACAAATCTTGGGTGCGGATGACACGGTGCATATCAGTCTCCATCAGCTCCTGGATAAGATAGACCTCGTTGAAGGACTCGTAGTTCCGAGGCTTTTGAATATCTAGGATGGAGATGATGTTCTCGTGGTTGAAATATCGCAAGAGCTTCATTTCACGCAGAGTTCTCAGACAAAACATGGAGTGATCGAAAGGTGTTATCTTTTTGATGGCAACCTTCTGGCTCGAGGGTTTGTGTATCGCCGAACTAGAGAACAATTAGCTTGTTAATACCCAGGAGGAATATGGAAACTAGGCCATACCAGACGACACCATAGGCGCCTTCACCAACCACATCCTGAATATCATACTGCTCACTAACGTTAAAGGAGATCTTGCGGGATCCCTGAGGATTCGGGGGGTTTGCTCGCGACATGGTGGAACAACGCCAACAGGCACAATTCGTCTTCCACCACAACTATATAATTATATAGTGATGCACTCGGGAACTGAGTGTAACCTTGAATGGCACGCACAACCCTTAGCTTTGAAGATTGTGGAATACTTCGAAAAACAAGTCAAGGTCTGCTTTGAAAAGCGCCAAAATAGTGCCCAAGTTGGAACGAAGATGGACTGAATAGACGGCCGAGGCGATGCAGCGTATAAACTTGTAGCACAAAAAGGCGCGCCGGTTTTTGTTGATGTGATGCCTTTCTTGGGCTTTGAATTGCAGGGCTGGAGGGAATGGCTCCTCTTTGTGCTGGACGAAGAAAGCTTAGTGTTCGGCTTGGGATCGTCTGAACTATGGGAGGAAAGAAAGATTAGCCGAAGTTACAAGAGCGACAAAGAAGGCGTGCTAGTGGTAATCCAAGGTTCGAGCGGCCTCGAAGGGGGCACACGCCACTGGGGATCCATGCAGCTATAGACTGTAGGATTTGGGATGAGATCCTCGCCTTGCTAGGCGGGAGGCAGCCATGTCCATGTCCAAGTCCAAGTCCAAGATGTTTCAAGAACTTCCAGAAGACAGTTCGAAGCAGCCAATCGCCGAAGCTAGGACGGGTCTCCAGTCAAGGAGTAGCAGGTAGTGAGTGCTCGCTCCCGACGCCTCTGATGGTACAGTTGATTATGGTCAGGCCCCTTGTTACAAGATCTCATACGCTTTGCCTGGCCGCTTACGCTATAGCCGAACAGGTGGCACGAATGGGAGCGGATCACGCACCCGTACAGCACCTACATGTGGGTTTGGTAGACCGCAAGGAAGCCAAGGAAGCGGCTTAGAAGGTGGGCGGGAGTGACGAAGAAGGGGAGACGGAGGTCGAACAAGCGTGTGCCTGTATGATCTGCGCCGGGGTCGGCTGAGAGAGAGAGAGAGAGAGAGAGAGAGAGAGGGAAAGAGAATGAAGGCTTACCCAGATAAGTTCCTGGCAAAGGATCGGACAGCAAGCGAGCTCTCCTTTCTCACAGCCTAGAAGAATACCTAGGTGGTGAACGCTACTCGCGATGCGAAGTATTAGCTCGCTCTGCGGGTGATGGTAAGATTGTAGGTAGGTAGTGAAGGTGAGGCGCGAAGGTGAGGGGTTGTTAGTTCACCCAAAGTGACGGGGCGGGGTGTTTGGGTTTTAGGTCGCAAATTGATGTTGGTCTCTCTTCAAGTCGGTAAATAAGTACCTAAGATGGGCAGATAGGTGGGAAATTCCAGCTATTTAGGAGAGATGCAGGGTGAAGAAAATACAGAAAATAAATGCACGCACATACAGCAAGCCGAGTTCCTCGAGGACGATCTAAGGCGGGTGAGAAGGTGAAGGAAGAGAGAGCTTAAAGAGGTAGACTGAGGTAGATAGATGGAGGCCGATTGTAGCTGCTATCTACTGCTTGGGAGCTTTTTGTGATCTCTACAGTGGTTGGTCGATTCGATGCTTGGTACGGTAGGTAAGATACATCCATATATGTAGGTACCTTCGTCCTTTGTCCCTTGTTGGAAGAGAAGCTGATCCTGGGCTGAAAGGTCGGGACGAGTGGGGTACATGTACCTAATCTTTAGTGAGTCGATGTTAGTGGGTGCTATCATTGCCTGTAACACGTTCTCCATGAGAGGTGGTACCTTAGGTAGGTTAGGTACTCCTAGATAGCTGCCTTAGTTAAGGTCCACTAGTAGTACACAGGACCTATAGAGTGCACTATAAGAACCAACCTCCCCCTCCTTAAAGTAGATACTATCATGACAATAATTCCATATATCTATATGTTTGGTTAGATCAGTAAATAGGTAATTAACGGAGCATTATATTCTACCACATATGATTGACTAACCCGCCCGCTAGCTATCATAGGCCTAGGTAGCCAGCCGACTGACCTACCTGACTCTGCTACAGCCGAGGTGAAGCGCGATGTGGGTTGGGGGAGAAGCCAAAAGTCAAGGTGCGACGGGGACCGTGCGAAAAACACAAACCAGCTGAAAAGCAAACTACTATCTAAATGGAGGAGTATTCTAAATTCAGATATCTCTCTCTCTCTCTTTCTTGGTGTCTTCGAAAGGAAGGGGAAGCGCGTAGGCAGTCTAAATGTAGGTACCAGCAGGTAGTTGCATGTGTGCAGTATGTAGGTACGCAGGCACAAGGCTTGTCTTATGCCACGTGGGGTCTAAAATCAGACAATAAGACTTAGGTATTGTACCTATCTTCGTTAGATCATGTAGACGAGCAGGACACCGATATGTACACATGAAACAAGGGTTAAACTTAGACGATGGATTACATACTAATACCTATATATACGGGAACATTGTATAAACATTCACATGCACACGCCAAAATACATGGTAGTTAATTAGGTCTAGCTAGGTATGTATGATCCCAAGGTGCTCGAGTGGATGAGGGGGAGGGGTAGGGTAGACCATATTAATTCTAGGTAGGTACTCCGAGTTCCGTAACTCGTGTTGCTGTGCTTGCTCCTGTAGTTTTCTTGGCTGGGTACTTCTGGGGCCAGCGAGCTTGTTTGAAAGATATTCCATCTACTAATCTATATCTACTGTATAGCAATGTTTGCAAAAGATTCTTACCTCACAGACCGAACCTACCGTAGCCCCCTTTTATGTTTCACAGGCTCGTATACCTAATTAGTACCCAGGAGATATGTAAGTGGATGACAAACTAGGTACCTGAGGTAGGTATCGTGAAACGAGGCTCAGACTGTCCCTGAGTGGTGTAAGTCCGCCGTGGAAGTAAAATATCTATGTGGACTTATAAAATCAACCATTAATTAACCCAAGACATAGATGGATGAGTAGATATCTAGACGCCATCCATATCTACGGAATATGATCAAAAATCTACAACCAATCAATCAATCAGTCCCATCCATGGAACTAATCATAACAAACCAAAAGCCCTATAACGCCATCTCAATGATCATCAAGAAAAATAAGAAAGAAGAAGAAAAAAACCCATCCCACAAACATCCATCTCCACAACCAATGACAGGCCCTTCTACGCGCCCGTCCCCCAGAGTGGAGAGCTCTGGCGTTTCACTGGCCCCTTTTTCACGTCTAACGAGAGAGGACCAGTCACCTCGCCTTCTACCTAGTTTCATGACTGGCTCTCCATCGCTGTGACACGGCTCCCCATCTCCACCATCAGTGTTACACTACGTATGGCGTATAGCCCAAACCTGTTCTTCCGGACCCCCTTCCTTGTTGCTCTGATTCCGATATCCGACACACCCGCCTGCCCACTAATATCCACCGTCCCACGATGGATGCAACGTATTCGCTATCGATTTCCTGTCTGCGTCTAGCTATCAGGTATCTCTTTCATACTCAGTACCTTACCGTAGTATGAGTAGGTACCTCGAATAGGATCTGCCCGTGTACGTCTTCGATACTGCTGCTGACAGTTTGCGCCGTTCGTGATTTGGTTCAATTCTAAAAATACCTCCACATACCAATCCCGTATGCATACAAAATGCCCATCGTAGGGATCGTGATCCAGCCGCCCTACAGCCCGAAAACCCAAAGAAACATCCGGATCTCACCGATTCGGCGACTAAATATATCTCCTAACCGCCGCCGGCGCCAGGGCCAACGTCCACATTGCCGGGCCCATTGCTTGCCGAGCAAGTAAAACATGCAGGACTTGGTTTTGGCTCCCCATGTTTCGAGATACATCACGAGAATAGACGTCTGCACATTCGTATCACCTGTATTTTTCATAGCGTGACCTACAATATGGCGCACCTCAGTTGCCTCGATCACCTGCATACCTACCATTATAGGCCGACCTAGGAAGTATTGTAGACAGGGTCTTATCTGACCTGCGCACAACATCTATTCTACTACCGAACCAAAAGTCTTCGTCACACATTATCGTTGTCATCCATTATTTGACGTCTTTATTTGGTTTATTTCTCTTACTTCCATCGAGATCTCCGCAAGGCCCACAGACTCGCCTTTTAGCCCTCGATGCATCGTTCTATTGCACAACCTACACGTGTGACTTTTAGCATCCAGGCTCTGGTGCTGGTGTGATGATTTAACTTACCTTTTCTCTCAGTGAACCCATCCATTGCGCCAGGCCCAGGGCTTGATCTGCACGATCCTCTACTAGCATTGTCTGTGCCCACAACTTCAGACTCGGTTCACCATCTTCCCGGACAACATGCAGATGAGGCACGGTAACGCTACCGACACCCCGGGACAGGTGATCCCTGCTCTTCTGGATCACCGCCCGCACCCGTTCGTTAAAGTCGTTGTCTAACTCTGGGATCATGTTCTTCCCCACGCGAAGCTGGGCCCGATCTTGGATACCAAAGACGTCTGCCAACAATTGTGGCACCGCATCCCGCCCAACCCATAAGAACTGTGTTTGACCGTCGTCAATGAGGTACAAACCATATGAAACAAACCGCTCTGAAGACAGGTTCAGTGGTGGCGGTAGCACGATCTGGCTCGTCTCCGGATCAGGTACGCCAGCGTTATCAGGCATATCGTGGAGTGAGTATAGCCGCGGGTATATGAATTGCATCAAGAGCGGTAGCGGTAGGGTGGACAGCAGGCACAGTGCCGCCGATCTAATGTCGGACGGGATCTGTGCAGAACGACGCAGGCCGACGTTCTTCATCAACCCTAGGAATAGCACGGGCAAACCGCGTAAGTTCGCAGGCAATTGCAAACCACCGCCGCCCATGCTTCCGCCACCAAGTTCCTTTTTGAAAGTTTGTAGAACCTCGATTATCTTGCCCTGCAGAGCATCCCTTGCCGCATCGAGACCGCTACCCAAGGCTCTCTCAACTGCCTTGTGACTGAAATATGTAGTAATAGCACATTGGTCTGCTGAAGCGTAGACGTCCGCTAAGTTGGTTGTGGTAGGGAGGGAGAGAGTCATAACACGAATCCGCCGCTCCCCATTGCAGGTTGTATATAGAACACCAGCCTGGAGGCAGATAAATTGTTTTTGTATACTCTCGTCGATAGCCACTTCAACTACATAACATTGATCACGAGGAAAGGCTGGGAATGCACAGAGATCCGAAGATCTGTTGAAGAAGTTCCCGTAGAACGTACTCATACGCAGGCCAGTCGAGGCACGGACCCTGAGAACTGCCTCTAGACCGATTTCTGAAGATAAGTAATCGCTGAACTCGGAGGCAAATTTAATAGCATCTTCCGCTCGGCCGGCATTGAATCCAGGATAGTACCAAGTCTGACCACCCGTATACCGGGGCAGGTTGCTCAGCGAAGCAACATCTTGATATTGTGAAGAGAACAAGAACATGTCGATAGACACCTGGTTCTTCGAGCACTCAACAGCGAATGACTTGTAAAAGCTATTGGCGGTTTGCAGGAGACCGCTCTCTTTCGATGTGCCTAGAAGTTTCTTATCTTCTCGCATTTCCAACTTTCCAGTCCCCATATTTGGTAAAGATGCGGTGAGAACCACTATCTTCCCACCCAGGGGGTTTATCAATTGATGGCCGGCCCTGAGAGCTGATCCCAGACACGAACCGTTGTTCTGGTTGTTCTGGAACATCTGAGGCAGTTTGGTCAAGAAGTTTTCAATGCTCTGCCGACTCTCGGTTAGAGGAACTAGAAGGTCATGGGGTATCGGGAGGAAAGGCTCTTCGAGGTCGCTCACGACCAGCATACTTGTCTCCCCGTTTTCATCGTCGTCTTTAGGGACGGAGAAGTAGTGTAGGCTCGAGTCAAAGGCGATAAATCCAAGCCGAGATCGGCGATCGGCATTTGGTATCCTGCTAAGACTGTCCAGAATAGTCCGAGCGCTTGTGGCGAGGAGGCCGGTTGATACGGCAGCGTAACTGACGTCAAAGAGGAAAAGATAGACAAGGGGTTGAGGAGCGCGGACCATATACTCCTGAGGAGCGACGAACTCAACCACGGAGTGATTGAGTTCATATCTATCCCATCGGTTGACGCTTTTCTGTGTGGCAGCGTCCCAGTCGAAGGCTTGTGGGGTCTCATTAGTGAGATTACACATGTTGCATCTCCAACGGTGTCCATTGTCCATAAAGGTCACGTAAGGGTTAATATATGTCCTACATCTCCGGCAGCGTGCAATTACTTGGTCCTGGACGATGGGGACGTCGTCGTCGATATCATGAAGAGCCGCATATGGCTGAATAACGAGGGCGAAGGGAAGTTTCGACTTCTTTAACAAGGAGTGGGTGGTAGGAACTGCATTTAGGGTGGATCGGATATACTTGGGTGGGCAGTTCGCATTGGGTGATTGCGTAACGCTGGCCTAGATACAAGTGTTAGCTTGAATGCGGGTATAACGCAAGCAAAGAGCCGATGAGCACATACATTAGGAGGTAGGATGCAAGGGGGGGGTGGCAAATCTAGTTCAGAGACGTTGAAGGGCTGGTTCATCAGGTCGGTGGGGTAAAGCTGGTTTAGAGCGAGACGAGGCGGTTGTTGGGCGGCCTGCTGCTGCTGTGGAACGGCCGGTTGTTGGGGGCCTCCCATGTTCAAGCCAGCCATGTTCTGTGTAAGAGGACCCATGCCGGCCGCAATGGCGCCGGAGTAGTAAGGGGAGGGGGCTTCATACCCGCCTGCCGAGGGTTGCGCGGGGGCGCCAGGATGCTGGGCGCCATAAGGCGAGGGCGCGGGCGCACCGTAGCCTCCTTGGCCGTATCCCGGCGCGGGATAGCCACCGTAGTCCTGAGCGGGTTGTTGTGCGCCGGCGAAAGCGGGAGCACCAGGCGGCGGAGGCATACCTCCCGGCGGAGGGGCTCCAGTGGCAGCGGCATTCGCTCCGCTCCCGAATTCGAAGGCCTGGGTGGCATAGCCTCTCTTCTTCTTTTTGCCAGCATCTACATGGCCGGGATGGGGAGGGGGTGACCCGGGCTGGCCCTCGTCACCACCATACTGCGCTTCTTGGGGATATGGTTGCGGCGGGTACTGGCCCTGTCCATCCTGGGGGGCGGCCATCTTGGCGGGAGCGCAGGGGAGTGCAGAGCGAGACTCGTTCGTGCGCGGCCCAATGGTTTGCGTGCGATGGTAATGCGACGGCTATACAGTTGCTGTTGGATGATGGACTTTAAACAGCGGGAGCGCAGGTAGGATGCCAGATGGGCGCTTAAGAAGTGTGCGTGGGTTGACGGTAGGTTGGGAGACGGGGGGCGGATGGACTCGAGGCCACGTTTTTAAAATCAGCGGTGACAAGCTGCAACTGAACAGCTGTGCATGAACTAATCGTCGATGAATAAATGGATGGATGCCTGGAAAGAGAGGACACGGGGCGGGCTGACAATTCATACAACCATCGTAGTCGCAGTGGGATGAACAGCACTCGAGGCCAGGTAGGTAGGTAGTCGAGTCGAGATGTCTTCTTGTACCTTGTATGTCTATGTCCTCTGTACTAGGTATGTAATATGTAGGGATGTCGATACAATAGACGTTGCCCACAGCGCAACATCAGGTGGTGGGTGGTCCTCGGGCTAAGCACTTGGTTGGTTCGTTCCAGCTCCTTTGACGTTATCCACCCGCCCGAGCCTCATTCTTTCTGTGGTCATAGCTTCAATCCCGCCCAATAGCCCCCCAGCATTTCGCCAACATTTTGCTGTCCCGCCCGCAAATTAGGCTTGGCGGACTTTCCTGGCGGGGTTTTCGTGGCTTGAATGTGGCTTGACCTACCTACATTAGGTAACTACCTAGGTAGCTTCCAATCTAACTTACATCAGTACGGATTCCAATATTCCTAACGGCATGATCAGATTTAAGACGATATCGTCATCGCCAGGTAATTTGCAATCGCGTAGTAGAACAACACGATGCCTATAACTAGTTACGGAGTATATAACAAGCTTATAGATCCAGTTACATCTCAAGATTGAACACGACACATCCATGTAGCTTGACTAAAGCGATACCAAGCATAACATTAGAAACTACATATAAACTCCTTTAACTCGGCCGTCGACAAGTTAGCACCAAATCAAGTACTTAAATAATTTAATTAATATCGAGTAGTTACATTTTTATACATAATGAGTAATTTAAACAATATATCGAGAATTTAAAAAATCATAAATTTATTACTTGTTGTTATAAGTGGAAATATTCTATACTATAAACAATATCATTTTTTGGCCTTAATTATTGTTATAGTGCGGGGGATCTGACTACGTGGTTAGATCGATTGGCTAGGGTGGTATTGCCTTGAAACCCTTGTTTTTCTACCTATATAAGTAGCCTATTCCTAGCCTTAGTTTCCTGTCAGGGGCTCTGCTTCACGGACTGAATAGATAGGCCGCAGCTAGGAAGAAGCGTAGTATAGGGCTAATAGAGTAGTCAATTGATTCCTAACCTTCTGAAACCCTAGAGTGACCTAGGGTCCCTTTATATAGCCCCAAACCCTAGGAATACAGCCACCCTAGGTGCCTGGGTATTTTATCACCTGACATTTTTGCCTCAAGAGCCCCCCTTCATGGAGGTCCCCTCATGCAATACACGTGACTTTTTTCTTAAGTTTTGGCTTTATAATACATCTTTAGAAGAGCTGAGATAGCTCTAGCTAAGCTTCTAGAGTGCAGATCGCTTACCCGAGCCGTTTGAATATTCATTCTCCTTAGGAAACCTAATCAGTTCATTAGAAACTATCCTAACTGCATATCGTAGCCCTTCCAGCGCATACTTTAGCCCCGTAGAGCCGCGTAGCCAGAGGTGTCACAAGGGAAGTAAAAACTTGCACATGTGACTCTACTCTATCTAATTAGACTTCATTCTTGTAAGGCTAATTCAAGAAACCCTTGATTTCAATGCCAAGACCAGCTCTAGTCCGTTAGATTATCTACAGTTCCAAGCTTAGGCCCGGCACGGGGCAAGCTGAACTTTAGAATTCTCGAAACTCAACGCTGTAGCAAAGGCAAAGTCCCACCATAGCATTCATTATCTTAACTTTAAGGATCACTATGTCTGTTTTGCAACGTGGCCATAAAACCCGGGCGAGCATGCAAAGGGACAATCGTAGAAAGTCCTCCAACTCTCACGTCTATTAATTTCACACAGAGGAAATGGTAGTCTCTTAACACCTAGCTCGTCAAGCTACAGTTTCTATTCCCTCTTCACTCTTACCAACCTTCAACACCTGAACATAAATTAAAATGGAGAGTTGGTCAATACCTCCATTGCCTCCATTACCCCATAACTATAACAACTTTCCAAACCGCCCAGAGCTTCCAAGAATAGCTACTCCAGAAAGCCAAATTACCAGAGAAACATTCCACGTCCCGGTTGTGTTTCCTGTTTTCGGAGAGGGAAGGCTTCATAACACTGTGCAAGTCCGCCTCAGTCGAAATCGCCGATATGAATATTACAATGACTTCGTAGACGGGCTCTTGACTGCGGGCTACAACGTACTTATAAATGTTTTTAAAGGCAACGACGACAGGGCGGTAGAAGCGCGACTCGAGTTGGAAAGGTGCATGCTGCGTCCCCCCGGCTGCGTGTACTTTGTATGGGATTTTGCGCGCCCGATTAAGTTCACGGAGACAGGGTACACGATGCCTGCATATGGCACGTCCTCGGCATTTGGTCTTCCCCCCGAGCTGCTCAGCGAGCATTTTCAAGCGGCGTATATGAAGAGGATATCGTACATCTTTATCGCAGTAGAGATCACGGAGAACGGGGTGGGGAGACCCGGTTTAAGGGAACTTTCGACGCTGCCACGGCGGGAAAAGGAAGAAAAGAAAAAAGAGAAGAGAAGAAAGAAAAGAGCAAGGCTAAACAGCGAGGTTCACGTTGAACAGGCGCCATCAACACCGAGTTAACAACTTTATTGAGCCCAGAGTGACGACAATATTCTACTAGTATCTAATTCCGGTTTTTCACTCGGTGTCCATTATTGCAGGTGGGCGGCTACAGCGATTACGGACGGATATTCAGCAGTATCCGGAGTGGGCAACCACTCGGCTGTGGGAGCACATTTTCAACCGCATTGTCTTCACCGAATCCAAGCATTTTGTTCCATCCTAGCAACTACCAGTGAACTGGCATGGCGAGCTTATGCAAGTCTACCTCGTTGTAGAAGAGATAGACAGCTACGATCAAACAGTCAGAACGCTATTACCTATCGAAGCAAAGCGAGCGCCATTTTGGCACGACAATGAAGCCACGATCGTGGATTCCCAACGCCGATCTTAGGTATCGGGTGCTCGCCTCAAAGCCAGCGTCTGCCATTTCCATAGTCGACCAGTCTCAGCGTTGTAGCGTCTTTGGAGATCAAGTCTAAATATCTGCGCAAGATGTGGATCATGTGCGCCAATTCAACCAAAATCCGAAGACAGCATAGAAATCCAATAGGAAAAGCTTTCGGCGGTGACGACCACGAAGATATTGGGTTCCCTTATATTAATATCAATTTTGGGTTATACAAACGTTGGTTTCATATCTATGTGCCTATCTGATTATTAGATAATCTTGTTACCAGATCTCTTAATTGACTTAATGATGCCCCTTTTTAAGGTAGTTCTAGTTATGGAAGATCTCTTATGATACAAGCCTGTAGTTGGACAAGTCACTGTTAACCCCCAATTTAATAAAACAGATAGTTTAAGAAAATCTAGTTGCTAAACCCAGAGATCGTACACAATGAACAGCTTGCCTATTCCTTATTTTCCATTTCGCAAATTACAGGATCACGCAAGTTCCACCCAACTAATGCTCCTCAAAACACTCTCGCTATGATGGGGGCTCTTGTAGCTACCCCATAACTTTCACAGTATAAATATCCCCTTGCCTCGGCATCTATGAAACCTATTATAGTATAATGTATAAGCCACGTATCTTATCAAAAGATTTCCATCTGCATCCTCTACGTTAATCCAGGTCTACATTGCCACTGGTTCCATGTGGCCAGCCGCACAAACAAAAGTCAAACGAATGCAGTCAGTTAGACATAGGCAATCCGAGCCATTTAGTATAGGTTTGTGTATCAATGAGCAGTCAAGCTTTTGCATGATATCGAGGTCATCACAAACGGTCAGGGACAGACTTGACTGCACGTTGGGGAACACGTAATATGGCGTAAGGACGGCTACGGACATGAGTTACTCTGAGATCATTTCACATGTGCTTCTGCCGCTCAGCGGAACAGCGTATTGAGATGCGGCCCCCGGCCGAATCTAGTGAAGCATGATTCCGTCTCACAACACCCCGCAAAAAGCAGAGTTATGCGTACCGAATTTCCTAGTTGCTACCGCAAGTCTCTATCCCTGTAAGCAAACGGGAACACCCTACAACGGCGTCACAAATTACTAGGTCTATCAGGCTTACTACCATTGACGTCGTATCGGTCGTAAGTGAAGCTCAGGAAATGCCGAGCTGCAAGAACCCTTTTAGATAAGCTCAACGACACAGCAACCGTACCCTTTTCGCTCAGCCGCGCTAAGCGCAACCGTTTTCCCGTTTGTCTTTGCCACCGGCCGCGTCCTCATCGATGGGTATGTGCTGTCTAAGTTGATCTCGCCTTGGCTTTTTCATCAAACGGTTGCTTTCCTCTGCGGCTCCCTATCACATCATGGCCCGGGAGGTAACAGATCCGATCAACGAATAGAAGCTAGAAGAAATCATTTCCCGTTACTGTATATACCTGGAGAATGCCAAACAGGCTAGGCAGCGATTGCGACGAGTCTCGTCCTAGGCCGTTCGAAGTAATTATAAAACCTCCCTCTCTTGAACTTAAGTGATACCAATAATCCACCATCCTCGCTCAGAAGTCTACCATCTAGGCCGTCTTGTTCAGTCTCAAATCTCATTGCCTAATACATCTTTCCGTTATTTATCCTGTTTTTATTGTTCGGCTTCATTGCTATTAAGCAAATGACATCGAATATGGACGCCACCACCAAAGACCCTGCAAGCGCAGGCCCTTCACTGCTTAACGAGCCAGACTTGAAAGCCGAGGCTGCTCTCATGAGCGAATTCCCAGTTCCAACTGGAGATATTGGCGCCGGCCGTGATGCCAGCGAGGAGGGCGTTGAGCACCTAGCCGGCCCCCCTGACGGAGAGCGTCCGCAGAATCGGACTACGGGGCTCTATTCGGGCTTGAAGAGGCTTGTAGCCGAGGCTAAAGGGGCAGCGTCGAAGCCTGTGATCAACTATATAAATAAATAGTTAGTTTCCCTCCCTTACTCAAGATATAGGTGTACTGACTTTCTGCAGTCTAAATGGGACCAAGCTCATATTTGTTGTCGGCCAGTCTGGGACCGGCAAATCAACATTTCTCCGCGAGATCAGTAGTATGGAACTCCATATTGGGAAGACTAGGAACTCAGGTTTGTATCCATCTATCTTTTCATCAACCTTGGAGAGGCTGACTCAACGGTTAAAGGGACCAAAAACTACCAAGTCTGCCCAGCAATCATCGATGGTGAACAATACTTGTTCATCGATACTCCGGGCTTTGGTGCCGCCGACATAGACGACATGGATTGCTTTTGCGACATCATCGCATGCCTAGACGTCCTCGGTTCTTTTGTCACTGTCGCAGGCATGATTTTTGTGACTGGCGGCAACCAGGAAAGGCTGACTGCACAAGAGCTGAAGACCATCCAATGGATCCAATGTTTCTGTGGCCCTGAGTTCTACAAATATGTCACCATCATGACAAGCAAGTGGGACAAGATAAGCGAGGATGACTTCGAGGAGGCGTGGGAAAGCATGCTTGGCATGCTGAAGGAGAACTCAAGCGTTGCTGAGATTCTTAATCACCCGACGTCTTCCAATACCGACTCGAACCAATACCAGGGTGGTCATGTCTATCACCATGGCATTGTGATGGATGAGGGCCATCCGAGTGTTCCATTGCATCGTCTCACAGTCCGGAAACATGAAAGGGAAAGGGCAGACATGGCCACCACCATGATCAAGAATCGGTACAAGGAGGCTCCAGGTATGAAACTTCAAGTCACTCGTGAAATGGACAACAATATCCCCTGGTATAATACAGAGGCCGCAAAGGTTTTAAAGCACAACCCAAATGACATCAAGCTTGACTTTCGGCACGGTATTCTTAAGGTCTTCGTCAGAAGTGAGTGTTGAAGTATACGGTATATGAGGTATGCAGTGTAATATATTAGGTTAAAGAACAAGTCTAGGTAGAATACAGTAAGGTAATACCTTTACGTTATATAGCAAATATATATAAGGCAAAGTACTTAACTACCGGCTTTTACCGGTTTTTATAATTCTAACACTTTTATTTAAACTATATATATCTGCTTGTTTAAAGCTATCGTAAGCTTATATTTTTAATTATTTTTTTTATACTTAAAGTTATATATAGTTTATAAACTATATATTATTATTTTTTTAATAAAGCAAATTTTTTAGCTTAGTTTATTTTATAATTTTTAATAATAACTTTAATAAGCATTTTTTTTTATTTTTTTTATTAGCGTTTATATTATATTATATATAAGCTAAAGTTATTTTTTTTTTTTGCTTTAAAATATTTAATAAAAATATAATATTTTTTAAATAAAACTTTTTTAAACTAAATTAATTTAATATTTTTATTAAATTATAATTTTAAATAAGTATATATTTTTTACTTAAGCAAGTAAATAAACTATAACTAAATAGTTAAGCTAAAGCTTAATATGCAAATAAAAAAGTAAACAATAATTTTTTTGCACAAAAAAAAAGCAAGCTATATAAGCTATATATAGCTTAGCTTTTTTTATATAATTAATTATTAATAACTATATATTAGCAGCTATATATAGTTATTAATAGCTATTAATATAGTTTTTAGCAGTATATATAGCTACTAATAACTAAATTATTATATATTAGCTATTTTATTACTTTGTTAATTGCTTTATTAAATATAATATTGCTGCAAACAAACCGCTAACGTAAAAATATAAGCTGCTAACAGCTAGTATAAATTAATATATTATTTAATATATAAAGCACAAAAAAAACTTTTTAACTATTTAAAAAGTTATATAGCTATTGCAATAAAACAATTAAACCTTACTACTTTTTTTAAAAAATCTAAAAAAAGCTTAAGTTTAAATAATTTTTATTATATATAGCTTATAAATTTAGCTATAAAGTTTTTTATAATATAGTTTTTTTTATATATATTGTTTTAAACAGCAATAAAACCTAAAGTTTAATTATTAAATAAGTATATATTTGCTTTTTATTTTTTTAGCTTTAATAATAGCAATAAAAAAAATATACTATTTTTTTATTTTTTATTAATTTTTTATTATTAAATTATTAAATATACTAAAAATTTTTATTTTAAAATAGCTAATATTTATATTTAAAAAACTAATAAAATAATTAAAACAGTTTTATAATTAAATATTAAATATATATATAATTTAATTTATTTAGTTTTATTTATTATAAAAAAATATAATTTAAAAATAAATATATAAAATTTTTTTTTAGTTTTATTTTAGTTATAAATAATTTAATATAATTAAATTTTTATTTTAGTTTTAAAATTGTTATAAAAATAGTTTAATTTTAGCTTTTCAAGTTTTAAAATTAAAAAAAAAACTATTAAAGTTTTTTAATAATTTATTTATATTATTATTATAAAAAAATTTATAATTTTAATAATATTAATATAATTTTTAGTTTTATATATTTTAAAATAATATTTTTTGCTAATAAAGTTTTTTATATAATAATATATTTAAATAAAATTTATAATTAATAATAATAATTAATATAAATATAATTAATATAATATAAATTAATATAAAATAAAAAGTTTAATAATATAATAATATTTAATATATTTTTTTATAGTTAAAATATTTTAATATATAATAAAAAAATATAGCTTAATAAAGTATTTAAATTTAGCTATTTTTTTTTTTTTAAAAAAAGCATAATTTTAATATATTATAAAACATATTAAATTTATTTAAGCTTTAGCCTATTTATAGTTACTTAGTAATTTATGTTTTATATACTATAGTATAATCGGATGTTTATTGCTAATTAACCAACTTAAACCTTAAGCTAGGCTTTTTATTAAGCTGCAATTTATTAGTTAGCTACTAATAACGCTTTTAACGCTTTTTTTTTTATATAAAGTCTGCAAATTTTTAACTTTAAGCTAAAACGCTAGAAATAGCTTTTTTTTTTGCGTAGCAATAATGTTTTTTAATTAAACTTTAAATAGCTATAGAAATATTTCTGTCGCGCTTTTATTTTAAGCTATAGCTATTAAGCTATTTAGCTTACTGCTATATAATAAATTAACTATGCTTAATTATGCTTTAGATTTATATACTAGTTAATTTTTTAAAGTACTTTAATAAAAACTTTTTTTTTAATTTTTGCAAGCTTAACTTTTTTTATTGCATTTTAGTTTATTTTAGCTTTTTAGTTTATTTTAAGTTTTATTATAGTTTTATTAAATTTTAAATATTTAAAATTGTTTAAATATATTAATATATATATAACAAAAAAATTAAGCTTTTAATTGCAGTTAAATTTATTTATATTTTAAGTATTAAAACTTTTAATTGCTTTTAGCAATTTAAAAATAGCTTTTATTAAAGCTTTATTTTAAAAGCTTGCTATAGTTATTAGTAGTAATAATAATAATAGTATTATTATAAAGCATATAATAATAATAAAAGTATTATAACAGCAGCAATAAAAAGTAAAAAAAATAACTACTTTATAAGCAAAGCTTTTATTTACTTTTTATTTTTATAGCATTTTTATTTGCATATATATTTAACTATAAGCTGCAATTTAAGTATATATAGCGTATTAAATAAAATTTGGTCGATAAGCTTAAAACGGCTATTTTTTTGCTATTTTTTCTATTAAAGTTTAGCAATTAAACGCTAATAAATAATAAAAAAAAGTTTAGCTTAACGTATATGCTAGGTTTGTTTTTAAGTTTAAAGCTATGCTTATTATATAAATAGTTATATAGAATAGTTTTAGTAAAATTATAAGTAGCATTTTTTTTGCAGTAGGCTTAGTGTTTAAAGTTGTTAAAAATTTATATTATATTTGCATTATTTATATAAATAACTATATAATAATAACTATATATTTATAACTAACTTTATTATATAAAAATAACTAGGTATAAAAAAAAAGCAAACATTATATATTTAACGTTTTAATAAAAATTAAACTATAATATTAAATTTATTTTTTAATAAAAATTTTATTAATTTATTAATAATTTATTTAAATATAAATATTTATTAAAAATTTATATTTTTATATTAAATAGCTTTTTTATAAAATGTTTATTAAATTAAAATATATTTTATTTTGTTATAAAACTATAAATTTTTAGCTATTATTATAATGTTTTAATTATTTTTATAAATAATAATAATAGTTATTTTTTAATATAAAACATTTAATTTAAATAATAAACAATAAAACTAAATAGCTTTTTTAATAATTTAAGTTTAACTTATTAGTTTTAATTTATAAAAAAATAAAGCAATATTTTATTATTATTTAAAACTTTAGTTAATAATATTACTTTTTATATTAAATATATATTTTATAATTAATTGTTTAATTTATATATAATTTATTTAGTTTATATTAATTTAATTTATAAAGTTTTAAATTTATAATATTATATAAATAATATATAACTTATTTAATTGCTTTTAAATAATTTAAAATAAAGTTTTTTATATATTTATTAAAATATAAAACTATATATATAATATTTAGTTTAATTTTAAGCATAATATATATTAAACATTTAATTGCTTTAATATATTATTATATATATTTTTTAAAAAGCTTTATATTTATTAAAAAGTTTTAAAATTTTAATTATATTAATAAATATATTTATTATATATATTTTTTATTAATTTAACTTTTTAATTATTTTTTTAAAATAAACTTTTTAGTTTAAATAAATTGTTTTATTTTTTTTAGTTTTTAATAATAGCTATATTAAAATAAAAAAAATATAACTTTAAATTTTATATTTTAAATTGTTTTAATAAAGCTTTTTTAATTTTATTAATTTTTTTTTTAAAAAACTAACTATTAATAAATTATTAATATATATTATAATATAAATATATTTTTTATAAATATTTTTATATTTAAGTTTAATAGTTTAAAGCTTAATATTTTTAAAAAAATAGCTAATATTTAATATTATATTTTAAAAGCTTACTTTAGTTTATATAAAGCTTTATTTAGCTTATAAACTTTTTTAGTTTTATTATTAAATTTAAAAAGCTATTAAATATAAATATTTTTATTTATTAATTTATATAAAAAAACAGTTTTAATATTTATTTGTTTAATTTTTAAATTTAAAATAATAATAATAGTAAAAATAGCTTTATAGCTTATTAGTTTAACTATTAAAGCAAAAGTTTTATTATAATTTTTACTAAAAATTTATTTAAACTTTTTAATAATTTATTATATTTTATAATAAATAATTTTACTATTAAATTTTTATTTAATTTTATAAACTTATTTTTTAATTATTAAATTTTTGTTTATAAATAGTTTAATTAGTTTTTAAATATAATTATTTATTAATAATTAATATTTAATATTTATAGCTTTATATTATTATAATTATTTAGCGTTTTTTTTTGTTTGCTTATAGCTTTTAAGCTTTATTTAACTATAATTAGCATAAAAAATAAAGTTATAATAGCAAGTTTAAATTTAAATATAGCTTTTATTATATAGTAAAAACTTTTAAATTATTAAACTTTTAATTATAAATTATAATAATATTTTAATATATTTAGTTTAAAACTTTTTAATTAAATTAAAAAAAGTTATTAATATTTTTATAATATTAAATTTATTAATAATAATACTAATAATAATATTAATAATAATAAATTTTTATTAAAATTTTATAAAATAAAAGTTTATTTTTAATAATTAGCTAATATATATAGCTTTTAATAGTTAAACTTTAGGTTTATTGCTGCTTAAAGCAGTATATAAAAAAAAAACTATATTATAAAAAGCTTTAACAGTATATTTATAAGCTATATATAGTAAAAACTATTTAAACCTAAGCTTTTTTTAAGTTTTTTAAAAAAAATAGTAAAGTTTAATTACTTTATTATAGCTGCTATAGCTAAATAGTTAAAAAGTTTTTTTTATGTTTTATATATTAAATAACATGCTAATTTATACTAGCTATTAACAGCTTATATTTTTATATTAGCAGCCTGTTTATAGCTATATTATACCTAGCAAAACAATTAGCAAAGTAATAAAATAGCTAATATATAATAAATTGGTTATTAATAGCTATATATATTACTAAAAGCTATATTAATAGCTATTAGTAGCTATTTATAGCTATTAGTATATAGTTATTAGTAATTAATTACGTAAAAAAAAGCTAAGCTATATATAGCTTGTATAGCTTGTTTCCCTTTTTATATAAAAAGGTTGTTATTTATTTTTCTGCTTGCGTGTTAAGCTTTTAGTTTAGTTATTTAGTTGCAGTTTATTTACTTGCCTAAGTAAAATAATATATATAGCTTTTAAATATTAACAAATATAAAATTAACTATTAATTTATTTTTTTAGTTAGCTTTTAGTATTTTTTATTTATTTAATAATTAAACTTTAAGTTTATTACTACTTAAAATAATATATAAAAAAAAAACTATATTATAAAAAGCTTTAATAGTATATTTATAAAGCTATATATAATAAAAACTATTTAAACTTAAGCTTTTTTTAAGTTTTTTAAAAAAAGTAATAAAATTTAATTGCTTTATTATAGCGCTTTATATAAAAAACAAATAGTTAAAAAGTTTTTTTTGCGCTTTATATATTAAATAATATACTAATTTATATTAGCTATTAGTAGCTTATATTTTTATATTAACAGTTTGTTTATAGTATTATACTTAGTAAAATAATTAGCAAAGCAGTAAAATAGCTAAATATAATAAATTAATTATTAATAGCTATATATATTATTAAAAGCTATACTAATAGCCGTTAGTAGCTATTTATAGCTGCTAGTATATAATTATTAAAAATTGGTTATATAAAAAAAGCTAAACTATATATAGCTTATATATAACTTGTTTTTTTTTTTATATAAAAAGGTTGTTATTTATTTTTTTGTTTGCTTATTAAGCTTTAGCTTAGCTATTTAATTATAGTTTATTTATTTGCTTAAATAAAATATTTTTTATTTATTTATTTATATTTTTATTTGCTTATAATAAATAATAGCAACTTTTATTTTTTTTTTAAAAAAAATTTTTTATATGCTTTTGTTTTTAATAAATAAGTTTATAAAATAAATAAAATAAAAATTACTTATAATTTTTAATTTTTTATTACTATTATTATAACTTAATTAAAAAATGCTTTTTTTTTGTTTAAAATTAATATGCTAATATATTTTTTATTTTTTTGCTTATTTATTTACTTTTTTATTTATTTATTTATTTATTTATTTAGTTTTAAATATAAATAATAATGCTAGCAAAAAAATTTAATAAATATAATATATGTTTATATTTAAATTAGCTTAATATAAAAGTTAAAATAATACTATATATTTATATTTTTAAAAAAGTTAAAATAGCTTTTAAAAAACTAATTAATTTAACTAATAATATTTTTAAAAAAATAGTTTAATAAGCTAAAAAATTGTTTAATATAATAATAATAGCGGTTAAAAAATATAGCTAATATTAACAATAATAAAATAAAGCAAAAAATAAAATAATTTTATATAGTTTAAAACTTTTATTATAGTTATTTTTAAAATTTATTTAATAGTTAAACTTTAGGTTTATTGCTGTTTAAAATAATATATAAAAAAAAAACTATATTATAAAAAGCTTTAATAGTACATTTATAAGCTATATATAATAAAAACCACTTAAACTTAAGCTTTTTTTAAGTTTTTTAAAAAAAGTAGTAAAGTTCGATTGCTTTATTATAGCTACTATAGCTAAATAGTTAAAAAGTTTTTTTTGCGTTTTATATATTAAATAATATGCTAATTTATGCTAGCTGTTAGCAGCTTATATTTTTGTATTAGCAGCTTATTTGTAGCTATATTATACTTAGCAAAGCAATTAGTAAAGCAGTAAAATAGCTAATATATAATAAGTTAGTTATTAGCAGCTATATATACTATTAAAAACTATACTAATAGCTATTAGTAGCTATTTATAGCTGCTAGTATATAGTTGTCAGTAATTAGTTATATAAAAAAAAACTAAGCTATATATAGCTTATATAGCTTGCTTTTTTTTTTGTACAAAAAAGTTATTGCCTACTTTTTTGTTTGCATACCAAGCTTTTAGCTTAGCTATTTAGTTGTAGTTTATTTATTTGCTTAGGTGGATTTTAAAATTTATTTAAATAATTATATAATATATATACTAAGTTTATATTTTAGCTATATTTTAGCTATATTTTAGTATATTATAGCTATATTTTAGTGTATGTTAGTTATATTTTAATATATGCTAGCTATATTTTTGTTTTTAACAAATAAGTTTACAAAATAAATAAAACAAAAGTTACCTATAGTTTTTAATTTTTTGCTGCTATTATTATAGCTTAATTAAAAAATATATTTTTTTTATTTAAAAATAATATACTAATATTTTTTATTTTTTTGCTTACTTACTTATTTTTTTATTTATAAGCATAAGTTTTATAACAAACAAAAAATAAGCTAAAACTTTTTAAAAAGTAGCTTTTTAAAAAGCGTTTAGTATATTTTTAAAATTTTTTTATAAGCAAAAAAAACAGCAATATTAGTATTATTATTTTTATTTAGTTTTATATATACTAATAAAAAAACTTAACATAGTAAGCTAATATATATAATATTTAAACAGTTTATAAAATTTTTTAATTTTTCGATTAAGTTAAAAATATTTTTAACTTTTAATATAGCTTTTAAAAAATTTGCTTAATAAAATAATATAGCTATATAATTTATATTATAAGCTAATTTAACTTATAATTTTACTTACTAAAAGCTATATATAGTGCTACTAGTGTTATAAAATATATTATTAATAATATATTTTTAATATAATAGTAAAGCTTTTATAATTTTTTAGTTAAAATTATTATAAGCTAATTTAACTTATAATTTTATTTATTAAAAGCTATATATAATACTACTAATGCTTTAAAAAAAGTTAAATAAAAAAAAAATAAAAAAAAAAGTTTATATTTTAGCTATATTTTAATATATTATAGTTATATTTTAATATATATTAGTTATATTTTAATATATACTAGCTATATTTTAATATATGCTAGCTATATTTTAATATATTTTAGTTATTTTATATTATTTTAATATTTATTTTACTATTATTTTAATATTTAATTTACTATTATTTTAGTATATTTTAATATATATTTTATGTTTATTTTAGCTAGCTATAGCTGCTAAAACTGCTAAAAATAATTTGTTACTAAAACTATAAAAAAAAAAAAAGCATAAAAAAAATAAAAAAAACATAAAAATAAAGGCTTTTTTACTTTTAGCTACAAAGGCCTTTAGTATTTTAGTATATGCTAGCTATATTTTAATATATATTAGCTATATTTTAATATATTTTAATTATTTTATATTATTTTAGTATTTAGTTTACTATTATTTTAATATTTAATTTATTATTATTTTAATATATTTTAATATATATTTTAGGTTTATTTTAGTTAACTATAGCTATTAAAACTATATTAAACTACAATTTAAGCTAAAATGCTAAAAATAGCTTCTTTTTTTACAATAACACCTTTTAATTAAGCCTTAAATAGTAGCCGCAAAAATACTTTTGTTATATTTCTATTTTAAGCTATAGGCAAATTACCGAAACCTATTAAGCTATTTAGCCTGTTGCCGTATAACAAGTCGACCGATTTATATACTAGTCGATTTTTTAAAATGCTTTAATAAAAACTTTTTTTTTAACTTTTACAAGCTTAACTTTTTTTACTATATTTTAGTTTATTTTAGCTTTTTAGTTTATTTTAAGTTTTATTATAGCTTTATTAAATTTTAAATATTTAAAATTATTTAAATATGCTAATATATATATAACAAAAAAATTAAGCTTTTAATTATAGTTAAATTTATTTACATTTTAAATATTAAAATTTTTAATTGCTTTTAGTAATTTAAAAATAGCTTTAGCTAAAGCTTTGCTTTAAAAGTTTACTATAGTATATTATTAATAATAATAATAATAATAATATTATTATAAAGCATATAATAATAATAAAAATATTATAATAACAATAATAAAAAATAAAAAAAATAACTGCTTTATAAATAAAGCTTTTATTTACTTTTTATTTTTATAACATTTTTATTTAAATTTAAATATATATAACATATTAAATAAAGTTTAATTAATAAGCTTAAAACAGCTATTTTTTTGCTACTTTTTTTGCTAAAGTTTAATAATTAAATATATTAGTTTTTTTTTTTATATATTGTTAGCAATTTATAATAAAAAAAAGTTTAGCTTAGCATATATACTAAGTTTGTTTTTAAGTTTAAAGCTATATTTATTATATAATAAACGGCTATATAAAATAGTTTTAATAAAGTTATAAGTAATATTTTTTTTATAATAAGCTTAATATTTAAAGTTATTAAAAATTTATATTATATTTATATTATTTATATAAATAACTATATAATAATAATTATATATTTATAACTAACTTTATTATATAAAAATAACTAGGTGTAAAAAAAAAGCAAGCATTATATATTTAACGTTTTAATAAAAATTAAACTATAATAGCTATTAAAACTATTAAAAATTATATAAAGTTTTTATTAATATAATAATAAATATTAATATATTATTAATTAACAAATAATAAAATATTAATTAATAAATAATAAAGTAATATAGTTAATAATAAACTTAAAATATATAAAATATTATAATAATAAAATATAATAATAATTAGTTAAAAAATAATATAATAAATAAAAAAAATATAAAAATAAAAGTTTTTTTGCTTTTAAACATAAAAGCTTTTAGTTTTTTATTAAAAAATAAAAATATTTTTTTATAAAAATAATATTATAAATATTAATAATAGTATAATTATTAAACTTATAAATTAAATAATTATAGTTTTTATTTTTTTTATATTTAAATATTTAATAAAATATAATTTTAAATATTAATATATTTAGTTTAATTAAAAGTATATATTTATTTAAAAATTTAATAGTTATTATATTATTATAATTTAATTATTTATTATATTAGTTTTTATAAAATATTAATTTTATTTTTTTAAACTATTTTTAATTTTTAATATAAATAACTATTTAAATTAAAATAAGCTAAAAATTTTAAAAAATTTTAGCTTTTATAATAATAGCTAAAAATATTTAAATTAAATTTTTTAATATTTAAATAGTTTTTTTAATTTTTTTGTTTTATTAATATTTATTTATAGCTAAATATTTAATAATAATGTTTTTTTAAGTATAAAATTTTATAAATTTTTTATTTATATATAATTTTAGTTTGTTTATTATAATAAAACAATAATATTATTTTAGTTTTTTTTATATATATAAAAAATTTTTAAATTTTAAAAACTAATTTTTTAAATATTATAATAAAATTATTTAAACTTTATTAATATAATTATAAATAATTATTATTTATTTTATAAATTTATTATAGCTTTTTAATATATTGTTTAATATATTAGCTTTATTAAAATATAAAAATTTTATAAAAAAAAATTTTTTAATAGATTTTTTTTATAAAGCTTAGTTTATATTTTATTATTAATATAAGTTTTATATAAATAATATTTAATTTAAAATATAATATTTTTAGTTATTATTATTAGTTTTTTTATTTTTTTATTATTTATATATTTAAAATATTTATGTTATATTTTTAAAATAAAGTTAATAAAATAAACATAAAAACTAATATTAAGCATAATTATTTAAAAAGTTTTATTTAGTTAATTAATTATATATAATTTTAATAATTTAGTTGCTATAAAAAAAGTATATTTTTTAATTATTATTTATATTTTATTTTAATAAAATAAAAATTTAGCTTTTTTTTTTATAAATTAAAATATAAAAACTAAGTTTATATTTAGTTTAAGCAATTAATATATAAGCATGCCTTTTTTTATATACAAGCATGTGGCTTTTATAAGCATGTTATTTTAGGCTATTTAATTAGCTATATAGTTTAGTATAGCTTTTTACTTGTTATACTTAATGCTATACTTTGCAGCCTTATTAATAAAAATCGGAAAAATATATAAATAGTACTTAAAAATATAGCAAAAAATAATAAAAATTTAAGTACTAGTTGTACTTTTTTGCAACCGTTAGTTGTAAAGTTATTACGTAAATAATTAAATAGTAATAAAAAAGCTATTATATTTTTTATATATTATTTTTACTTTATTTATTTTATTTTATATAACTTATTTTTAACTTTATTAATATTAGTTTTAATAAAGTATAACTAATATTTAAAAATATAATAAAAAATAACAAAAATTTAAGTATTAGTTATATATTATTTTAATTTTTATTAGTAAAAATATAAAAAGCTAAAATATATTAAATAAAGTAAACTAAAATAATTAGCTAATTAAAAAACTAAAATATAACTAATTACTTTACTTTTTTAAACCTTTAAACTAAAAAAATTTACACTTTTATTAATATTTATTATATTAATATATAATTAGTACTAAAAAATATAATAACAAATAACAAAAATTTTAATATTAAGTATATTTTATTACAATTTAATTTAGTTAATAAAAAATTATTGCAATATTAAAAGCTTAATAAAGTAGTTATATTATTAAAATAAGCTTAGCACAATAGGTTTTAAGCCAATAAAAAGCCTAAAATAATATGCTTATATAAAAAAATGCTTATATATTAAAAAAAGCATGCTTGTATATTATATGCCTTAGTTTAAAATAATATATAATATTATTAATAATAATTATTTTAGTATATTTATTAACTATAGTTAAAAATTTAACTATTTTAATTTTTTTTAAAATAATAATTATTTTATTAATTTTATAAACTAATAGTTTATTATAGTTTTATATTTTAATAAATAATAATTTATTATTAAAATTAATTTAGCTATAGTTATTATTTAAAACTATAAAACTTAAAATTTGTTTAATAAATTTTATTAAAGCTTTTTTAATATTAAATTTTATTAAAATATTTTTTATTAAACTATAAAATATAACTATAAAACATTAGTTTTATTAATTTTTAAAGCTATTAAATATTTTAGTAAAAATTTTAAGTTTTTATTATAATATTATTTTATTTTTTAAATAATTTTTTATTATTAAAAAAATTAAATTTAAAAATTTTATAAATATTTTAATAATAGCTAAGTTTAATAGTTAATTTTTAAGTTTATTGCTGTTTAAAGTAATACATAAAAAAAAAACTATATTATAAAAAGCTTTATAACATATTTATAAGCTATATATAATAAAAATTACTTAAACTTAAGCTTTTTTTAAGTTTTTAAAAAAAATAATAAATATTAAATTATTTTATTATAACATTATAATATAGCATATAAGTAGTTAAAAGTGTTTTTTTGTGCTTTGCAGGTTAACTAATATATTAATATTTTGCTAGCTATTAGCAGCTTATATTTTTATATTAGTAGCTTGTTTGCAGCTATATTATACCTAGCAAAATAATTAGCAAAGCAGTAAAATAGCCGATATATAATAATTTAATTATTAGCAGCTATATATACTATTAAAAGCTATACTAATAGCTATTAATAGCTATTTGCAGTTGCTAGTACATAATTATAAATAATCGGTTATATAAAAAAAACTAAACTATATATAGCTTATATATAGTTTGCTCCCTTTTTATGCAAAAGAGTTATTGTTTACTTTTTTGCTTGCGTGCTAAGCTTTCGGCTTAACTATTTAGTTGCAGTTTATTTACTTGCCTAGGTAAAATAATAGCTAAGTTTATTATATTAATAATATTATTATTATTATTATTGTTTGTTTTTTGCTTTTTTTTTATGTTTTTTTTTTTGCTATTATAATAACGTTTTATTTAAATGTTTAAAATAATTTTTTTGTTTGTTTTAAAATAATATTTATAACAAAAAACGTTTTTTTATTTTTTTTTATTATTATTATTATATTTATAGCTATAGCTATTTTTATATTGCTTTATAAATAATTATATTTTAATATTAGTTTATAAAGCTAGTTTTTTTATTTGTTTTTTTTATTAAGTTTTTATTAAAGCAATTTAAAAAAATATACTTTTAATAAATTTTTTATTAGTTATTTTTTTTACTAAAATAATATAATTTATTTAAAAAAATATTAAAATAAAAAAAGTATAGTTTTTTTTTAATACTAATAAAAATTTTATTAATAAAATTTTTTTTTTAATATTATAAATATTAAAGTTTAATTTTTTAAAGTTAAAATAAATAAATTAAAATTTTGCTATTATTATAATAATTAAACTTTTAATAGCAAATAAAATATTATTTTATTTAAATAAAAATTTTTAAAAAATTAAGCTTTTAATTAAATAAAAATTTTTTTTAATAAAAGTTTAAATGTTAACTATTATAAGTTTTTTTTTAGCAGCTTTTATTTTTATTTATTATTTAATTAAAATATTTTAAACGTTTTTATTATAATAACTATAAATAAAGCTTAATATTTTTTATTAAATAATCTTTTAAGCTTTTTATGCTTTATATAGTTTAATATTAATAAAAATATTAAAAATTATTATAAGTTTTTTTTTTTAGATTTTTTTAAAAATAAATTAATATATTTTATTATTAAAATATAGTTTTTTATTTTTTTTTTAAAATAAAAATATTTAGTTAAAAATTTAAATATTATAATATTTTATAGCTTAAAAATAATAGTTTTAGTTTTATTATTTATTTTAATAATTAATAATAATTAATTAATACTTTAAGTTATTATTATAGTTATATTTATTATTATTAAAAATATTATTTAATATAAACTTATTAAAATTAAAACTAAAAGTATTTATTAATTTAAATAATAAAAAGCTTTTTTTATAAAGTTTTTTATAATTATTATTATTAATTTAAATATAAATAATTTAATAATAATTTTTAAACTAAAAAAACTAACTATATTTAAGTTTTTTAATATAAAAATAAAAAATATAAGCTAAAAAATAATATAAATAATTTAAGTTTATAATATTAATATTTAATATTTTTAAAATTTTTAAAAAAAAATATTAATAAATTTAATAAAAATAAAAATATATTAATATTTTTTATATTTTTTAATATTTTTAATTTTTTATATAAAATAAAAAAAATTTAGTTTATTAAAAAAACAATAATAAGTTAAAAATATAAATAATTAAAGTTTAAAATTATATTTAATTAAAAAATTTTAAGCTTTTATAAATAAATTAAGCTTAAACTTTAAATATATTTTTTAGTTAAATTAATATTATTAAGCTATTATTTATTATTTTTTTTAATTAAATTTATTAATTATTAAAAAAATATTAACTAAATAAATTTATAATTTTTAGCTAATTTATATTTTAATATTAACTAAATAAGTTTTTTTTTATAATAAAATTTTTAATAAAACTTAATAATAATAATATAAATATAATATTTAATTTAAAATAAAATTAATAAATAAAATAAAAATATATTTTAATAAAAAATATAATATTATATAATATTTAAACTTTAAGTTTATTATTACTTAAAGCAATATTTAAAAAAAAAACTATATTATAAAAAGCTTTATAGTATATTTATAAGCTATATATAATAAAAACTATTTAAACTAAGCTTTTTTAAAATTTTTTAAAAAAAGTAATAAATATTAATTGCTTTATTATAGCGCTTTATATAAAAAATAAGTAGTTAAAAAGTTTTTTTTACGCTTTATATATTAAATAATATATTAATTTATACTAGCTATTAGTAGCTTATATTTTTATATTAGCAACTTATTTATAGCAATATTATACTTAATAAAACAATTAACAAAGCAGTAAAATAGCTATATATAATAAATTAGTTATTAGCAGCTATATATACTACTAAAAACTATATTAATAGCTATTAATAGCTATATATAGCTATTAGTATACAGTTATTAATAATTAATTATATAAAAAAAGCTAAGCTATATATAATTTATATAGCTTGCTTTTTTTTTATGCAAAAAAGTTATTGCTTACTTTTTTGTTTTACATGCTAAACTTTAGTTTAACTATTTAGTTATAGTTTATTTACTTGCTTAAATAAAAAATATAATATTATATAAATAATAAATAATATATTAAAATATTTTATAATAAAATAATACTAAACTATTAATATTATATATTTTTTATTAATTTATTATTTTTAATATTAGCTAGTTTTTAATAAAAATAACAATAATAATTATTATAAATAAAAGTTTATAATTAAATAAAAATAAATATAATTTAATAATAATAATAATAATAATAATAATATAATAATACTAAAAAATAACAATTTATAAAGTTTTTAAGCTTATAACTTATTAAAGTATATAGTATATAAGATATGCAGTATAATATATTAGGTTAAAAAATAAGTCTAAGTAAAATACAGTAAAGTAGTACCTCTACGTTATATGGCAGATATATATAGGGCAAAGTACCCAACCACCGGCTTTTACCGGTCTCCATAATTCCAACAGTAAGGGACATGGTCTCGCTAGCGAGAGTGAATATGGTGCGCCACAGTCAGCTGCTAGCCATCAGCAACTTACTGAGCAGCTACAAGTAGCAAAAGCTGACACACAACAGTTTCGACCAGCTTTGGATAACGAGCCGAAGGAGCCCGAGGGGCAGCACCAGACCTGGTATAATAAAGTATGGACCTGGCTAGGAATCGCAAAGGATGTGGCGTTGGTCTTTCTTCAAGGAGGCCTATTATTACTCCTGTAGCACGCAATGAGGAGGTCGCCGAGAAATTTTCTATGTCGTAACCGTCTCGGTAATTAGTAGTTTATTTTGTTGGTCTATTATCCGTTTTTGGTGTCTATTCTTTCTACTTCAACAAATTCTCATCGGCGAACATGGACCCAATTATGCTCGTCTGTAGCCACGTCTTATCTTTAGTCCAACCCTTGACAATCAAGTCTCTACCAATACTCAAGGCAGCCAAGACCTTGGGCAGCGGGTGAGGCAAGGGCGCATTCCGATTGCGTCGGTAGTACCAGCATATCAAGTGCACGCCGGTATGGACGGCCACCCGATAGGCGAGGTCTTCGCTCAGCGGGCCGTAGCCCTCGATGAAGCCCTTCATGGCCGGTATGCTGGCCTCGACGCCCTTGAAGTGGTTTCGCTCGTAGAGGTCAGCTAGCAGGCCACCTACGTCTACAGCGCGGTGGCCGAACTGCACGTTCTCCCAGTCTATAACGAAGATCTCGGTCGGCTTGGCCGGGTCCCGCGATTCGGTCCATGGACCACTTGGCAGGAGAATACTGTAGCAGAAGAAGAACCCGGGATCAGCAACTCGAGTCCGCCCTCTGCTTATTTCGTTCTTTTAGGTACTCCATTCGGGCGGTACTTACTTGCCGCCCCAGAAGTCTCCGTGGATGAGACCGCGCACTCCTCCATCCTGTTCGGTGGGTTGTGGGCCATTGAACTCGTTCTGCATGGTGGCTTGGACCTCTTTTAGGATGTCCATGGTCCCCTCGATGACTTCGGGATGTCGCTCGAGGATCTCGATGAAGCTGTCGTAGGTGATGAGACACTTGAGCTTGCGCATGCCCTCATTGGCGCCGACCTGCGAAGCCAGGGCACTCTGCGCAGGTTCGGCCGTCCAGTTGTGAAACATGCGTAGCCACGAGCCGACCGAAAGGCCAAGGGACACCGGGCCCGACCCGGGTAGCGTCTCATTCACGGAGGGCGACTCGAGGATCGTGGTCACATCGGCCGTGTCGGCAAAATCCTGTAGCACCTGGGTGTGCGTCTTCTCATCGAAGGAGAAGATCTTGGGCGCCTTGACGATGACATGGCCGCCGGATGTTGAGATGGCCTTGGGAAAGCCGTCGAGGGCTGAGAGCATGGACTTCTCGAATTCACAGCGAGAAACGTCGAGGGGGAAGTCCTTGTTAGTGGCGACGAAGCCGGTGGAGACCTTGACGATGACGGTGCTGGTGTTGTCGCCGCCGTCCAAGAGCGGCTCTTTCAGGGTGCCTCGGTAGAGGAAGTTGGCTGTGCCACCGCCCAGCTTGGCCAGGGCCGAGCAGGCATAGGAAGAGCTGGCTAGCTGGTCCAAGACTTGCTGGACAAGGGTCTGTTCCTCGGTTTCTGTGAGAGGAGCCATTGCGAGAACTGACTTGACAACTGACCTGGCGATTGACCTGACGACTCACTGACTGATTGCTGGTCGTGACAAACGGACGCATAGTAGAGTGTAGGTGGTGAAGCGAGAATACTAATCGGACGAGGGGCGGCCAACGAACGGGGTGATTCATAATGATTAATCTGTGTAAGGGCGGGACCGCCGCACCACCACAATGAGTCAGCAGAGCGCTCCGGACCGAGTGTTCAATATTGCGAAGAATCGAAACGACTGCTAAATCCTTGGGTTTTCTTCAAGTTTGGTTTTTGCGTTGTCTAACTAGCGTGTATTTCACGCAGGATCAAAGCTTGCTGAGTAACGGGCTGAAGTTTTACTTGTCTATAGTAATAAATGACGACTCAGAGTTATACCAAAATACCAAAACCCCTTCAAGCGGCTCACACTTCCATTCTTCCTCTTCATGTGTGTGGGCAGCTGCTCTCCAATCAACTTGTACGTCGTAACGTCTGGTATTAAAACCTCTATCGACGGGGTCCATGCGAAAACATATCCGTGATGGTTGCGAAAACTGCTTTGATGAGTCCAAGCCAACACGACATTGCCCAACAGCCCGGCAACCACCGTTCTGATAGTATAGCAACATGCCTCTACAGTACCGACCATTTTCATCGTAGAATACCTCCACCAACCGAAGATCCTCCAATGAAGCCGTCGAGAGACACGCTTCTTCGCCGATTGGACAAGACTTGGGCTGGTAGCGTTGGAAATGCTTAGGCAATTCACCTCCGGTCGGTGGTTGGCAGTATGCACCGAAGTATGGAACAGCCAGCCCTTCTTGGGGTTCTCTGTGAATAAGCGTGATGGGAGGATGCCAACATAGACATAAATCTTCAGCCGGGCTTGATATATACTGCCCGAGAATCACGTCACCAACCTTCTCCATTCTCGCTAATATGTTGATGCGTCCGTCCGGTGACACCCGCACACCTAGAACAAGGACTCGATCTTGATTGGTGATGGGCAAATAACACCATAAGGTACTGCTGTCCTGCACCATGCGCTGTAATAACGGCGATGCAGAAAGAGCGCCAACATGAACGCCACGGAGTTTGTGCGAGGAAAAGAAGAAGGAGATGCCTCTTATCCTAGCCAGTTCAACAGCAAAAAAGCGCCGGTTACCAGCCTGGTTTATTTCATATGCTTGACAAGACAGTAGGTCTGGAGGGTTTGGTGTATTCCAAACAGCTGGAGGCGATGGGGGAGCTATGTTACGGCCCCTATATAAGTAACCGCGATCTTCTTCTTCAAGTAGTGTCCTGGTATAGTGTTGCAGTTCTGTTCCGCGACCTAGTTCCAGACGTGCGGAACCGTCCTTTATTATGATTAGAAACGACACTAATATGGCCCTTAAGAAAAGCATACCTTGAAATGCACTGTGCATCCAGAGATTTGTTGTTCGTTGTGTAGAATCATATAAACCTCGCTAGTACGACATTCACCTTCGTAGGGTTGACGAGATATACGCTCTATCTTAGCTATTCCGATCGAATCAACCGTAATTCTTATTAGCAGCGGGAACGACGACCACTCCTCTCGAGGCCCCTTTCCGCGTTCCCAATAGACAATAGCCCGGAGCATGCTCTTCCAATAGATGCCTCGGGGTTGATTTGAGATATGAGCAGCCAGATCAAAAGCCAATACAGCTCTCCACAAAGATGAATCCTTACAGTAGCTTTAATCTTCTGATATAGCTCAAGGGGAAGCTTATGGAGAGGTGGTAACTTGCAGATGCGGCAAAACACTCCGAGCCCCGAGCTGTGAGCTCTGACCATCGGGAAATGAAGGCGCAATGCTCCTCGCCACGGAGTTCTCCACGCAGCTGCTACCCAAAGTCGCTCGAGGTCGTTGTCGGACAGTTTGATAGAACATTGTTTTCGAAAGATATGAAGGCAATCCCGGTGAACGGGGACGGCTTCAGGTGACCCGCTGTACCACGCGCAGCCTGGACCGCGACACATACAGAGGCCGCCCCCATTGGCGACGCAGGTTAGGAGCCCCGGGAAGGGACAGAAGGGAAAGGGCCGCGTTAATCCGCGAAACGAAGTGGAATCTTCATTGCCATACACTATTGTTGCTAGTTAGACAGAAAAAGTAGGCAGGTGAAAGGAGGTCACAACATACGTACTACAACACCTTCATCGCGAACGATAGTGTCGGTACATATACCACATTGCGAGGATGACATGGGGCTAGTGAAGTCCGTATTAGTTATAATAGTATAGCCGGATTAGATAGGATCCAAAGCTGCTGTGGTGTGTGTGTGTGTGTTAACACGATGAGTTGCGTAGTCCCCACGCTGAGAAAATGGATGGGTTTAAAAAGAAAAAGAGCATTCAAAGCAGCTAGGGGCTGCTCCTCTGTTTGTTTGTTTACCTGAGGGCCCCGTGCACTTGTACATATAAATAATACTTGGCGGTTAAACAACGAGCTGTTTGTGGCACACTGTCAGGTGACAATATTATCACGTACCTAGGGTGACTATATTCCCGGGATTTGAGTGTATAAAAGGACCCAGAGGGTCAGGGATCAATCGACCTTTCTATTGTGCCCTAACCTACAACCTTCTACCTAGCTGTAGCCTATTTATTCACTCCTAGCCTAGTTCTCTTCACACGCGCGTATAGGTTAATATATACAAACCGTAGATGAGGACGCTAGGAGGTCGAGGCACTATGGTGGCACAACGGAACGAGCAAGGCTATAGGCCGACGCTTTTGATTTGCATCTAAGAGCGATATGACCACTTCTACAAGGCAGCTGATTTGCTGGACTTACCGTCGTGTCTATCGAGTGGGAGCCGGTGGGCTTGCTCATACCAGTTCATACCAAGCGTTCATACGGATCATCGGGAGACTATATAGACACCCGTATAGACGCCTGTATAGACAAAGAAGCCATTCCTGTATATAGGCAGTGGTTGGCACTTAGGATAGTTAGAAAGGCTTCGCGCAACAACAAGAGTCTTTTACCCACCTAAAATATAGGGTCCCTGACATAGTGTTATTATAATTGTTGCTCCTGATGGTGATGCTCTTCTGTTGCTATACAGGTTTTTTTTTTTTTTTATACTTTTACGATTAAGTTAAAAACGGGATATAAGATAAGCCCGATTCATGGGATCTACCTAGTTAGAGTCCTTAGGTATATTTACATTTGCACCTTGATAAGTGCGTCTTGCCTGTTCACTAGCTAGCAGAATCGTTCACAAGGGGCTCTTTCTATCCATAACGAGTTCTCACGACAAGATCTATGTCCCGTCTCCATCATTAAAACAAACAAGGCTGCCGCATCCTCGCCATCACCTCACAGCGATAGGGCTAGGCGTCATCGAAACTCCTGCTTCAAGTTGATACTTTAGTATTATATTAAGAAGGTTCTCTTTAATTTTCTTTTCGAAGGCCACTCTGACGTTTGCATACCTAGGCTACGTGTTTAAGGGCATAACGGCAATGCTATCGAAGGTGGTAGGTATATGGTCTCTAATTTATTAGAACCTTAGTTTTAATTAGTACACCTGCTTTTGTAGCTACGTTTACTTGCCTCATGAGATGTCACGATGCCCTTAAAGCCACAAGGCTTAGATTGAATGTACAACGCGCCCCTTTCCTTTACACTGCTGTTGATGATGTTATTAATTGGTACTTTCAATGTCACTTTAGTAGAACTAGCACAATTTGCTAAAACTTAAATCTATTATTTGTCTTTTTAGACATCTCTTTAAGATTATATGCCCGTGGCCTAATGTACCTAGTCTTCTGGTCGGTCCGGCCTGGAATAGCTCTTAGATAGACGTAGAAAACTTTTCCCCAGGCTAGAGTCGGCCATTGGGAAACAAAGGTGACGTGAGCGACAGCACCTCGGACGGCTTCTAGCTAACGTTGTCTTGGCGGTTGCCAACGTCCTGACTTGGAAGTATTGTAGGTCTAGGTATATCATCGAGATGAATTATGATGAAGGTAAATAAATACATAAACAAATAACTTGCTGTTCTCCATCAATGCAACAAATTATGACGCGTTGCTATTGGTGTCTTCGGTGTTACTTGTCACATACCTACCTGTCATACCTGTCTATGTATACAGCATACTTGGACTTGCATCACATGCTATTGTACCCCTATCTCACGTGATCTAATTCTGTACCTACAGGACTGCCCCGCTATCTAGGTACTAGCCGCCTTCCCCAAGCAGCCCCAAGAAATGACAGGAGTCCAGCATCCACCGGTATGAATGATCCCTGACTGATTTCCCATCTTAGTACCTATGCGTAGCTACACACATTCATACCTACAAGAATACGGTCCCCATCTTTTAAGAACGTTTCATCTTTTAACCATATCTACGCTACCATGCGACTCAGCTACTGACAAGTCTAGAACTAATCTCAAGTGGTACACAACTGAACTTGTTTCCGCTTTGAACTGGCTGGCTGACGCCACACGAAACAACTAAGCGATTCGTACACAGCTCGAGAGGTAAAAGGTGAGAGGTGAGAGGTGCCGGTCGCCCGCCCACGGTTGCATGCCACATGCCGCATAGCCATACTCAGGTAGCTGAATACTAGATACTCCCACTAAATATATACACCCACCACATGCTGGGGTAGTATGGGAGGCCACCCTGCATTCGGATTCATCCCACCTACCTAGGTACATATCTACCGACCTAACCACCTAACCACCTAACCACCTAACCTCCTACCTACGTATCTATCTACCTACATATTTATTTCGAAGACGGCGCTAGTTATATAAATAACTACGTTTGCGTTACCTATTCCTAACCACACTTACTCTAGCTCCTGCTCTAGCGTACCTAGGTCCTTAGTTAGCTACCTCTACCCACCTCCCCACCTACCTAGGTATCTCCCTGTCGCTCCCTCCTAGTACCTACCGTCTGTCTCAATCCCTTTATTTCCAACAGTCTGAACAAAGATCTTCCAAATTGCCATTGTGCCGTTCAAAGTTGTTTGGCAGAATAAACGAAGAACTAACAAAGGAGCACCGTCGCTCGCTGCATCGCGAAATCATTCGACCTTCTCGCAATCCACTCTGTAATCCGAGCTTCTGTCCATCCCGCCCCAGTCCCAGATCGCCAAGAGCTTGGAACGCAATCCCGTCTACCTATCTCCCTAGTCTACCGCTTGCGCTATCAGTTATTTCCAAGAGTCTCCAAAGAACTAGAACTCGGAAGCTATCGCAGCAATGGCTGGTTCACTCCTCGGGTACGTATCCTATTCCTAAGTGCGACAATCTCAAGGTTATCTCTTCCCTCGAGTGACATAACCCCTAATCGCAACTCAGCCCCAGCCAAGGTGCCTACCTAGCTAGCAAGCTAACGTAGTTCTTTCTTATTCTTACAACAGCAAGCTCCTCCCTCTACTCATCCTACTCCTCGTGGTGGCCGGCGTGGGCTTCGTATGTTACCAGGTGTACCTCGGCGCCACTAAGATCCGTGAGAACGCCGAGAACAGCTTCGCGTCGCACAACGTCGTCTTCACCAAAGACGGCATGAAAGTCGGGGTCAAGCACGTCGAGAACGAGCGCTACGTCGATGCTACACAGTCATGGGTCGTCAAGGCTTGGAATGCTGGCTCGACCGCGAACGAAAACAAAAGGCAGGCCGCCGCAAAGAGGAAATCAGGATAGACGGATTACCGAAGAAAGAAAGAAAGAGAGTGTACGCTGCGGGGAGACGAAATATAAAGGAAGACGGAGGCAATTCCATGCGTTGGTTGGAGTTGGAGGGAGGGGGCTGCTTGCCTACCTAAGACAAGACAACACGAGACAATGATTGATTTTCCTACGTGCGCATGCGTGCTCCCTACGATTCGATTGGTTCCAGTCGTCTTGAACCACTTAGTCCGCTCCACCGATCATTCCCCGCGCCCTCACGATGACGATTTTTTTCCCTTTTCGTGTATTATACTAGGGATGCGGGAACAGGCGTCGATAGGTCAACTATACTTGGTCGAAATGGCCGGCTTTTAGGCGGAATTTTTGAGCACCAGGCATTGTGGGTGTTCGCCTTTCTCTTAGGTACTATATCGCAAGTGTGTTATTATGTAGCTAGGTTAGTTAGACTACCTTACCTAGCTTTTATGATTTTGGCCATGGAATTTGCTCCATCTGACAATAATGGAAGGTTCCCAACGCACAAGACCATCCCGTTGGCAAATGAAGATCTGGTATAAAGAGATGCCCCTTGATCTCGTGGCGCCTGAAATGTAATCGCAGCCGCACGTACTATGGAGTTGAGAAAACTTATCTGCCGAAATTAATCATCTTGAAAGAAAAAAGTAATTAGTTCGATTTATGGTAGGTAACTTGCGCACGTAACAATGGCCTTGTAGCTAGCTGTATATGTAGAAAATTTCCGGTCTGATATGTATGGATGAGTAAGTTAACTTCCTCCCGAATCCATGACCCTGGTAAGATACATGCATGTAAGCCTACAGATAGAGCAATAACCTGGTGAGATTGATTAGGTATGTGAGTCTCTGGTTAGGTATATTGACGACTCGGCCGGTTTCGTTTTCCGTCTTTTGTCTATCGTTGGGTGAAGGAATGAGTAGGTTATCGTGATATAATAAGTATGGCCATTTGTCTCCAACGTCGGCAATGCATCGTCTGATACATAACGTAACCCAAGTATTTTAAACGAGCATGGGGTGGATTGATGGATGGAAGGATGGTAGTATAGTTCGTCTCATGTTAACGACAGGTGTATATTGCAACAGATGGTACTCATCTCATAACCCGGTTGACTAGGCAGGTATTCCATCACTCCAGGTCCCCGGAAGTAGGATCGAAGGCTACCGTAAGCATGGCTGCTTGATCAAAGGGTTGTATACTGTACTACTATATATATATAAGTAATTATCAATAAGTAACATGATATTTGCGGGATTCCGTTTGTTACCCCCGTCCCAGCCCGAGCATGCATAAATCCGCGCCGCTGTCTGCCCGTGTTGCCTATTTTCTTTCTTTCTTTCTTTCTTCCCTCCACCAAGCCTTCGCCTTCACTTTAGACTTGGACAGTCATAGCCTTCTCCTACGTAAACACCTTAGGTAAGCATTCCTTAGCATTCCCTATTCTTTTCAAGTTTTTAAAGATTTTTTGAAGTCTGATATCTGATATCTTATATCTTGAGCCACTTCTGCGCGGCGCGCTGCGCATCCTCGTCGGCGGCGTTGTTGCTGGTGAGCAGCTTCCCGATGAGCTCGGCCTTGCCGCGGTCGACCTTCAGCTGCTGCATGGCCTCCCACTGCTGCTGCGGGTTGAGCGCGTAGCCCTCGGTCGCCGGGGCCGCGCGTGCCGCGGCGGCGATCTTGTCCGTGTTGAGCGCGGCGTGCGCGCTCATGAGGGCGTCCCGGCGGATGAGCATCGAGGGCATGCGTCTTTGGAGCTGTTGGCGGGGGAAAAGGGGGGTTTATTAATTAGTAAGTGGTTCTCGTGATGTGGTGAAGTGTGAGTGAGTGAGTGAGTTGTCGGGATACCTGGTAGGGAGATAGGGGAATAGGGGGAGGATAGATATAGATATATATCAGGAAGTAAATAAGTGAGTGAGTGTACTTACCTGACACATAGCAAGCGCGTACTTAACCCCAACCTCACTCCCAATCTTCCTCAGCCGCCCCAGCACCCACGCCCTCTCCGCATCCGTGGTATAGTCCTGCGACAACACCACCGCCAGCGGCCAGGTAAGCAGATACCCCGCGAGCCCCTTGGCGCTCGCCCCCGCGCCCGCAGCACTATCCTCCTCGCCGCACGCGAAAGTACCAAAGTTAGTCGTCTTCTGGTCCACGTCCTTCCGCCGCAGGTGCCAGCCGAGGAAGTACGGCACGGAGGCGATGATGTCGCCTATGGCCACGCGGCACACAGTGGACGCGGCGGCGTACTCGGGGGTGGTGCGGTAGTCGACGGGGCTGCACAGCCAGGCCGCGCAGCGCACGATGGCGCCGTGCAGGATCAGCCGGACGGCGCGCGCCGAGTTGGCCACGCTGCCGATCCAGATGTCGCGGTACACGTCCACCCGGCCGGGGAACACCTCGGCGCGCGCGTAGTCGCCGCCCGCCACGCTGTCGGCCCAGCCGGCGCGCCGCGGGTGCCAGTCCGAGGACACGCTCGACTGCCACGCGACCACCTCCTGGTCGACCGCCTGCGCCTTCTGGATCAGCTCGAGCATCAGCTCCGTGTTGTCCGGGGTCTTGGCGAGCGTGTCGATCAGGTGGGCGGTCTGCGCGCGGATCTCGCTGGTTTTGATCATCAGGCGCTGAACCATGGCCGCCGTCTTGCTGAAGTCGGTGGCGTCGAGCCACCATTCTGCGCCCATGGTGGGCGCTTGCGATGAGGTTAGGCAGTAGACTGACTTTCCGGTTGTGTGCATGTTAGCGTTTTCTTTTGTGGACGAACGGACGGACGGGTTGGGGCCCTACCATCAGTGTTCGCACGGCGATGAAGAGTTGTAGGCCAACACGCGTTTTGTTCTGCTTCTTCCCTCGCGCTTTGACTAGTTGCACCGCGCCCTCGATGTGCGAGCCCCAATTGAACATGCTGATCTGCTTTGCCGAGATTGTCTAGTTACGAGTTAGCGCGTCTCAGTCTGAGTGTTTGTTTCATGAGAGGATTCTCTGGTGGTGTATACCTCGAACATTCCTAATAAGAGAACAGCAGCCAGTGTCGAATCTGACTGCTGTGTTTCTGTGTTTCGCAGGGCGGTGTTTGTTTTAGCGAGGGCCATCGAGTACTCAGATAGTGCCCTATCCCAACATCCACCTCCTACCCCTCTCCGATTGTTGAGAAATGTTAGGGAGCATGCGTTGAAGGCATGCTGGATGTGGCTATCCGGGCCGTGTTCTTTGAGTAGTGGGAGGACGAAGTCTAGGTGTCCGACGGTGCGCCCGTCTTCCGGCATTAGTACAAAGTTCGCGATGAAATGGCAGCTCGCCTGCTCCTCGATCGACACCTTCGGCGATGGCATCACAGACATGGTCTCTGATGTGCTGGTGCTCGGTATGTCCTCTAGAGACGGGCTTAGCTTCTCTGTCTTTAGTCCCAGAGCTTTCTTGGTAGCTCGTTGCACCCTCCGCTCTGTAGCTTTCGTCTCGTTACGAAACACTAGATCAAAATCATCCTTGTAGCCTGGGCATTGCCGCCGCGATTTGGCACATTGATTGCATGTAGGCTTCATCTCATCACACTAGTTGAAGAGAACGTGTCAGTCCACCTTGGTCTGGCGTAAGTCCTCAAGCTGAACGACGACAACTTGCCTTGATCCTCCTAGTCCTGCACATCTGGCAGCCCCGCGACGGTTTTCCACAGTACACCATCTTGAGAATGGGGTGCTCGTACTAGAACCCTATAGGAGCTGAGTCCCTTAATAGCCCAAATAATGATTGGGACCAGGGCGCTTGACGTCTCGGTCTTCGATTGCTCACTCGCTCTTATGACTCTACTGGGACTTCGATTTATGAAATGGACATGTAAAGGGTTACGCCGTCTCCCAAGGTTAGGCCTTAGCTCTACTTCAAATGACAGCGTTGTAACCGGGATGGCTAGTGCAAAGTTGAAACAGGCTGACGGTGTACGCTGATATTTAAACTCGTATCGACTTCCCGAATGTGAGGCTGCTAATCCGATAGAACAAGGAAGCGTTATGACTGTAAGTCGGGCACGTTGTTTCTTATCCAACCGATTGCAGAGGCAGTAGTGCAATATGCAGGTCGGGTTGGCTGGCTATCCCCGCCCTGAGAATCGTCTAGGTAGGACGTCTAAGCCAACCGGAGCTTTCCAGCTTTGTCAGGATCCCAAATCCTGTCTGTACTCATGGGGGCGAGGACCAAGATAAGTCGGAGTTGCTTAGGGTACCAGAGCCACGGTACCGAAACACCTTACTCGAACTGACGGGTGATCCTGTTGTTCCCGCTCGTTGTTCCCCCCGGGGTATGGTAAAGCGGAGTAACGATTGGTACTAATGTAGGTAGGCCGAAGTGACATCGAGAACGAACTAGCCATCTACTAACTATCGTCTGCTGAGAGTTGGCTAACGGGAGGGAAACACCCTGGGGGATCAACACACAATATGTAGATTCATATAAATGCCAAGTGATGTAACGACGGAACGACAGAGTGAAGCGGTACGAGAGGAGGCTAACCTGGTCCATACGCGTCTGAGATGTCCCTGGTCGAATACCGAGGTGAGGACGGAAGACGGCGAGTCGGGTCGGGGAAGGCTAGGGGGGAGGGGGGGTCTGATCCCTGGCAGACTACCGTACTGGTACCGGTGTGGTAAGTAGGTAGTTATGCTCACGGCCCCTGTGTATCTTCAATGCGTGTTGTTTGCCATTCGAGAAGTGATCTTTGCATGACTCCTGCAGAGCCTGACAGGTGAGCTAATCAGTTACACTGCTGCTCATAGTGACACGGCTATTAGTTTCCGTGATCTTATAGATAGTATACCCAGTCTACCCAGGAGATCCAACGGACTAATAGTAAGATCTCGAGATAGTGTAGATACTACTTCGACTATCTAACGTAGATAGGTAGTTCTAGTGTCATACGGAACTACACTACACTCGAACCAGGTAGCCTTCAAACACAGGGTCACGGTATATTCTATACCATCTAAGTTATAGACTAAACTAGCTTAGACAGGCCACTAACGTACATAACCAGTTTCAATCCAAGCGCACCTAGAGCAGCCACCTTTCATAGCTGGAGTGTAGCCCCTGTAGCCCTTATTTAAGACTAGTGTTGATGATCACATGCCGCGTACTTTATTTATTTTTGATATATTAATTATATAAACAAATACAATAGTGGAACCTCAAAAATATTCGCTACTGTTATTGTTCTTATTATTATTGTTGTTGTTGTTATTGTTATTGTTATGAATAAAAAAGAATCCAGGTGGCTGCTCTAGGTGGGCTCTTAAATCCGCCCGAGGCTTCATTCAGGCTTACCCTATCCAGGGAAAGCGTGAAGCGTAACATATTTTATGGGTAGTATTTTCTGTTGATCCGACAATAGTCTATATCTGAGCAGTCTTGGCGCCTTGCGACAGATGCTTAGATGGACGGTAATAGACGCTTCAAATTAAGTAGGTAAGTCCTATTTACCGTACATCACTCTCAGCATGTACGTAAGTAAGTAACACTGTCTTCTCGGTATGTAACCCGGGTTACCCATACAAATACGGATCGTTCTATAGGTCGGCTGGTAGTCATCCGACTAAGTTTGAGATTCAGGAGGGAATAAGAAGAGATGAGCACAGTACAGTTGAAACCAGCCACAGCATCGTTGCTGGGGAGGGCAATTAAACTCAGGCATCCATACAGGTTACCCAGCTAATTCATTCATTCACTGTATGCTGTCTGTTGGGTAGGTTGCCATTGTGCAGGTTTGGTCCAGATGCCTATTTCAGGAGGCGGCGAGTGGCGCAAGCCGTCAGAGCATGGTCTCTGCTGTAGCAGGTTGCCAATCAAGTGTAAGTAAGCGGGTGATTCCGCACCAAAATATCGGATTATTTCAAACATGTTCTCACGGCGTTTACATAACCCAGTGAAGATCATCGAACAAACTATTAGGTATGCTATATCTACACGGTTTTATGTTACAGGCATGACGCTAAAAAGTTCTTTTGTACGGTACTGGTTTCAATCAGGAGCACCGACACTCTTGGCGTTGCTCTCTTATGAGGTATCTAGATAATACGTGACTTACACATATATGTAAGACCCAGGCTCTGACCCAGGTAACGTGGCGTGTTGATTATCCAGGCGCAGACAAGGCTGGTCGGTAATAGATGCTGCTTTACACTTTTTACACTACATACCAGGCAAGTTTACGTAGCGTGCGTGGCGACAACCCTGGCTGCAGTCAAAAAGTCAATTCAACATCCCTGGAGGACAGGCATCGTTGCAGCTGCATGTGCCAGGCCGTTTTCGATCTCCCTGGTACGGGATACCACCGCGGCAAAGAAAAAAGAAATTCCCCGGACCTCCCTGCATGATGCGGCCAGGGTTGGACAGACCACAATATAGGCGCTCGTCCGTCGACCATCTTCTGATTGCGCGTCGCTACCTGGACCAGGTAGTGTAGATATATGCAAGCTGGGACTTTTCCTCATCTGCGATCGATACCTACCCTGGGTTACCTCTTCAGCAGATAGGTAGTTCACTGGGATGGTGGGTATCGTCCGATGTCTGGGACCGGCCGTATAGCTTCCCACACCTGATACAAGCTGTAGCATTGACAATTCATTGCAACTCTGGGAGTTATGACTTATACTGTCGGTGCACTATATACTTGATTGAACTTATCATACACTCTAAACTAGCAGGTTGAAGCAGTTCTTGGCATTCTCGCTGGAGAGATAATCGAGCGAGAAGGACCGCCAACATCAAGAATGATCAGCACAATCCTTCGAGCAAACAATTATTTACTCCAGTATTAGAGAAGGGTAGACATAGATACTCAATATCAAATTACCTAGTTAAGTAGGACTAGGTAGTTGTTAATGGCGCGAGTTGCCTTACCATACAAACATTAACCAGGGGAGACGCGGCTAGCTAACGTTTTCTATTGGTCACCGCTCAAGAACTCAAGAAGCATCTGCATTCCATTGCGACATGGCCCCTGGACGGGACAAGAAATTCCTCACAAGAAGCAGTTCAGGTCTATGCAATGATGTCATCTATTGGGTAGTATAAATCTCATCTTGCGTAGTAACCTACATGGGTGTCTCGGAAGATAACGGCGGACTTATGATCAAGTATCGAAAGACTACGGCTGTGTTATAGAGGTTATGTAATGATACGAATTGCTACTCTCTGTTGAGGGTTAACGGTGCCGGGCTAAGTATTGTTTGTACACTAGGGGAATTCTAAACTCAATTCTCGTCAAGTAGCTATGCCTATACTTCTTAGACTTAATAGCGAATCTTAATTTACAGCTGTGGTTCGGGGGTCTCTCGAGATCTCGGTAAGTAACCCTGCTATGGGTTGGGTGTACCATAAAATCAACCCCACGGAATGTCATCAGCCCCTTACATCAGCGTTGCATTAATATGATAGTAACCAGCGATTCAATTCGATACCGTTCGTATATCGTACTGGCGCCAACAAGCTACGCCGTTAAGTTTTTACATCATTGTATTGCTTATCCCGCCCAGTTAGACAATAACACGGTCGCCCCTCGGGGCTGATATCAGCTGTGATGAGGTTGTCAAGGTATGTCTATTAGAAATAGACAACACCCTAGAGCCTATGGTCGTTATCGTGAGGAATTCTGATGACTAGGAGTTGCTTTTTGCTCTCCCAAACCCTGATTACAAGCCCGGCGTGCTTCGTGAAGTAGGGATGCATACAAGGGTAGCCGTATTATTACCGTAATTCTACTTTAATATCCAGCCCACGGAATTCGCCGTCAGCTATATGTAAACAGCGTGATTTATAGGTAAACCCACGTGCCATGAACGAAATCCTCACGCCCTATCTGTGTATCTACGTTCATGCGTAGGCAGTGTAATCCCTCAAGAACCATTCCATTCCTTGCCTGGAGGAACACACACACCCCGAACCCCCGTCCCAAGTCGACAGATACTTCCATAGCCAGGGTCTTTTTTCGCCACCAGCTCGTGGGAATCGGCCCGTTTTGACAGGATACGTTCCTCTGTTCCGGTCTCATTATGGGAGGAAGGATGAAAATACATATGTAGGGCTGGCAGGCCCAGCGAGACTTATTCCCGGACGCCACGGCTCGGGCAGCTTCCACATTCGTCCGGCGGACATTGGCAGCAGGACCATACAGTACATACCATAAGCAAGATGCAGCTGGACGCATCCATATGCCATATACCATACCAATACCACTACCACCCAGACAGCCGTCTACACATACAATGCTACCTGGATAGCTGCGTCCAGGCATCCATCTCATCGCAGGATGCTTCGATCACCCCCAACCCAGCCAGTCAGCATCTGGGGTAACCCAGCCGGAGGGCGGTCCGGAACGTCTATATTCGTACATCACACACGTGAGAAGGATCTATCCGCTCGTCCTAATAGGAAAAAGTTAACGAGAAGCATGAGAAGCATGCCTATTATGAAAGGTGGTATGGCATGTATGGTCGCTCGCTCTCCTGAGCCGGTCCGATAGAAATCCTTTCCCGGTTCTGGAAATACGTGCGTGGGACGATCTCGTACAAGATATACTATGCAAGACGCAAGACGGGAGACGGTGATGGGACATTGTCTAGGACCTCCCACTTTGGGTGGCTGGTTAGTTATCATTACCTTGACGGGCCATCGAGACTCGCCGATGTACTATAGTCTAACGAACTGATTAGGCGTTCTATTTTGTTGTAGGTGGTGCATTGAACTCTCCACCATCGCGCCTCGGTTCATTTCAATTGGTTTCTTCCTCGGTATAGACCAAGCAGGTATTATCTCACGCCATGTGACAAGGCTGCCTATTAACACTGGAAAAATATGTATTGATTCCCATACCGATAACGCCATGCTCATGCAAATTAGCCGGGTGGTTTTCCCGGCTTCCACAACTAGGTAGCTCAAACATGTAGTCCCGCTAGGAACAAGTCCTCATGCTCTGTGTCCCCCTTCTCCCATTCTCTTCCTCTTCCCCCGTGTCCAAGATAGCCCAATAACCCTGTGGGTTTCATCTTTAGTACAACAACTTCTGCTGATTCTTATCATCTCCCGCCACGTGTGCAGTTGAGTAGGCACAGTACTTGTCCCTGATTGCGACAACTTGGTAAGTACCCTCAAGACTAGCCATGATCACCTTGCTATAGCCTTCGCTCACTTCATGGCGCGTCTCGATGACCTGGCTTTTCTGCCCCTTTTTGGCATTTGTACTTCGAGTATACGTAAATTCGAAGGGTGGCGTGCCCTCAAAGTCAAACAGGATCTCGACTTCGCTTCCTTCATGGATATCAACTTGTACTACACGACCCTTGCTGACTCGGACGGCGGGCATAGGATGGATGGTCCGTGTGAGGTTCACCATAGCGCGGCACTCACTCGCCTTATCGCGGATGCTCGTGATTGTGAACTCACCAGGCGACTCAGCGACACGTCGGAAAGTGGTTGTCTGAGACTTGGCTCTCATCGTCTTTCCTCCAAATTTATAGTTGATTTCAAAAGGAGGGGTTCCCGAGAGCGTGTAGCCTATGCGCTCTCCCACACAGTATTCCGTTCTCTGTTCGAGGGGATAGATGGCAGGAGAATCAAAAAGTTGGAACTGGACCACCGGACCACCGACATCAGTTTCGAGCTGGCAACCACGATCATCACGCACTTTGCGTATTCGAATTTGCTGCGCCCCTAGCTTTAAATACTGCCGGGGGACGCGGATGTCATAGCTGTTGGTCTGGATATTGGGTATTCTATATACCTCTGGAAAGGAGCCCGATTGGTGCTTGATTTCTAGCTCGAGGTAGAACGGTGCTTTGCCCTCTAGTTTGATGGGTATCCGCTGATCAACTTCGTCGGCGATGCAGGATTTGAAGGTCTGGCCGGGCTTAACGAATGACGCTGAGGGCTTAGGGTTAACGGTCTGCTCAAGAGTAAGGGGTGCTGACTGCCTCATGTCGTTGTTGTAGAGGTTGTCCGATAGGGCCGAGAAAGTATAGGAGTAGACTCCTGCCTTCGAGGTATCCATTTGTACGGATGCTTTGCCTAATACGGTGTCAAAATCCTTTCGAGCAACCGAGACCGAGCCAGTCTTCGGTTTGGATCGGACTTCATATTGGACATGATAGGGTGGGGATCCTAAGCGAATATGAGCGTCTGTTCTAACCACGAAAGTTTAGGGATTGTAAGCTTACCTTTAAGGGCGACCTCAAATCCATCTACATCCCCTTCACATATCTCCTTCTTGATGAACTTGTGTTTTTGATCCGTGGGTTGTATAGACTCGGCACGGACTAGAGAAAGTTCAGGTCGAGGGAACCACTTCAACTCAAACTTGTTGGCCTTCGGGTCTACAATGCCAGGGCACGAAAGATCCTCGACCTTGACAATTTGATAGATTCCAGGCTCCTGGGCCTCGATGTAATCATTGGCAGAGACGGCTTGGCGAATATCGATGGGCTCAGTACTGTTCAAGTTACGGTAGTATACATACCAAGGACCCTCTCCTGATAGCTTCAAGGGCAAATTAAATTGGGCGGCCTCCACAACAGTCGCTAATCGCTTGTTGTTAAGCATACCGAATGCAGCTCGTGGTTTTTGATGCCGAACGGATATTTTCATTTCCTCATCGAGGAAAACTTTGCAACCTGACTTGTCCTTTACGCTCTTCAGAGAAAGGGCGTAATCGCCACCACTGGACAGTGGGGGCGTCGTGATGTAAACATCTTCATCATTAGGAATCCCTGTCTCTATAGTCGATTTCCGTTTTCCATCGTGGATGAGTTCCCATTCTAGATCAAAAGGTCCCTCTCCGAGGAACCTGACTTCAAAGGTTACTTGCTGGTCTAGACAAGCATGGCGACCGGGCCTACGGTCGGCAAAGAAAGCCTTGGCAGCAGGTTTGACGTCCTGCTCCAGATGGTACTCCTTCGTAGGTGGAAGAGCCACAGTGTAAACAGCGTCTTTAAGTCTTCGAAATCGATATTCGTAATGTTCCGCTCTTGAGGGTTTTAGTTGAAGCTGGTATCGAAGGTTAGGGATTTGAACAGATTCCTTGCGGGTTTCTCCTTTCTCAATAACATCGTAGAAGACGGTGAAGGGAGGCGTTCCGACTAAATCCATGTCGACACGAAGACCAATTGGATTACCGGCGCAGTTGTCCGGGATCTCGGTGGCACTCAGTGTTAACGTAGGCTCGAGGGGATTAAGCAACAAACATGAGGACGGCTCCTCGATCTCGCCCTCACACGAGTCGCAGGTGACGGACTTCAAGGTGTAAAGCCCGGGCTCAGAAATCGTCGGTTGGTCATTCACATTCTTCGTAGTGAATGATCCAATTTTGATGACGTCGCCATGATCACCACTCTTCGTAAGGGTATCGATGGGAGAAAATTGCCAGGTTAGTGTATGAGATGCGCTCGCCGGAGCCTTCCCGGGATGTCGAATTTGTATGGGAAATTTTGTCAACTGGCCTTTGGCAATCTTGAGGGGATTGCGAAGGTCGCAGCCTATTACCGTAGCGCGAGGCCGCTCCCTGACAAAGAAGTTTTGATATAGGTCCTTGCTCTTCGGTCTCGGCTCTTGATCCTCTGATTGCTCATACGACACTTTGTTGCCAAAAGCATCAAGTACCTGGTCGATGGAGTACTGCCATTCACCGGCATTGTTCATGGATTCGTTGAGCCCAACCGGAACTTTCTGGGCCCGAGCCCACGTAAAATCGGCGTCAGGAGATAGCATCAAGCTTGCTGAAGGGTGGGAGCTGAGCAAGGGCGACGAGAAACCTTCGGGCTGGAGACTTTGGAAATGGAAACTGTGATCCTTGCCGTTGATGGTCCGGCTATAGTGAATCTTCAGCGGCGGCGTGCCCTGCACCTCAAGGGTTAGATTGGATAAATCCCCTAGACATCGTGTCGATGATTCAGCGCTGCGGACCCTGGCCTTGGGACAGGGTACGATATAGGTAGGCGGCGTGAGCCTTTGTACTTCCAATTTGTATTCATCCAGCACTTTGTTCAATCGATATGCGCCAGGCTTCTTCAAAGCTACGTCATACTTATACGAGGTAACCAGCCCGTCCACCAGGCCACTAGTTGACTGCCGGGCGATCTCCTTGATATCCCTACGGCCGAGCTTGACGAGCTCTTGGGCGTTGGTCTCGAGATCGTAACGAACGAGCTCGACCTCAACGGGCACGGTGGCATTGAAGAAAAGAGGCACGGTAGCAACCGGGTAGTCAGAACTAAGGCAATACGGGTGTCGCTCCGGGTTCAGAAAAGCAGATCTAAGCAGCAAAAATGAGTTAGCCGATGTAAGCGATGGGTCTTGGGGATAGCGGGTGTGCATACCCTTCAGGAAGGATATTAATGATCTGCTTGCCCATAATGAGGGACGAGTTGTGTAGGATATTGGAGAGCTTGACATTGTGCTCGGAGATGGCTAGTTCCTTGTCGTAAAAGACCTTCAGCACTGCGAGTAGCCAGCCCTGAAAAGGTAGAGGAATATTGTACATCAGCCACCAATCGGAAAATACGGCGAGCGTGAAGGCGAAGAGGATGAACTCGGAGGACAGCTCCAGCCAGGGTATCCGCAGATGGGGGAGGGAGAAGAGATAGACGGCATCGATGATGGCCCATTTGAAGAAGTACGAGGCGTGAGCGCCATTGTCCTGGACCTGAACATAGTCGTAAAGGCGCCATGCGAATAGAGCCACGTAGATGGTACAGGCGTAGAAGCGCTGGCTGGGCGCGTCGATGATGGTCTCGGGAATGACGGGCCGGGGCCTGGGAGACTGATCGGTAGCATTTTCGGGGATGGGACGCAGAGCGTTTCTCGGCCGCTGGTCGCGAGGGGGAGGGGGGGACGGTGCGCGAGCAGGACCAGGGCCAGCACCAGCAGCGGCAGCAGGTCGTGGTCTGATGCCTGTGGAGGCCGGGGTACCTGGGAAGCCGCCTACACGGCCACGCGGTGTTGCGAAACTCATGGCATTCCGTGATGATGCTAGCGATGACGGCGGCGCAAGACCATCAAGCGTGTAGCTAGCTCTGTAGCTCTGTAGCTATATAGCTATGCAGGTAAGAAAGATGGATGGATCAAAGCAAGTGAGCCACGAAATCAGAACAATCAAAGAGGGAAAAGAACAAACAGCTCTTGGCACCTGGGCAAAGGGAGACGTAGGCGGGACGTATCACCCGACCGACTACGTAGTATAGAATGAGTGAGAGTGAAAGTGAGGGCTGGTTGGTTGGTTGGTTGGTTGGTTGGTGGTGGTGATTGTGTTATTATTATACAGGCAGATACAATGGCAGCCCGAGTTTTTGATTTTACATTGGTATTGGTAGGGATGCAGGTAAATAAATCGTGATAGGCTAGTCTAGGTACAACCTGACCAGTATCGTTAGCGCTAAGGTAGAATGTAGTTGCTTGTGTGGGTTCGCGGCGCGGCGCGTCAAGGGTCCAATGGAACGAACAAACCAAAGGAAAAAAAAAAGATAGAGTTGACAGCTGCTATCGGGACTCAACAGGTGGGGGCTAGATAATGAATACAGCATATACCTAAGGTAGGTAGTAGATCCAATTGCCTGGGCTACAGTGGATAGCATCAGCCACCCCCGCTAAGTACTAATAGCTTAGCTACCAGCTACCTAGGTACCTACTACCCTGGTAGGCATGGAAGTAAGATAAGAGGCGGCACAGCTTCAACAAGCTTGAACTAGAAGAATAATCCAATTCTCTTAATGCTATACCTACCATATAGATAGACTATATCTTATTAAACTCATTTTCCATTCATTGAATTCAAAAGGATCTCTAATTGGAAAACTGAAGATCTTCGTCACGCGAAATAGGAGGTAGCTACCTCTTATAAACAGTTTGATTAGTCAACCACAATTGTGCCAGCAAAAGGATAAATCAAACATTGAAAAAAAGTGTGTGGGATTTCATACCCAATTGAAATAAACCTTCAAGCCTAATTATATATCTTGTCATGAGATCATAATTCTTAACCTACCATTTTTCTCAATATTAGATATACATACCTTCGTCTTTGTTAGTTGGCGGATCAAACCTACACGAATCATCCTGTTAAACCCTTGTCTCATTCATCACTTCCATTGACCATCCGTCTTGGATGCCTCGGGTAGGGATTTAATTCAAGCAAGTGAGATAGATGTAAGAAGCTCTGCCCGACCCAACACAGCGCTAGAATACCAGCTGACATCAATTAACTTTGAAGCTCTACACCTATCGCCATGTGTGTTGTAACACGGGCTCGGTAAAAGCCAACAGCGGTCGCCCAAGCCTGCTCAGCCGCTTACAACAACACATACGTACCGACTCTATCGTTGACGAGATCCTACGCAACACCACACACTACGAGGTACAGATCATGCTCTTTATTTTACATTTCAAGCAGTAGGTATACTTATCCTTCTTAAGCAAGTAGCTAATCTTGCATAGGCTTGAACCTAAATGCCAATACTTTTCGCATCATAGGTATTAAGTAGTCAATCGCTTTTGACTTCCGGGCGGTGAGGTCCTATGAGACCTAAATACTTATCGCCCAACCTTGTTCGCCTTGATCTAGGTACTTAACACAGCGGATGCATCACATTCCCACACAGCGAAGCAGCCTTGTGTTGTTTCAGCAGGAAACGCAATTGCCGCCTCGATAAAGAAAGAAACTAGCATCTGCTAGATACTTCTCCGCCGGTGTCGTGAGCACTGGATATCATACGGGTACGGAGTACCTAGTATATGATTTCACAACTCACCCCACTCTAATAACACCATTTAATATCTTTCTCGACATACCTCATTTTCCGAACCCTACCGTGACAACTACCATAGCCATATATCCATAATTCGCCGTCATGGCTACCTTGGAGAATGGGAATATGATGGCCACGTCCGTCGACCCCGACGACGAGCCTATAGCCAACAACGTCCGCCGGTCGGCCAGGGCTAGAAAGGTGCCTCTAAAATACGATGAGGAATACATAATTCCCTCATACAAGGCCGACCCGGCCAAGATCCCACCCCGAACAGACAGGCCTAAGCGGAGAGCTGCAGAAGTGGCTCGCGAGAAGATTGCACCGGAACAGATCGCCCCCCTGCAGGAACAGGTATTTGCCCGCATGGATATCGACGAGCGGAAGGAGTATGGGGGGTGGGTTGAGTTGGAGTCGGAACCTGTAAGTCTTTTTCACCTTCTAGACTGGCCGTGTATGACCTGCCACTGACTGACATGACTATCGCAGGCCTTTTTCAATGCCATGCTTCAAGATCTCGATGCAAAGACTCTGAAGGTACAGGAAGTATTTGCGCTGGACGAGATGTCCTTAGCGGATCTCCCGTTAGTATACCACTTAGATGTCGAGGCGAGAACACAACTGACATGAATAGACAACCCGTGTGCGGCCTTATATTTCTATACGAATGGACCAATGAAGACGAGTCTAATGCAGCCCGCCAGGGCTGTCCAGAAAACCTCTGGTTCGGGAACCAAGTATGTCACAAACATTTCCACGCCCTCTCTACGCTCACGTGAAGCTGACTAAATGATGAGACAACCGCCAATGGATGTGCCACTGTTGCCTTGATGAACATTATCATGAACACCGAGAACGTTAAACTCGGCCCCGAACTACAAGAGTTTAAAGAAGCGACGAAGCCGCTGCCCCCACCTCATCGTGGCCACGCCCTAGACACCAATGATTTCATCCGCGCCATTCACAATTCTGTTGCCCGGTACGTTTTCGACACGCGATATAGAAACTGTTCTTTTAGGCTCTTTTCTAACTTGACCCTAGTCGCAATGATCTACTATCCGAGGACTTGTTACTAGAGAACAAGTACGAGACAGCCTACAAGAAATCCAAAGCGCCCGCTAGGAAAAAGAGAAAGGCATCAAACTCCAGCAAACGAAACTACGATCCGGGGACCTACCATTATATTGCTTTTGTCCCCGTGGATGGGCAAGTATGGGAGCTCGATGGTCTCGAGACCATGCCACTCTGTTTAGGTCCGTCTTCATCTCCCCCATCTTACTTTCCATTCTTATTTACTTTTTGATGGAAAATGAAATAAGAAGAAGACATCAGCTTACTAACCAATTTCTACAGGCCCCTACGCACCCGATGTAGAAAATGCCTGGCTAGGCGTCGCAAGCGAAGCGATACAGCAGCGCATGAGCCGGCAGAACGACGAATTCCTCTCCTTCAACCTGCTCGCCATCTGCCAATCGCCCCTACTAACTCTCTCCCGGCGTCTCGCGACCAGTCTCTCCACAGCCAAGGCGCTCGAGGACGCAATCGCCTCCTCCCCCCTATCTCGGGACGTCAATATCAATATCAAAACGCCATGGGCGGACTTCCCCAACGACCGCCTCGCGCGCTTCAACCTGACACGCGAGAAAATCAGTGCCGAGTTCCCGCCGGACGCTGCTAGGGTTGGAGGAGCCGTGAGAGGGGATGGGGATGGGGATGCGGCGCAGAGTCTAGCGGAGGAGCTACGCGCAGAGCTGGAGGCGCTCGAGGCGCTATATGTCGCCGAGGTGGCGACTGTTGAAGAAGCCGTAGACATGATCCGCGCGCGGGGGAGGGACTATACGCCTGCTGTGCACCAGTGGGTGCGCACCCTGGCCGAGAAGGGCGTCCTGCGGGAACTGATTCAGGAGATGGACGCGCTTGGTTGAGAATCGACTCTTAATTAATTAGGTATTTTGCCTTTGGGATTCCGTCCTCAGTGCACCTGCCTCGTGGGGAGGGATGCGCTTTCTAGCTGTGTCTTACCATGCGCAGTTTCACTTACCGACTATCTAGTCGCGGGAAAGGAGACCGAAAGAGAGAGAAATCAGCGTTGCATTTCCTGCATCTATCTACACCATATACGCATACGTATGTCTATCTAACAAGCAAGCAAGCGGACAGCCACATGCCACTCTCTAAAGACGGAGATGAAGACGAATGCCGGGAATTCCCCGCATTCTATCTTAAGCCAGCTAGGTACTAAGAGGCTCGGATGGAACGGAGACCACCTAGAATATACTTCTCAAGAGAGGCAAAATCAACTACCCAACCAAAAAACAGGCCTCACGCAGAGGCAAAGTCAGGGACCTACCTAGTATGTAGGCTTTCACCTTGTACCTTAGACCTTGGGCATGTAGATATAGGGAGCTATCTCGGCAATGCCTACCTATTCTAGGCCACGCAATAATGAGTGATTAAGACTAGGACTTTCTTAATGAACTTGAGGAGATAATGCTGTGACGTGTGCCATGAAATCGAGCGACTGATCAACCATGCATGTATCTAGGTTAGGTACGTAGAGATAGATACCTAATTAGAGAGATGAGGACAATCTACGATGAAGTTAGGTCTAGGCCGAGCCACCTATCCTATAGACTGGTGTATCTCATTTTCAGTAGCGGTGATTTACTAAATTCACTCGTCTCAGGTAGTCCATACTAGTAGGTAGTATCTACATAGATGTGAAATGATAACTAAGCGAATGCAAGAGCAGGCTACCTACGTCGATAAACATACATAAACGTAAGCCATCATAGCTGTGATCCAGCTTCGTATTCTAGATATCTTTCTTCAAATACTCGCCTACTTACTTGCTCACTTACTAGGACCGTGGGATTATCTAAAACATGTCTAGATAGTGGCAGTTAGGCCGAGATGAGATGAACAAACTCATAAGCAGAGCGTAGGCTAAAGCAAGCCGAAGGAGTGTAGTTTAGCAAAGGAGAGTAGAGGTAGATTATCTACTTCCACTTTATGCGTAAAGCAAAGTAAAACGAAAAGCCCCTTGTTGATTCCTTACTAACCACTCACGACAAGACCAGAGAATGTTCTCATAAGCAAACACAGCGAAAGGGGAGACGGGTCTCATCTAGGCATTATAACATACATACATGCATGCATAACTTCATTCATTCACTAATCATCACTTCGATCTCCCGTCCCTCTTCTGTTCCCCTAAGACCTAACCCGACCCGACCCAACCTAAACTTAAAAAACACTATTTTCTATCCGCCACTTCTTAGGTCCCTCCGCCCTCCATACAAGGCAAACAAAAACAAAAATGAATAGTAAATAAGCCAAGCCTAACTTTAACTTATGTTAAGGCTTCGGCACGTGCAGGCTCTTACTACACATGAGGCACCCATGGATGACGAACAGGAAGGCGACGGGGTGGACCTCGAGCGCGGAGCCGGCGAACCAGACGCCGCCGGGGACGGCGCCGAGTATGCGGTCCTGCGACACCCAGTAGGCCATGATGGCGTCGAGCCCCAGCGTCGTGGGGATGGGCGTGCCCTCAAAGTAGCTCGCCTTACCCGAGGCGTCCTTGGGGATGTTGGCCGCCGTGACGTTGAAGCGCGCGAGGCGCGTGAGGCCGCAGAGCACGAAGACGGTCAGGCAGGCGTGGTCGAGGGATGTACGTAGGCCGATGCTGAAGGCTACGCAGGCTGGGGCTAGGCCGAAGGAGATCTGGTTTTGCGGCTCATTAGTTTCTTTTCCTAGAGGATGCTAATTGTCATGTGCATGTAGATAAGCCCCGACGGCCGTCTAGATCGTGCTAATAGTTTAGGCATGACATAGGCTATTTCGCAGGGGAGGAAACACGTACAAGGTCGGCTAGAGAATCAAGCTCCTGTCCCATCATACTGCTCTTCTTGCGCCACCGCGCCACGCGTCCATCCATGAAGTCGAAAAAGAGACCGAAGGGGAGGAAAGCGAGGGCCAGGTACAAGTTGCTCTTATCGGAGGGGTCGCCGAGACAGTACCGTAAGGAGGAGAACACTGACAGAATGCCACAAGCTCCTATTGGGAGGATAAGTCAGTTAGCCAGGGGTGTTCTAGGAGGATATTCTTGATAAAATAGATGGCATCCACGGCAGCTAACTAGGGGAAAGGCCCTGGATATGCTCGCGAAACAGAAAGAAAACGGACCCCAATACTAGGGATAGCTTACCATTCAACTCAGTGATGTAGTCTGCCATGTGCAGAGCGCGCAAGAGCGAGAAGTGGCCGGTGGTCGAGGCGAGGAGGTCTTTCTGCTTGTTGTATGCTATGTACATATTATCTTAGTACTGCGGTCTTGTGGCTACGAATGCCGACTATGGCTTTGAAAGGCACAGGCGTGGTGCTGTGACTCTCGTGCTTAGGATGAGGGGGTAAACTTTTCACATACAGGGTTCGCTTCCGGCATCTGCCTTAGAAGGCCCGCCATTACTTGAAGCGCTGGTTCGTTTCGACATGATTACTGCCTAGGTCTATTTCTCTATATCCCTTTACTTGAGTGCTTGTTCCTCGTACGGCGATCGGTCGCTAGTTCGGCGGAATACTCTTGTGTTAACTGTATCTGGTGTTTGCTTCCGACTTCGTAAGGGATGCGCGACCTTGTCTATCTAGTCGGTGCTGGAACCAAGAGGAGCTGTATCTCTTGTTAACAAAAACAATGCTGAGGGGGAAAAAGCTGAGCACTAACCTTGCTTGGCAGGTACAGGTAAAGGTGATATATCTATTATTGACAAAGGTTGAAGTGTGCGTTCTCTATGACCAAGCTAAGAGCGGAAGAAAACAGAAGCTCATGCGCAGTTCAGGCCGCAACTGCAAGTGAACAATGAAGATGTCGCAGACAATGTCGGTATTCTAATCGGCGGGATCAAATTGAGGCGTTGTTTTCGCAAAGCACGTATGAATCAATGCAGCGCGGGGGAATGCGTAAATACTTATGTATGGTGAATAGATGGAGGGAGTAGGTTGGTGTAATGTAGGTATCCAAGTGGAGTCCGGCTGTGTGATTCACTAGCCAGCCCAGCCAGCAGTTCGATGAAGTCATTTTTCTAGGCCGGTCTGCTTTAGCCGCCTTAGGTTAAGCGTTGGCCTCCCTGTTCGCCTATCGCTTATCGATCGCGCGGGGCCTAGTTCCACGTTGTAACCTTGCTGGGAACCAAGGTTGCTTAAAACCAGCACCGGGCTCACCACCTCACAAGACTGAGTGCCCAAATATCTATCTATCCTATGTAGGTATGCTTATGACCTTTGTCAACATTGCTCTTCTCTCATCTTCCATCCTCTCTTGAATCATTTCCACACGCTATTTGTACTATTATGGGATTAGTGAATCTACTGGGTATAATTCAAGTGTGGCCTATATCAATAACATGGATATAGATACTTGCTCGGTGATTTGTCTTACACTCTCGAGCCTATTTTAATCATGCAACCAACTCCAAAACTCTCCACCCTAGCAATTCTCTCTTCAGAATCGGTGAAGCTCTCATCTTTCACGCCGATCTCCGTCTTATATAAGGCGCATACCAGGGACTCGCCATCTCTCCCTATGCTGTGTATTGTATATGATCAGTTGACTGATTTCCTATGTACAGTGTTCCTGGCTAGTCAACATTAACCTTAAGTAGTACCTAGACACTTCGCCAACGCCGAGATGCCCATGCTCCAGATGCAGTCCGCCCAATTTCGGGTATCCCGCCGACATGACCGTTGATCGATCCCAATCATGGACCGACCGAAAATAGTCCGTACTTGTTACACGGGTGATTCCTCATCTCTATGTTCACTTCCTCATTAGTAGTATATCCTCCTCTAACATCTACCTCCATCCCCTACTCTCATATGACAAGCGTGCCTTGGAACTCGGGATCATCACTCGTCATAATTATAAGCTTAACCTCTCTCTTCTATCGCGTGATGAGAAGAGAGAAACTATCGAGCCAGTCCGCACAGCTTCCTGATACACCGCAAATCTTAAAACCGTTAGGCACGAGCAGAGTATGCCTTTCTTGAGCATTAGTATCGTAAGAAGTGAATGGTGGTTCCCGGGTAAACTTACAGTGATCCGCCACCTGGATTGCCAAAGAGGGTTGATTTTCTTGATGTGCTTGTGATGATTTGGATGGCATCAATCCAGGATCCCGCTCGGACGGCAAAGCCTACTATCACTTCGGCATTGCGGATATCTGCACGGATTAGCACGACTAGTTTCCGCGAGCAGGGGTGGGGAATAGGAACCAACCCATAATGAACCTGTCACCAGTCGTTTTGCCACCTCGCCTGCCGAAGAGCTGACTTGATCCGTCGTCATAGTGAAACTCGAGACCGTCTACCGCATTGCCGTGATACACAGTCACACTAGTTAGGATACGATTGACGCTAGTCATAGCGTTACTGAAAACGACCTCTTGCGGCTCGCTGTCTTTCAACTGCGAGGCGCCAACTTTGGTGCTTCGGTACGCCAACTTCCCCATAGGCCCGGAGGACAATTTGAGCGATGATTTAGTGCATAGCTCGTGAAGATCGCTGATCACTAATTCTCCCCCACTAAGAGATCTGACAATGATCTTCAACTTTGAGCGGCGCTTATCCTCAGGTAGGCGGTTACGGAGTTCTGCCTCGACCAAGGTAGTACGTCTTAGCATATGGCCGTCACGGGGATACTCAATCCACGTGGTACAGCACTCGTCACCCTCGGCAAAAATCTCCGTACACAATAACCCTGAACTCGCAGTGACGAGTAACTTGTCCTTCTCTACAGCCCATCCGTGGACAGTGGCATCGGGATATGGAAGCTTGTCGGTAGCATTTCTAAACAGAGGGTGAAATCGGTATCTCAGAAGGTCCAGTCTATGCCAGGTTGGTTCGTCTTTGGGTTCAACTGGTCCACCTTTTGACTTGGTCCGAGTCGAATAGGCCTCTCTGACTACGAAGGCACGATTTAACGTGACAAACTCTCTGGCCATGATACCTGTTGCTTGGAGCGGAGACCCTAGCAAATGGCCCACTTCGTGGAGGTGAGCGCCAATACCATAGACAGCGGCTTCCCATGAACTGCCAGCTACACTTGCCTCTTCGGAAATAATCTTGAGGTCTGTTGGCGAGCAATCACTAAATGCTGCGCCGACCTCGCAAATGGTGGAGGGATAATACTGGAGGTAGTGGGACCCAAACATGGCCAGGTGTAGGTCGTCGCCAACTTGTCCCCCGAATGCGGCATTGTCCATACTCATCTTCTCTTTCGTATCCGAGCGCAAATCAAACATTAGAGTTGCAACGTACTGCTTCTGGCCGGGCATTATGCGGAAATGGTCCCTCACTGCTGTGGCTACAACTTCGACGAGCTCACTCTTCCTGTCACGCTCGAGGTCGCGAATCTCAGCAACCGTCTTGTCCATTCGAATTATGTGTACTCGAGCCTCAGACCGCATCGCCTGGTTCTCATAGTCTCGGGGGTGGCTTGTGCCATTTGTCCATTCTTCATCGAACCGGAAAGTGCGTCGACCCAACCCGCTTTTTTCCATCTGTTCGGCGGTGAACGATTGCCAGAGGTAGGCGGCTGTACGAAACTTGCTAACTGCTACTTTTAGATCGTTTTGCTCTTCCTCGTTTGGTGTTGGGCCATAGTCTAAAGCGTCACAAGGGGAATCCTTGGCGACCAAAATTGTGAGTTGAAGTGGTGGAGCGTTCTTCGGATCAAACATGTAGAGGACGATGCTCGAGCGGTGTGTGATTGTGGAATTGGGCCTGCGATACTCGAGCCATATCGTGTTCGGCCCCGGGAAGAGATATATAAGAGCCTTAAATCGTGCGCCATAGATTTGCCATACGGTAGGCGGAAAGACCTTGTCGGGACGTTGGACAACTACGTTGCCATCAATCTGGGCATGGGGATCCTGCCCTATAATACCGGTCACGAGCAAAACCTTCTGATAAACCTATTCGGCCGTCAGCGGATGTCACAACAATCAATCGTGATGGACAGTTGCTTCTAGGGGCACAGCAGAAAGCGAAACACAAAGCCGTGTGATGATATCAAGGGAAACTCAGGTCACGACAGAGTACGGACTGTTATAGGAAGTCTGCGACCTACCGTGGATTTATCTCGAATATTGGTTACTCGCGGTGCAAACTGTGACAAGGGTTGCTGATCCTGCAACTGATCCTGGAGATCTTTAGTTGAGCGAGGTTCGGACACGATACTCTCCGCGATACTAAATCGATTGCTATTCGACGACTCAAACGGCGGTCTCGGTACGGCGGGGATTTGGGCATGGAGGGCAGGGTCCGACTCATCGGCGAGGGAGGGGGGCGTGATAGATCCTACCGAAGACAACTCCTGACTCGAACTCGACGGTTCATCGTTACTCGAGGTATCGGTTGATCGACTAGTTCGGAAGCTCGCAAGGGAGCGCCTTCGAATCTGCTTAAAGTTGAATTTCGACGGCATCTTGAGCTGGTCGCAGCGAGATCTTGCTAGTCCAAGGGAGATAAATAGCGAGGGAGCGCAACGCCAATCACCTCAGAAAATGGCGTAACAGAGGCTAGGACAGAAACGATAGACAGGGGAAATGGATGCCAGCCAACAATCCCCCCAAAAGTAGTGTTGACAAGAGGTATGGCTGAGGTTGGAAACAGAACAACAAGTGTTGTTTTCTTCAGATGGAGTAATGTATGACAGGTTCCAGCGCAGCAGGGGGAGCACCCTTCTCCTGGTACCTATGATTGCCGACAACAATGTTGCCCCTCTCTTTCCAAATTTGTTTGACTTGTAAAGACCACTTGAAGCGGCTCAGCAGCGTGGCTCAACAATGCGGCTTCACAGAGAAGATTGGCCTCGCCGAGCGGAGCAGCTCGGCGGTATGGCTCTGATGAGCTGCTCAAGCTTCGGGAACAGCTTGCCAGGACCGGAGGGACAAGCAAACGAGCGACTGAGCAACAACGACAATAGGACTTGCTCGTGACAGATACGCGGTACACGGGCTACAATCGAAGGTCAAGTAGCCGTGAAGTTAAACACCAGGACCATGTATCGATAGAGGGGTTTTCATTAACATTAGTATAGAGACATATCATAAGCTCGATAGCCTTATGCTAGGAGAGTCAAAGAAAATGGGACGGAAGAGACGGGAGAGTCAACAATAACGACCACAACAAGAATCGTGTGAAAACCGTTTTTTTTTTCTCGGTATGAGCAACGAAGGAGGATAGTATGGCTGAGCTTAACAGCCAACAGAGAACCGACCAAACATGAACATGGTCGCCAGCAGGAAGACTACCCAGCTCCTATCGGCAATAACACCAGGACCAAACCAGGACAGACAAATGGATTTGGTGTGGATAGGATGAATGGGATGGGAGGCTTGGAAGGAGACAAGCCGGTGGAGCTGTCGATCTACATACACTGGGAAGCAGGTCAAGTGTACATGCGCTAAGTTGTAAGTTGTAAGCTTGGAATACGGGTAATGACATGGGTCTGCCCGCAGCTTGCAGATACATACATACATGTAGGAAGTAGGGTGGGCAGTAGACTACCTACATTAGGTACATGTAGTGGGTAGGTCAGGTAGGTAGTGGTTTAGATAGTGTACCTGGGAGTGTTGCGGTACTGGTTACGGCACTGCAGGTTCCTAGATTAAGCTGATGGATGGATCATGACACGGAAGCACCACCCACTGCCACATGTATGTACATACTGTATTGTACATGATCGTGGACTGTTGTACAGTTCAAGATACTGTACATCATAAATAAGTGCTTACATTACATAATGGTGTTACTTATACACACTGGTAAAGGGATAGAGTAACTGTTTCACAGCACCAAATGGCAAGCAAGGTAAGCTGAGCTAGCAAGTGCAAGAATAACGTTTTCATTGTTGAAAGAGATAAGTGTGACGCTTTCATGTGCACATGCACAGGTACCATTACTGCCCAGAAACCGAGAAGGCTGCCAAGAATTAACACTTCGGGAAAGTTGATGATGACGTTTTCACACCCGAATCTGGTATCGAGATTGGGTGGGTTCCACCATGTCTCATGAACAAGTTCCCATTTAGCTAACCTACAGTAGATGGGTACCTACTGATACTGATAGGTAGGCTAAGCTAAGTATAAGAAAATATATGTACCTGGTAATAACATGACGACGATCTACTGTATACCTAAGCACTGGGATAGCCAGATAAAAAACGGCCGAGGAGCCAATTGAACCTCCCTAGTTAGTCCATAGATAGTGGGGGGGTCAAACTGCATCAGAGCCTACTGACGGGACATACCCAGGTACCTTACCGCACTGTCTATCTAGACCAGCACATCTCTTGGCCCACTAATGCCCGTGGAGCAATACGAAGACATTCTCCGGAGTGGTCTGTCCATAGGGTAGTATCAGCTCGGATTAAGATACCTCACATCACCACCAAAGTCTGGTCCGGTTGGCAAATAAAGTACTCAGCTTACACATCAGAATAAGCCAAGCTCTCACATTCCATCAGAATATATGGCTTGTTTGCTTAGAATGTTATCTTTAAGGGAGAAAAGCAGAGAGTTAGGCTTGAGCGTTACAAAATAATGCGATCGGACAAGAAAGCAAAGAACCAGTCCCGGATAAGCCACTTGTTTTCTTACCCCCAAAGCGGCAGGGTTGTTTTGTTGATCTTGTCCATAATCCCTGCATGCTTTACTTATCTGAAGTAACGTCTCCAACACGCAGTGCGTAACCTCCGTGTATGTAGAAAATTGAATGCTGGATCTCGTTTTCTGCCATCGAGACCCGATCTCCAACTTATAGTGTAACTTGAGTAAAATTGATGATATCCACTGATTGGTGACTGATTGGCTGTGTTGTGTGCCAAAAAAAATTACACCGATACTGGACTATCCTGACTGTAGGTGCCCTAGGTCTGCTTAGGATAAAAGCACATCATCGATCGGGTGTAAGTGACGCAGCTATGGAGCAAGCACCGGACCCGTTCGTTAGCCCTTCGAAGAAAAAAGAACGAGAAATCAATGAGGTAGCCCGGCTAGGTGGATGCTACAATTCTCGATAGCGCCCGGTCTAGTGAGATCAAACACATATTCTTGCCCATGTAAAAATAGCCTAGAGAAGGTTTTGATATACGCATAGTTATATAAGGCAAAGGACGTCAATACATTAGGTAGGTAAAAAGCCGTTGACAAGGATTTAAGAAGAGTACCAAACCCAAAAACTACGCCACATGCCAAACCTAAAGTGAATATGACATTTGATACCACGGAGCTCCGATAGGTTCAGAAAAAGAGAAGGTTGGGAGGCTGGAAGACGGATCTACGGATGTAGTATCTGGGTTAATAGATGATGTAACAATCAACTTGTTATCTTCACCAATTAAACTACGTATCCACATACTGGAAGAGGAAGAGAATATTAGCAGGCATATGCATAGAACATACATAGGTATACCAAATGGCTTGTAGTTTCTGAGCCACATGCGAGGAAGAACTATTACCTATCTGAGGCTCTAGCTATTTATGCATTGAACATAAACGTTGCGATAACGAATCTACTGAGTTCTAGTCTAGTAACCCTTGAATGCGTGCGATTGTCCTGTCTGCCCCGATGCAAATAAAATTGTCCCTTAAATAGCTCCATGCATGATAAGTGCTCTAGGCAGGTACCTATACCAAGTATGAGCCAGCCAGCGAGTGCATGTAGCTATGTTCAGCTCCCTTGGATCAAGTCTATACGTAGTTAATCTTGCTTTGACATCTAAACATAAAGATGAGTTGCAATGGGTAGGTGTTGACCATTGCCTACCTGAACAAATACCCAAGATCATCGATCCAAGTGTACCCAAACCGTAGAATGTAAGTTCTAGTATCTAATACACTACTGTCTACTCCGTGGCTCGATTCTGAAGCCACTACCTGCATTCGACGAGCCTCGGGCGAGGACTCAATCCTCATAACTCTCCTCTCGTTTCTAAGGTAATATTTCACCAAGACACCGGGATAGGATGTAGTCACCCCAGAGCAAAAGGGGTTCAATAGTACGAGCCTATTAAATAAGAAACAAGTACTCCTAGGGAAGATCATATAAAGAGTCGCATCTCTGGTTTTTCTTGTTATTCTGTCTACAACTAGGGGGGTAGAACCCCTTTAAGTATCTATGTAGGTATACCTACCTAGGTAGCTTATCTTTATCTTAGAGGCAGTCAACCCAACTTCGGACTTTAAAGAGCTTGCAGAAAATAGTGGACACGACAGCTTGTTCTTCAGTGGTTGCCTCTTAGTCTCCTGGACATGGGTTTAAATTGTATCGTGAAAGGAAAGATGGCACAAGTCATGGTAGTCTAGCCAGCCTATCAGCATAAAGGTCCTGAGTAAGTTGTTTAAGACATTGTTTATTATAATAGTAAGACATATTGAAGTCAAATTGGTAATCCTCTACAAGTGTCCGCCCTTGCTGACCACGTACGTACGCTGTACCTGGATCTAGTCTAATTTCCTTATGCGTCGTTACCGGGTCGCTGAAGAACTTTTTCTCTGCCTGTTTGAAAGATATGAAAAGGGGAAAATAAGAAACGCCCATTATTACCTAGATATTTTGATCCCGCTGTTTATCCTACACTTCCAAATTAGGAACGGTTTGGAAGTTTCACAACAAATTAGTAGATAGCCAGGTAATCATCATTCTCCGACAAGACGAAGGCTTGCTGCCGGCCATGTCGGAAGATAATAGGGTTGAATTGGCTGTTGGCTGTTGGTTTCTCGGCTGGTAAATGAGCGCTCAGAGACCCGCGCAGAGGTGCCGTTTCCCCTGTAGAGGGCTCTAAATTGGCATGCGTGCGTACAGTAGCGTGCATGTGCTATAGCGCTGCCCTATGAAATCCCCTGTGTGAACGGCCTACCGGGAATTTTAGTGGTCTAGGATAGGACTCCCAGGCTTTCGGGCTGGTGCTTGGCTGGCATTAGTGGGTCTCAAGGGAGCTGAGCTCAGGCTTAAAATGGTCAATTAATGGCGGCGATTGGCTGCACGGGCTGCCCAGGCGTGGTTGTCAGAGGAATGGGAGGTTCCAATAGTCCTGGGGGCCAGGCAGGTTTAGCACAGCACCCACAGCACCCACAGCACCCACAGCACCCTTTCGGCGCTTGCTGTCTGGGCTCATTCACTCTTCCACCTCAACTGTGCGAGGGATCGAGGAGTGAAAAACTAACGAAGCCTCTACCTCCCTCCTCGACCTACATTTCCGAGCAGCCAACTCGACAGCCCGACTGTCGTCCCGTCATTCTTTCTGCAGACTCTTTTTTTTCATGCTATACAAGACCCATTGCGCATCTTTTCCCCCGATCAACTTTGCCGGCCAACCACATGGTTCACGAGCCAACGAAACGGCCCCCTCGCTAACACCCACAAGCGCCGGACCATCCAACTGACCCAATCGACCCAATTAGTTGTACACTAGGTCTCGGCAGTCTTTTTTATTGTCTTGATAACGATCCCGGGTGCTCGTTACCGGTAAAGCGAAATCCTGTACGGGTAAACTGCCATCCCAAGCCAACGACCATGTCGTCGCCGTTGAAGAAACACCCGGAGGCTGTTGCCGATAAAGTGCTCAAACGAGTGGAAGTCAGCAAGGTAAGAAAGAGCTGCGAACCCCCCATTCCATGATTTCATGGCAGGAGATTCCAAGATTCCAAGATTCCACAGTGCTAAATCATGACCCGGTCCATTCAATAGATCGCACGCAGACTCCAGGGCCGTTTGGCTCTAGCACAGTTCAAGACGAAGCATGGCTGGGAGGACCTGACTCTGGACACGATAGAACCAAAGGTCGAGGAGGAGCGGCGGCGGCGGATCTGCGATGGCGATGTCCTGTCCGACTCGTCCTCGAGCACATCCGAGCTTCCATACCCAACAAGGACACTCATGAGCTCGCCGCTCAAGGCTCCCCTATTTTCCGATGGGGTCAACTCTAGCAGTGGCAGCTCGGGACATCGCAAGCGCACATGGAAGGCTTCGTTTGATACGACCATGTCCAGTCCCACCAAGCGATTCCGCACCTCTCCCACTCTTCACAAGTCCTTCCACAACAATTCTACCCACCGTTCCTGGAAAAACCAACACCAGTTGATCCAGTCTTCGCCCATCAAGCCGCGAAGGCAACATTTTACCACGTCAAACGGCCCGGATGTCTCCTTTTTCGTAGGCACCCGCCGGCCGTCCGTCGACCTTACATCGATTAACTTCGCCGCCCCCGCAGACGATGAGGACGATCTACCACCCATTCACTCCTTCCAGGCCAACCCGTCGTCTCCGCCTCGCACTCCACCCATGCGCAGTATAAACATTCGTCGGGGCAGGGATGCCAAGGGTCCATCGAATGAGAAAGCAGGTGAGGAGGGGGCCGACCTACTGATGTATTTAGCCACCTCACCCTCTCCGGCCATGTCCACGGCCAGAATCTCACGGATGGAGCCCCCATCTACGCCGCCACCACGAAAGGATATGGCATTGCCGTCGTCGATGATGACTACACCAGGCGGGGGCAACCTATTTCCCACCACACCGGGGCAACATTTCGATTTCTCCGATTTCATCAATATCACACCTAGCCCGGCGCAGAAACCATGGAAGACACCATTAGCCTTTTCATCGGTCAAGACGCCAACAGCAGCAAAGACGCCCCTCGACCTGACCCGGCGGAGGCTGACGTTTGACGAACCCGCATTATGATGCACGTCCGGGTTATGATTATGACTGAATCCTTGCGACCATCCAGTAGAAGATGTGTAACGCATATATGAGCCTCTTTGATTTATTCATTCCGCCCTTCGCCCCAGTGCCTTCAGACATGTGGCCGGGACTACCTCTTTCTCACTCGGCATATCACCACACCACTGCCCCCTTTTCACTTAATTTTCATTTTGTTTCCGGTCAGATCTGGCACGCCAAACAGGCAGAGTAGACCAAAAGCGCTACGACCACTACCAGTATCCTACCACCCTAGGGAAAATACACAAGAGGAGTCAGGCATGGAGTTCACGGATTACGGGCACGGCGTTGTTCTGTTCTATCTCTTCTATGTCGCGATATTATTAGGATTCCCAAAACCACCCAGCCATTCCGGCACTACTTCTATTTGCCATGCGAGCCAATCGCACGGCGCTCCTCGGTGATGAATATCAATTCGTTCATCGTTTATAATGTTTCCTGTCAGCCTAGAGAGAGGGGCCAGATGAAGACATAGGGGTTGAGTGAGGAATCAATCATTTGATATCAACGTGGACATGGCGCAACCATCACGCGATGTAATGGCGCAAAGCAGCCTAGGTAACTAAACCAGCTAGCTAGCTTAGCCATTGGGAATGTTAACCATCCCCATTACCACCCAGGCGTCCCCGTCATCCAGTGTATCTAGTACTACAATGAACAATTGCCCTCCATACGAAACCAATGGCTGCACCGAAGCCCGTACTCTTTCCTCCATGCGCATTGATGTCAGGCGATAAAGTATGTAGGGATGTCGATCGGAGGTTCGTTGCTGACCACTCTACGCGACTTTTTACGCGCCGCGACGCGGGCAGGGCGCGTAAATTGTGCGACTGCTGACGCGAATCTTCGCGCCCGGGGACGCAGGTCCTGGGAGCGGACAGGGGGTGTCTGTCCAATGGGAGGAAAGATGGGAACCAGAGGGGTGGGGATACCCCTCCTCGGAGTTGCTGCAAGGAGATGCTGGTGATGTCACCATATGCATAAATAGCTGTCCAATCGATGATGCGTATCCCAGGTCGTGCAGACTCTTGGCTGTAAGATAGTATATGTGAGGTCTGATCTGTCTATTTGGAGCTGGAGAGAGAGGAGAGTGTAGTTATGAAGTCGATTGGGCTTAGCGATCCCCGTCGCTTCCGCTTGCTCTACGGTTGCCTCGCCCATTGGCAGTGGTCAATTGGAGTATTATGCGAAAGGAGCTGTAATTTATGTGTAAAGATTATGTGTAGTTTACGTGTATACAGGTCGAAACGGTCCTAAAAAATGTTCACGGGACTCGCCAATAAGAGAGAGTGGCTTTTCAAGAAATCAGAAGCAAGGCTTATCGCCCAATCATTGTACCTCTAAGGAGAAGCATTGAGCTACGAGACTACGATGACTATGACAGGACAACATGAGCCTAACAGTATCGATATGACGAGACTCGTAGAATGAGCACGTTTGTAGAGGAAATACGACAGAGATTGAGTTCCTAACCTCGTGAGAACTATATCGCAAATATGGACATTTCAGTTCACCAAAAGAACCAGAAAAGACTAGGTACGCTCTAGTCATATAAAACCTCTCCATCACACCACTATATCTCTAGACTTTACCAGATAGCACCACGCTCACAAAAGCAGAACAACAGCCTTTTCTCCTCATTAGCGAGCTAGGTCACCTTACGACCCTTGAACTAGATGTTCAGGCTATTCTAGCCCTCATTAATACACTAATGGACCTTTTACCATCATCACGGCGTAGATACAAGAGATATTAGTATTAGCGACAATTTCAATGCTACACTTTGTCCTCATCGATCAAACTCACATTCACTTTGATAATGCCTAGCAGTAAATCTCTCCATTCTTGCGGAGAGGGTAGATAGAGCCTATCCCCTTTCGTGACTATATTTATAGTACCGAAGCTATCTAAGATGTTAATCAGTTAGTCACCCCAACTTGAACTGTCGTCTTCGAATATCTAGCCGTCGTTGTATAGGATGTAGGCATCATGGTATCACTCCCGCACTGAGTTGCATTGATGCCATATGCTATACATCTAAATCAGTATTGGGTTCGTCACATGAGGGAGCTGGGACCAAATCAGTTGCCAAAGCCTCCTCCTCCCCCTAATCTCTAGTGGCGGCAACTGGGTGATATTTCAATTAACTCAAATTTAACACGCATTAAGCCTTTGTAATTGTCTAGATAGATACTTAAGTAGGCATTTGATAACGTGTATTCAGTGGACAATAAAGAAACTGGTCGGTAAGTAATGGGTTGCAGGAAGGTACGGATCACAGTGTATGCCAATAGCCCCTCACGGCTCTCGCTCAATTATTACACCCAATGGTTACAGATTCCTATATAATATGAGAAAGGGTGCCGTTTGCCAACTAGCGCCTTCTCCCAAGTTGGATGACCTGGGCGTCCAGGTAGGTACACGAGCATGCTTATAAACGTGCGAGGACGGTGCTGTACTAGTCATTAGATCGCCAGTTCGATCCAATCTCTGATTGTTTTTTTTGTTTTTTTGGCTTTTTTTGGCTTGCTAACTGGCACCTGGTTTTTAAATAGAGCTGTGTAGGTGCTGTGAATACATTGTCTCGGCCCGTCCGATTGTATTAAATGCTCCAACTAGCTTATCGCTAATTAGGCATTGGATCACTTTGCCCATCTTCAAGAGGATGACTGACCAAATCCAGCGTCTAAGCTTGTGTAATACGCCAAGGTTGAAGCTCTACTAGATGGGGTGCTAATGAAGAACACTTACCAACAAACTCAAGAGGGAGGGCTTACAGGACCAGCAACTCGGGTAGAGGCTAAGGCCAAGACCTAGTCTTTATGGCATGAACAATTGAAAGAGTCATTACTTGGTGACTTTGTTTCTGCTATAGACCAATTCGTTGATCTTCAAGTCCACTCAACTATCCAACTCCCGGCAGTTTTAACTGACTTGCAGACTAGAATGAAAATGATCGTTTTAGACGAGTTGCCAAAGACATTCATGGAGGCAATTCTTCTCACCAGAGTTGCCGGTTTCCAGTAGTTTTGGATTGACTCCGTCTGTATTGTCCAAGATGAACTTACCGAGTGGGACAAGGAGTCGCAGAAGATGGCTGAAATCTATGAGAATTCGGGTTTACCCTGGGTCGCTACGGAAGGCAACAATAACAAATACGGGTTGTTTCCTTATATAGAGTCCCAGAACGACGAAGGTTGCTCTATCATGTAGAAGCCGAACTACGGCGCAGAGATTCTAATTTATTTTCGGCATTTTCGTGAGTCTGACGTTTGGAGTAGATATAACCTTTTCATCTCTCTCGAGTCTAACGTGGATAAGGCTATCCCTCTCTTTAAAAGAGCGTGGGAATACCAGGAGCTATTACTGTCGCACCGTTTGTTACTATGTTCTCGAATGGGACCTATCTGGAACTGTAGCACACACTTCCACCCTACTGTCGAAGTAAAACCCTTTCATTAGAAGCCACATCCGAGGGCGTATCACAGGAGCCTTTTAGACCATATAGGCCGCGAATTAGGACTCGATAGCAACACTGTGGATCATGTCGTGAATTATCATCCCTTCCGCATGCTCTCAGTTGGGTGGACGAACCTTGTATAGGAGTATACCGCTCGCCAGATGACGAAGCGAGAGGACCGTCTGCACGCAATCGTACACTACGTCGCCGGTCTATGGGTTGATAATGAAGCGCTTCCATATCCTCTTTGTTTGCGACGGCTGCAGGTCAGAGAGAAAACGACACCATGCAGAGACCCGGAGGCCTGTGTTTCTACCTGGTTTCCTGCATCTTGGTCGTGGACATTAGTAAACTGTCCGGTGAGATGGCCAGATATTCAATTTGAATTCCACTCTAGGGCCAAAGTGCTTGATGTATCATGCTATCACCCATCATCATTCGGAAAGTGGGCAAATTCGTTGGACGGCGTTATCGAAACCGAGGCGGATGTTGTTTTACTACAGAACTGTTTTCTTGATTGCATCATAGGTCAGGGTTATGCATATTCTATCGACTAGAGAGATATATTAAGCCCGACCTTGATTTCAAGTTTAGCATCTGGGACTGTCCATACGCCCTATGACCCTATGACCCGAATGCATCATCGGGTTCCATCACAAACTCGGTCACCAAGAGCAAATCTACTCATGACACGCCGACGGCACTACGTGACGATAATGGCGAAATTGAACGGGACGCAAATCGCGATGCCTCTGTAATACAGCCTGTAGGATTCTTGTTCGCAGAAGGGCACCCTCGTGACTACCACCGCTTCGACTGGCTTGAAAGGCGGAAAGTAGCTACGCCCCTAGTTCCGTTACTTGTAGGGGATGTGATGGATAACAATATGGGCACACGCCCTAATCAGCAGTTTCTGCTTCTCACGAACGATGGGAGTAGTCCGAACTCTGTAAGAGTAGACCCAGGGCACCGAATTGTCCACGAGATTTCAAGCATGGGACTCAAGGTGCGAGATACTAGAAATCACCCTTATGCTTGCTCTAGTCGAGTTCGGCTCTCTCTGGCATAAGAGATTGGCAAAACGGTAACGGCGGCGACAATACTCGGATTATTAAGGAGGTTGGGTCTTACTTCGAGATTCTGACAGCCTTGTCGGGAGTTGAAATTGCGCATATTGGACCGAGATTGCGAAGGATATATGAAAGGTCTGAGTGGTGTTGCTTTCAAGCTAAAGCTAATCTCGGCATGCGAGGGCCTTTCCACGTGGCTTGTCGTATTGTCGAAACAAGAATAAGTCACTTGAAAGCCGTTAGTAACATGTCAGACGCTGATCGTAGACATAGCGGTGAGGGGTATAAATGATAGGTTCGCAAGCCTCATTGGGTATATACTAAGGCTTCGTTTCACGACATTTTTAGCAACCAATTACGATAAAGCCGTGAGAAGATGACTGCTTCCTGATACACGAGCCCTACAGAATCGGAATTGCCGTTATGACGTTTATTTCTTATCTGCATAGTGTAACGAAAGGTTCAAACTGAGACCGATATACCGAGTAGGCATGACAGGTAGCTGGATTTGGAGAGATATGTGTCACATATGCACACGAAACAAGAATCGAATGAGTGGAGAAACAACTCGGTATCAAAACTATCATTTCATCAGAGCACGTTTTATTTTCTTTACTAACACGGCCGAATCACCGATGCCTCTCCCTCAAACGAATGTGTCGTCTGCCTCTCACTAGATCCTTCTGCAGCTCTCGTGCATATATAAGCTCATGCCAGCTCATTTCCACGAGGCCAGTTCCAACATCCTCGATGAACACCTCTCTTCCCTTCCTTGCTTTTATCTTCAGTGCCGTGGCCATCCTACCTAGTGAGGGGATGTAAAGCCGGTCATGTAGAGAAGAGCTCCTCGCATTTTTCACTAGACTAGATAATAAATAATATCGCCATGTCCAACCGCTGCTGCCTTCCTAGCAGCTCTTTCTTGTTGGACCTATGCAAATGTTTCTCTCCCCCATCCGTGCCTCCTCGTCTGTTCGTACAGAAAGCATATGTTTTTCCATCCCATGTGACTACTGTCGGATGGCGGGGGTATTCATGTGATATCGTTAACGAGCGTGTAGGGCGTAATTCGTCCTTCCCTCCCCAACCCCTGCGAAAAACCAAAGATAAATCAAACAAAATGACAAAACACGCAAAACAGTTAAAAAAGAAACTCCTGCGAGCGCCGAGCTATATGATCCCTTTCCGACGAATGCCATACCAAAATAGGAAATGGAAAATGGGAATGGGAATAAATGTGCCGGGACGCCGGAAAGTCAAGGTCATACATTGGTTGCGTTGTGTCTGAGCACCGCACGATACTTTATTTACCTCTCTAGGAGGTAGTATGTAGATAAAAGGGAATATTGGGGGGAAAAGAACAGACTTTGGTTTTTTCTACATCGCCTTTCCAACACTTCTCTGACTCCCACCACCTCTCCCTCTCTCGAGACCTATCGTATTTAGGGGCGGCTGTCGTCCTAACGCGCCATCCGGACTCGGCGTGTCCCATCGACCCGCAGCGGGCCCAACGTCGGGACCCGGATCGCTCCAGTCGCCCATGCTACTCACGCCGCTCGAGTACTTAGACGTAAAGCTCTCGCCGCGTGCGTGCGTCGGCCGCGGCATGTTCGGTAAGCCCTGCGCCGCATTACCGCTATACCTGCCGCTGCTGCTGTTATTGCTACTCCCCGCGACGCCGCGCGTGCTGGATCCCGGCGACTGCACGAGCAACTCGGGCCTGTCGAGGTCGAATGGGTCTGAGCGGAACTTGTTCCGCCGCGTGTCGGACGTCTCGACGCTCAGGCTAGACTCACGGTATAGACTCGGCACGCGGCCCGTTGTTGTTGTTGTGGCACCGCTTGGCGGCCGCGTGTTCGCGGCGCTGACGCTGTATCCGCGCGAGCGCCTGATATTTTGCACGTAGTTTGCCGGCCCTCCTGCCGTAGCGTTGTTAGGAGGCCTGGACTGCCCTGGAATGGCGTTGGCGTCTGAGAACGGGTTGCTGGCCTCGGCCCTGGGCACCGCGAGGGGCATCACTTTGGCTGAGTCGTGCCTCATGGCATTCGAGTCGGCAAACGGATTCTCTACGTCGAAATTTAGGCCTAGACCGCCGAGGAAGTGCTCGTTGCCGAGGGACTGCGAGCGGCGCGGGTTGCCACTGCTGCCTGTTGTATTATTACTGAGCGTCTGTTGTTGTTTCTCGTCCATACTTAAAAGTGTGAGAAAATCGGGTTGGGATCCCTTCTTCCTAGCTTGTGCCGTGCTGGGCATGCTAGTGTACGTGTCGTTGTTCGCACGTCCGCCCTTAGACGCGTCGTTCCGAAGCTTCCAGTTTAAATTGCCATCCTCAGTCAGCCGTCCCCACCAGTCCACGAATTTGTCTTTAGTTGTCATGGCCTCAGTGCTAGGTGCCGTGGCCCTCGAGGCAGAGCGACTCAGCGGCGTGCTTGGGAGACCGAACTGCGAGTTTCCGCGGTTCATGTCTACACTCGGTTTCGGGCTGCGCGTCACGAGGCTGTTGACCCGCCCTCGTAGTCGGTGATAGTTGTAGCCCACCATGGCTCTTACCTTCTCTGGGATGGTCGTCGGTCCTAGCGAGTTCCGGCTAATCACATAAGGCCCCTTCTCGCCGCCGCGGTAGTTGGCGTTGGTCAGGGGCGTAAGTAAGGTGCTGCGTCGCTTCTTCATGAGTCTCTTCCGCCAAAACCACAGCAGGAAAGCTATTATAGAGATTAGAGCTAGACCTCCTATTACGCCGCCCGCCACGGCTACCGTTGTTTGCGTGCTGATTGCGCTTCCCGTAGAATTATTTTGGGCACCATTTGTTAAACTTGGCCCGGCTTCCGAGGACTCAAGCTGCCCTGGCCCTGTTGTAGTCGCTGTGGCTGCCCCGCCTGCTCCTATAATCAGAGAAGTAGAAATAGATGCGCCCGAAGGCGCGTCCGACGTTGGGGCCGGTGCTATACTGTCATTAGTCTGGGTCGTTGAGGACGGGCCCTGGTCTATTGTTTGAGAAGATGAAGCGGCTGTGGAGTCGAGGGTGGGAGTGGCAGAGGAACTCTCGTTGTCGAGAGCAGGAGAAGCTGATGAAGGTATTGAAGGAGGAACTGAAGTAGCACTTATTTGGGTAGTGCTGGGTATAGAGGTAGTGATTGGAATGGCATTCTGGGAAGACGTGAAGCTCGTCGTACTAGTCAAAGTCTCTTCTTGTACAGCGCTCGTAGGCGTGTTCAATTCCGGAGCATTGAGAAAGGTATCGGGGAGGGATGTAGAGGTTGCTGCTGCCGGGGTTGATATTGACGTCGAAGATGTTGAAAACGTCGTTGAAACAGCTATCGACGTGAAAGTTGAACTGGTCGATGTGGATGTCGAGAATGAAGACGAGGTTGATAACGACGATGATGATGATGATGTCGTCGTTACTGCTACTTGGGCCTTCCGCACCGCCGTGCACTTTTTTCCGTCTATGCTCGTGATAGAAAAGGTCGACATCGTCACGCAAGCGCGCCCAGGCGATTCCAGTCGCCTATGTCGAAAAAAAAGAGTTCTACACTCGTCGATCGAGACGAAGCGAGAGGCAATGTGGGAATAGAGAAAAAAGAGATCAAACTGGAGGAATAACACAGGACAAGAAACGAAAGGCCGGCTCGGCCGCGCTCACAATCACGAGAAGATCATGAAGCAAAGATCTGGGGGGGCGAGACAAGAGTACGAGTAAGGGTAAGAAAGAATAGAGTAAGAGAGACGAGGCAGAAGACACAAGCTAGGCCCCTTGCTCGGGAAGGTTTAGAAAACGGGCCACGGCTAAATGCGAAGCCACGTCTTTTGAAGAGCGAGGTGAGGTTTTTTGGGGGGTCTGAGAGATGTTCTAGCGAGCAAGCTAGATGCTAGATGGGCGACGGCAGGGAGAAACAGGAAGGGATGGAAGATCTGGAGAACCATAACACAGATGCATACAACACACACGACGCGGGCGGACTAGTTAGCCCGGGACCACCCAGCAAAGTAGGTATGGGTATGGTATGGGTATGGTATGTGTGTAGGTAGAACAACGAAGCAAGGGAGGAAAGAATCGAGGAACGATTTCGGCAACAATCCAGACTCAGACCACACCATCCACTTACACATACCATACATACCATACATACCTCTGCGTACTTACTTACCTACATGACCTTGTCTGTCTTCTACCCCTCTAACCTCTACCTACCAACACACACATACACACATACACACATACACACACACACACACACACACACATCACATACATACCTACATACCCAGGAACAACCTTGTCGCCGCCGTTTGAAGAAGTAACCTAAGCAGGCGGGTCAGTGCATGCATCGCAGACGACTATACCAGAAATATACAGAAAATATCAGAAATATAGGGTATTGTCTGGGGCCATCTGTTTGACGCCCCGGATTGAGGCAACGACATTGGCTGGCCACGGCCTCGGGAGTCCAGGTACGTTGTCCAGGTCATTGGAGCAAGGAGCTGTTTTGCTGCCGAGGAGGGCCGTGCTCAAGACCATACCCCTGTCCTGTAACACATCTGAGGCACCTTCTCCGTCGGTTGGCAAGCCTAGCGGGCCAGGGTCTCCATGCCCTATAATAGATACCTGATAAGATGACATCAATCTGTCATTTAGCGAAGTGCATGCATACTCTATATTACCTACCTTTTACTTACCTTTTACTTACCTACAGTATTCTTCCTCAATAGACAGCATTCTTGTCTCCATCAGCAAATAAAAAGGCAATGGACCCTGATTATTCATGTAGGTACGGAGTATAGTCTAATCTATCTTGTTCCTGCATGTGATACTTGAATTCGTTGTGTCATGTATAGAGTTGTTGGACCATGTCTTTCGAGATCGATGCCATGTGTCGTTTTTAATTCGCGCGTGTTATTGTCACACTACCGAGACTACTACCTATTCATCTAATCGATACCGCACCAAGTAATCAAGTGCACCGCTACACCGGGTCCAGTCTAGATGGTGGCGATAGACGGCTCGAAGACGTGTTTCGAGTACGGTCGTGTGAATCCAATTGTTTCATAATGACACAGAGAGCAATATGTGTAGTAAGACACGTTCAAACAGACTTCAGAATACTGGTAAATTGATGCAAGTCAGTTGAGATGGCCTCGGTGACACTGCTATTATATTCACTACCATGACCATGACCATGACCGAGACCATAAGCAGAGATGGGCTTGCTTATGCTTACTGGTCGAAGAATACCCAGCATTGGAATGAGAATTTCAACTCCGAAAAGAGGCCAAGTTACAGATCTACTAACGTTGGATACCAAGAGGTATGCTATGCTTGTCGTCTCGGATACGAGATGCGGGGTCCTTCCGATCAATGAAGGGGTTCTCTTGCCGTGGACTACCGATCAGAACCGACTATACCATGCGTTTGATCGATGATCCACAAGGACATCAAACTAGGTCAAGCAATTGGTTGCGCATACAGAGGTATATAGATATTCCGTGTGTAGGCAGTCGTTGCTTCCTGCACGTTGCTAAATACGGATGTGAAATTACGGGTAGAACAAAAAAGGTGTTGTTGTATGATGCACTACGTGTGGAAACTTGCGATGACCGGAGGATGAGAGATAGAAGTATGGTAACTTGGGATATGGACAATATCGTCTGATCAGGTGATAATAGAAGCAAATACTACTACCTAGGTTATGGAAGTTAACGTTGTTGTACCTACCTTAGCTATTGTATAAGATAGGCACGCCTAATACTCATTTTAGACGAATTTGGGGTCTAGTGTGATGTGGGCAGAAAGATGAGGTAAAGATTTAGTTAGCGAGGGGAGAATCCTATTTCGATATAGTGATCCTACACAATCCTGCCGGTAATTCTGGCAACGAGTAATTACCTGTCGAGCTGTAGAACCGTGAATTGTCAATTGTGGCTTTTGATTATCTATTCCTAGATAGTTCTTGTTCGCCCTGCAAGGGTAGAAGTCGAATTTAGCCCGTGAAAGGTCTCAATTGGTCACTTAAGCACTTCTTATAAGGTATGTTAACTCGTCTATGCCTCTCCCTGTAATTACCTACATATTATAATATTATATATATAGTATGAAAAGTCACGTGGTTGACACATGTGCGGAAATACCTCCTTTAAGGGTCAACGACAGTCTAATCTAGGGGTTTTTATATGAGATTGACTAGGGTAGTCGGTATGATACTCTTTCTATCCTAAATATAGCTGTACATTTTTAATGAAGAAGAAGACGGCATACCTCGTCCGATGACTATCCACGAACCTAGAATCCACTACTATCAGATATCATACCAGACTACGCGACCCGTTCTCGTCACGCAACCCAGTAATCACAGGGAGAAACGGAGATAGCTCGGACAGAAGGGCCTCAGACTGAAGTCTTGTAACTTCATTCATTAAACCTGAAGGATGTGTGCTTCTCACCGCAAGTAGTTCGTTTTTCGCACTTGATGTTCTTTTTAACTTGTGGTAATCTATACAGGCGAGACAGGTACCGTCTTGGCCTAGCTTTTGCGACCCCTACCTGCTTGCTTACCCCACCATTTTAATTTTCGGTTCCATGATCAAAACTTGAGCTTCACTAGTTTCGAGAACTTGTATTCAACTTACTCCCCTTCTTTTAGCAGATTATAAATATTGTCATAGATTACCAGATATAATTATTTCTCTTTTTGCATTAAGGCTTAACTACCTAGCCGTTGGTAAAACCTATACGGATTAAATTAACGAGCAAGGTTTCGCATCCTTTCGTTCTATATAAGTAAGTATGTACTTTTGGTCTTATACTTACGAGCATGCATGGCGAGTTTACTAAGTGCGAAAAGAGATAGAAATAACTTAGTTCTTCTTTATTAGTGGGCTACGAACTTAAATATACATATACAGCATATATGGTACAAGCTCGACGAAGTTAGCGACCGTAGGCCTCCTATATCATTGTTTTATCTATTCGAGTCTTTCCACCTTGGACACATTTGAAGGCACGTGATACTGAGACCATTGGGATATCTGATATCTCGACTTCCGACGTGTGTGGCTTTTCATCTCATAGGTACGTTTTGACTTGTGTGTGCAAGCCACCAAGCTTGTACCTACATATCTAGACCACATATATAGCATAGATCCATCCTACGGGTTACTCGGAGAAGCGCGGGTACCTGACTTGATAGGTACCCACCGGGCACCACAGAGATGCTTGTAGATGGCTTTAAATAACTCCCTGGATTGCCCGCTAGAAAGAAAGAAAGAAAGAGTGCGAGTCTCATCGTACGACATAGGAATGGGAAGAAACCTAGTCTTCAAGACAAAAGTACGGAACAAAAGTACAGGAATAAGTGGTTGATTGGTGGATCATGCATCTTACATAAGTAAGAACGCGTATGTATCATGAATAGGCCGGGGTGTTGAGAAATCGTAGAGGAAGAGACGAGAAGAGAAAATGATATGTTACCTATTATTACCTTAGCAGTAGGCAAGTCGATACCGATGTGCAGGTAACATGCCTACAGTACGCATACCTTAAGTACCTTAGGTAGGTAAGTATCTACCTAGACCGGTACAGGACTGGTAGACCAGTAAGTTCAAGCGCCCCGAACCTGGGGACCCAGTTAGGATGCAACGGCAGTGGCGGCCCGTGGCTGCCAGCGAGCTACCAAGCTACGGGTCTGCTACGGGTGTTAGCTGCCTAGGTAGCTTAGCCTGCTTGGGGGGGCGTCCCAAGAGCCGCCAACTCCCAGATTCCCAGATTTCTAGATTCCAGTGTCCCCATATTCCCAGCACTCGGGATCTCTCAATTTAAACATCACACCGTCTTTATTCCCATTTAGGAAATCGTTGTAACTCGCTACCTGCCTATCCACCTTCGCCAGCCTACCTAGTGTACGTTATAACCTGCCACTCCAGGTTATTTATCTTTGGGTCTTGTGTGTGCCGGTATTTGGTTCTGTTCTGTTGTGTTGTGTTGTTGCTTATGACAGCCGCCTATAGTCATCGTCTCTTTGTGCGTGTGGGTGGCTTTTGCTCTGAGCTGAGACGCGGCAACCGTTGCGAGCCATTGCTAGATGGGGTCGCATTGAGCTCGTGTCTACGATAAGGTTCGGATTTTTTTTCAGCGAGCAAGCAATCAAGCAAGCAAGCAAACAAAACAAACCAAAACAAAACAAAGCAGCCAGTCTTAAAGCGAGCCGATTCAATGCTTATCTAGACAATTCAGACGTAGACGACGCACCATCACCATCGTCCCCGGCCATCGACATGTTTGGCGCGTTTGCAAGCTTGAGTAAGTAAACTTGTTTATATTCATTCGCTTATTTGTTTTACGGCTCGTTGTCGAGTTTTCTGCCTGTCCCGAATACTATCATGAGACAATCCGATTCATTGGCTACGGCCCACACCATACAATACAACTGCACAGACACACAACCGGCAGCCAGCTATGAGCCATGGCAACACGGGGCACAGAGACATAGTGTTGGTTCGGAGAGCGATGAATCCACAATCCTACCTACCTACTTACCTGCCTACTCACCTATTCACCGACCCTTAAATAAGTAATTTAGAGAGAGTAAATGTTCCCCAAGGAGTTCAGACCGTGGATTCGGTTTCCCTTCCAGTGAAGTCCCATCATCTATCTACAGCCCATTCTATATTGTGGCTGTCTCTATAGCCGGGATATCATGATGTCCCGTCTCCCCTTTGTCCTTATCCTAGTCAAGAGGCGACAAGTTGCCCTCTTGTAGGAACTACGCGCTTTAGGCTTGCTTCCGTACTCCCATACTCTACCTACCATATTAGACATTGAGGGGCAGAATCATAACCATCTTCTAGTTCCACCACCAACCACTGGCCCACCACCTAAGGATGTGCCGCCACCCACACCTCTGAACCTGCCGCAGTGCAACCCCCAGTTGCCGAGCGACGCCGGATCTTCTAGTAAACGCGTACAATCATCGCTTGTGCGCTTTCTGCAGACCCTTCACCGCCCGACCGAGGTGAATCAGTCACACTTCGCCGCGCTTGGGGTTCATGTGCATGCTGATGCGCCCGCTGAACATGTCGTTCCGGACCCCTCATACCTCCCCTCTGCCTCTGGGTGGGATGGCGTCGATCTGGACGAAGCAAAGCGCAGAGATTCTAGCTTTCGAAGGCCCTTGTCTAATAGCAGACTGTCGCCTGAGGCTCGCGTCTATGTAGAGAGGCGTGATGAGCTCTCCATTGTGAATCAGGCCGCCTTTCGGACGGTACGGCGCATGAAGCCGGAACCTGGAAAGCCGGCTGTTCGTCTAGGGAATTGCTATGAGTTCTTTAGGCAATTGGAGTTTATGGCTTCATACTGGGATGACACCTCGTTACCGCCTTTATCGGATGATGACGTAGAGCAGGGGCAAGATCCTCAGACAACGAGTGCGCCTCAAAGAACGACGTACCGAACGATTTCAGGGTCGCAGATGCCACCCGAGCTTCGCCACAATTTGATATCTGCGTTCGTGAAGCTCGTCTCCTATGATTTCGGCTGCAACATCGCACCACCCAGGGTCGAGCCGCGGCTACACTTAGTCGAACCACCACTGACCGAGAGAAAACGAAAAGGCGGCCCCAGCACGCGCCGGATATCCTACTTCTCCTCCGGCTGCGTGTTCCTCTACCGCACCCCCCTCACCCGCGAAGCCGCACGCGCCGGCATCGTGGAGGGGCCCATAGCGGCCGTCTCGGCCCGCAACACGACGAACTTCACCAAGCCCACGGAGTCGAACATCGACTTCGGCCGCGAGCTCATCGCGGCGCTCGTCACGGCCCAGCTGCGCGCCCGCGAGGGCAAGGCCGAGAAGCGCGTCGGCGAGGGCCAGTGGTGGGCCACGGCGAAGCGCTGGGGCGGCGCCGAGGGGGGCCCCATCGGGAGGGAAGTCGAGGGCGACGCCATCGTGGGGGACAAGGACGCGTTGGCGTTTGGCGCGGAGAATAACAGGGGAAGCGATCGCGATCCCTCTTCCTCCTCCTCCTCCCCCGCCCCGAACGCACCGGCCTCGGCGGCTGAGAGACCTGCCGCCACTGGTCTTAGTGGCCTTGGTGTTGGTGCTGGCGGTGTCAGCGCTATGGCAGACCCGGGGTTCACGCGCAGCAGCAGCGGCGGCGGCCCGATCCCCGTCCGCGGCGCGCCGCTGAACAAGAAGCCGCGCAAGACGCTCAGCGTGTACGACCGCTACCGCATGGTGCGGCTGCCGTCGTCCAACTGGGACAAGAAGGCGCGGTACGAGGCCATCGGCAAGATCCGCGGCGCCGGCTACGACGACGTGTTCGTCGTCAGCAGCCTGTTCCACCACCTGTGCGTGATGCGCGTGCGCGTGCCCGAGAGGCTCTTGGAGGTGCTGGATGGGGCTGGGGATGAGCAGCAGCGGCAAGGCGAGGGGGAGGGGGAGGGGGAGGAGGAAGAACGCAGCTGGGGCAAGCTGGAGATCTGGCGGAGTCCCTGGTTCGATCTCTTCGTGGTCGAGCAGAGGCTCGAGGCCATGAGGTTGCTTTGGGGCGTCATGGCGTGGTCGATGCGCGCGACGGCGACGAGGAAGGATGAGGATCAGGTTATGGCGGGTGCGTAGAGCCAGGTAACTAACTAATCTGTTGGTTGGGCGATGTCATACCGTACCGTACCTGATGGGATATTTTGGACCGATAGAGCGAGGATTTGAAGGGTATAGGATATAACTTGGCAGCTACGTAGGTAAGTAGATAGAAAGTAGGTATTTTTTTGAGTATGATGTTATCTGCTCATCACCTGTTTTACTTACCGAGTTGGGGTTTTTCCGTAGAGGCTTATCTTACCTTACCTACCTACCTAGGTATGTGTGGCTTGAGTGATATAATGGGTTAGACTCACATATGTATGTATATGCGGCGCAATATTTCGAGTCACGGGACGAGACAAGGAGGTAAGCAACCTTAAATACGCAAGGGTAGGAAATATCTTCAGCCCCCATGTTGAGTTTATAGGTTGTCTAGGTAAGCTTGGGGGTAAAAAGGCTGAGTTTCAACCATGAGACAAACGATGGCTAGATACGCCATGCTATGAATGGTCAAAGGCTTTACGATTCGTCTCTACAGGATTCTGCTTCCGTCCTGTATATTTCTTTATTTTTGCTCCGTAGTCTATCGATTTGTTCCAAGTTCGGGTCTCATTATGCTATTATTTGAGCCACGGTACGAGTACCTAGATAGACTAAGCTAGCATGTGGAATGGTCTACGTATGGATTCCATAGGGTTTAGATAGTTTAGTCGGAATGAAGACCCGTGAATACGATTGTTTTCCTACGGCTCGTATAAGCAATGTAGAGTATCTAAGACACTATGTAGGTATTAAACACACGAGATCTTAGTCGGGATGGTCTAAGACAAAGACGATAGGATGGGGGAAAAGCAATGAGATTGTTCTACTAACCTAGATAGCGTGGCTTACTCTATATGATCTCATCAATTGGGACAGTTCTCGGTCAGTTATTAACCATGCATACGTATATGTAGATGCAAGTATGTCTCACATCGTAGATTCTCCATGTCTCGGCAAGGGACGCGGGAGGCTGCCGATCCTAATTAGGGACAATCCATCAAGGTCGCTAGTCCGTTAAGGTAGTTGGTATCTCTCTCGGCTGCCTCTCGATACTTAGATAGTGGAGTGAGTGAGAGCAATGCCTTAACTAGCGAGCGTAACGTGTCAGCCGTTTCGGTTAGATAATCGCCTCAGGTACCTAGGTGAGCGTAACGTTAGCCGCCGGAAATGCATGAAACCCGTCTTGTAGAGCGTGTTAGCTCCGCGTCAACGTGGATGTGGAGGCCATGCTCAAGAGTAGACTAAGCTAAGCGCCTAGGACGATGTCTTCGGCGTCCGACGACGTCACAGTGTACAGTACCGGAGGCCGGCTACGAAGGGTGGCCTCTCCCGGCCGTGTGTCGTACGGTGCTGTCAAAAAAAGTGGTTGGCGAGTTGTTTGGAGAGCTTCTATGCGCCGAGGTCCAGTGTCGGAGATGCAGGATATATGGTGGCGTAGTGTCTACCTTCTGTACTGCATAAACTGCACCTTGTGCATCAATACATCATCGAGCGCATGCAAAACAGACGGTGAGGCTGCCAATCTCCTGCCAAGCTGGTGCTGAGCTAGCCCTATATTGTTGGAGGCTATAGCCCCATCTGACGAGCTGACGAGCTGAACGGCCCTGACTACTCTCGTTGGCTACGCGTGTGGAGGTCGGATGTGACATGATATGCAATGCAGAGTTTGATCGGGTGTTTATGCAATCGAGCAGGACGAGTACAGCCCTGGCCGGTCGTGCAGGTGAAGGAGACATGGTGGCTGGATATCCGGACGGGGAGTCAGGGGGGGACGGCGCCGCACGCCTACACACGCGCCTACAGTCTACACCTCGGGGGAACTACCTAGTGTATAACTCGAGTTCTATTACCATCCGGCCGCGTGCAGAACTCGTGGCTACGTCCCCGGGTCGCCAGCCCGAAGGAGCAGCACCCCAAATGCAAGCACATGGCGGCTATGTCATACCACAGTCACAGTATGTAGGTTTGTATGTAAGTAAGTAAGTAAGTATGGATGTATGCTTGCTGGGTATCTGGCTGGGTATGCTGTAGCGTAGATAGTAGTAGTGTATACTTGCCTAGACATATAACCTACCTAGTGTCAGTAGTGTTGACATATGTGTGGTCCTTCTGGGTCTCCCAAATCTCTGGGATTCGGCTGTGGCGTCTGTACCCGGGGACGGTGCAACCGAGTCCAAGGGAGTTTAGTTTGCGAAGATCCATCCCCACCTGGAATTTGAAAGATGAATTTCCTCGGGAACACTAAGCCCTTCGCAGGACCCCAAGATTACTATAGACTATAGGTCGACGATAGACTATACACTAGGTTAGGTAGTCAGAAGATTGACGAAAGACTGGGATTTGAGCTCCCTCACTCGCATTGTCTATGCGAATTAGATGAACAACTGCAACACGATCATGTCGATCCAAGTCCTCCATCATGTCCAACCCTGCAAGATTAGAAGCACTTGCAAATTTTCGTTCGCGACCATCTATGGGGAGACGAGTCTGCGATAAGCGATAGTTACCTACTTACCTAATTCTCGGGGTTCCCTTTGCGCCCACCACCAATCTACTGCAGTACATGTGTATCACCGCCACAGATCGGTTGGCTAAAGAAAGCAAGCGAGCGGTAAAATAGCCGCATCTGCGTGTATGTGTGATTTACATTACCTAAGAAGGTGAGGCATGCAGTGCAAGTCTGAAGCGGTGACGTCTGCAAAGGCAAGGTAGGCCAATACCTACATACCTAGATGCTACTGTTGTCTGTGGCCAGTAGGTGGGTTTGAAAATAGGTCTGTACCAATGGATGGGTGTATGTATGCTGTAGGTAGGGTCAGAGAAGAAGAAAAAAAAAACTAAAGAATATCGGACGAGGTCCCGCTCCACCAACAAGCCGTGAACCGAGAAAGGGTGCATGGATTGTGTCAATAATGCAGGAAAATCTCAGCATTTACATGGATCCATTTGGCGCTAATGCCAATTGGGTTGAAATGAACATGGGTAGTCCTGAAACAGCCGCTGCTATTGGCCAAGGAGAATATATTCAGGTGCGCCATTTCTCACGGGTGTCCCGGTCGATTTCCTCTTTCAACCGGGCTGCAGATGGGAAATTGTTATTCCCATCCAGACAGATGGCTGCGGCTGCTGCACGACAACGTGTCGATGAAATCTTTGTTTCTGGGGGTTACATGATGTGCCCCGAAACGGAGTGACGCCCGACGACAGCAACGTCCCTGAATGTCGGTCGGTAATTCAACTGCTGCTTGCATCATGGACTTACACGGGGTTGCCGGCCAGAGAGTTGTTTTTTTTTCTAGAATCTTTTTTTCCCTTGTCAGTTCATACATCGCATACGCTGCACTGCATTGCATTACATGCATACATACGTAGGTAGGTAGTACATCCCTACATAGATACATCCACAAAAAAAGACAGACGTACAACTTGGGTATTAACTTATACATAGCCCGACATAGGTAGCAATGGGCGAAGGGGTCTACGTGCATACTTGATAGCCGAGGCGATGCCATACATAGGGACCCAGATAATGGGAAGTAAGGTGTTAATTCATTCGCTAGAATAGACGCCTAAAAAGAAATTATCATCGCCGAGGTCGAGACGGAATAATGAAAACAAAGCAGAATAATGATACGGTAACCTTGCCTACTTAGCCTAGCAGGGCTATGTAGGTAGTTCGCACACGGCATGCCATGATCAAAAAGTCCCTACTGGCCTATCTCGCAATGCTGGTTAGCTAGCCTTGTCGGGTTTGGAGTCGACGTCGACATGGGTACGGTACCAACCATGATTGGTCATTTGACAATTGTAATATTCTCCAAAGAAGATTACCTGGTGGGTTAATGGATTTATTCATTGATTGATTGAACGACGCGGAAAGTATGATTAGCAGGACATACATACAAATCAATCTACCATGACCAGGTTACCTACCTACTCGATGTGGGTGATGGGTCGTCGGGTAAGTCCCTACATACTGCATTTCGACACAGATGGCCTGGTAACATCATGAAGGACGCGTGAAGTTGAATCGTGCCAACGTCACGATGGAGCAGCTATCGTACTACCAGTGGGGAATTGAGACTGGCTGACGTTGGTAAAGAACGGTTTCGTTTCGACAGTGCATACGCTATAGTAGTTGCATTGCCGCATGAAGTCTAGTGTAGAATATGGTATTAGATATTAGACACCACATATGCTGTAGGTAGTAAGAAGACACTGCATAATCAATCTAATTATGTTGGTGTACCCCTCCATGGATGAGTAGGTGAGTGACTGAAATCTGTATGGAATACCTAATGTATGTAAGGCAATGTAAATGTATGTAAGGTTGGACGTAGGTGGTTGTAAGTAGGTAGCATCGTGTCCCACTTATCTCGGCAGCCATGAGCACTGACCCTTTCAAGCCTCTTACCCAGGTGGTATCGTCATCACTGACCTGACAGCTCGGTACCTAGGTACCTACTCCCATTCCCACTAGCAGCAGTCCCGCTTTCAAGCCCTACGAACGAACGACGACCCCGATCCCCATACATCCTATTTTTCACTCTATCGTGTACCTACCTACCTTAGTACTTTGAGGTCATATCTTACCCTGCAACCTCGGGCTCTCCTCTAAGCTATTCGCACAGCCTCAGTAGCGAGAATCTCTTTTAGCAATTCCTCCGTCCCCTTGCAGAGCGCAGAGTGCAGAGCCCAGGATTGTGAGTTCTCTCTGCAGGTACCTTTTGTTGTAAGTCGGCGATGGACACTTATCGTCTATCTGAGATGTTAGGTTGTTAGGTACTACAAGGTACAGCGGTCTGCTAAGCGAAATGGTGCTTCGTAGAAGTATAGAACTTGTACCTAATAACAGCAAACCCCCAAGCCTCTGGTCCCCCCTCTCTCACGTACAGTGTACACTGCCTGTATCTGCATACCGACCTACCTACCTCTGCTAGGGCTTGGCGGAGTCGGGTCTAGCCTCTCGAACCTTTCTTCTCAACATCACTGTCTCACCAGGGCCTCCGAGGACAAACACTGATCATCAGTCTTATCGCTTATAGATAGCATCGTTGCATGTCACTCTTATCGCCCTCCCCACTGGGCTTTGCATCGACCAAGATATATATCGCCATATCCTCGCAGCCTTTCCCAGTCTAGACCACCAAGTGAGCGAGTCCGCGGCTGAGGTAGAAGTCCCCCTCGATCTCGAACTCGATACGAATCCTTCCCGACGACGACGACGACGACAGTAACGACGCCGACACGCCAAATCCCTCGCCATCTATCCTTACTATCGTCTCTTACGTATGCGAGCCCCTAGCTTCGACATCCGCTAGCAGACAACAACGCGGCACCGCACGACATAAGACAAACGCAACACACGATACATATCCTAAATATCCACGTTATCCCTAGCTTCACATCTGGACATGTCCTACTACAGCTATCCTGGAGGATACGCTCCGCCCCAGCAGCAACAGCAGCAGCACCCTGGGAATTACTACCAGCCGTACGATTATTCCTCGGCCATGCGCGGCCTCATGCTGATATAAAATCTATCGTTACTAACATGCCGTCCCGCCAGGCCACCTCAAGGATACGGCGGCTACCCCCAACAGCCACCGCCTCCTCAGCAGTACGGCTACAATCAACCTCCCCAACAGCCCCCTCAGCAGCCCTACTACAACCAGGTGCGTGCTATTTGTTTGTTTGTGTCCTTGTGGTATGGACTACCACTAATGATTGTGACAGGGGACACCCCAGCAACAACATGGCGGTTACAATAATACTCCGAATCAATATGGTCGACCACGTAAGACAAAGAGCATTTCTGTGTCGCAGAAAAAAATTACACGATGAGGTCATACACTAACGAGCACCTTGTCTAGCAATGCCAACGGCGAGCTCCAACTCATTCAATCATGGTAATTATAGCGCGCCTCCTCCGCCTCCGGCCGGCCCTCAACATTTTGGACATGGCGCCCCTCAAGGCTATGCTTTTCGGTACAGTAACTGTAGTGGTCGGAGAAAAGCGCTTCTTGTCGGTATAAACTACTTTGGTCAGCGTGGCCAGCTCCGAGGATGTATCAATGACGTGCGGAACATGTCAAGCTATCTCACCGAGCACTTTGGCTATAAGCGAGAAGATATGGTTATCTTGACCGACGATCAACAGAACCCCATGAGCCAGCCTACAAAGCAGAACCTCCTCCGAGCGATGCATTGGTTAGTGAAGGATGCCCGGCCGAACGACTCGCTTTTTTTCCACTATTCAGGTGTGCCTAGACGTGCTATCCAAAGGCTGTACCCATCACTAATATGTTTCTAGGTCACGGTGGACAAACGAAAGATCTGGATGGTGATGAAGAAGATGGCTATGATGAAGTCATTTACCCCGTAGATTTCCGTCAAGTTGGCCATATTACCGACGACGAGATGCACAGAATTATGGTCCGCCCACTACAAGCCGGTGTGCGACTAACAGCTATTTTTGATTCATGTCACTCCGGTACCGCGTTGGATCTGCCTTACATATACTCGACCCAAGGTATCCTCAAGGAGCCCAATCTGGCCAAGGAAGCTGGTCAAGGTCTGCTTGGGGTTATATCTTCCTACAGCCAGGGCGATCTTGGCGGAGTGGCCAACAATATCATGGGCTTTTTCAAAAAGGCCACTGGTGGTGAAGATGCCCATAACCGAGCCATGGCCACCAAGACATCAGCCGCCGACGTTATCATGCTCTCTGGCAGCAAAGACGACCAAACCTCGTTCGTATACCCATTTCCTGCGCAACCCCATTCTTCGTTAGATACTATGCCCTGGTTATCTCAACCTCCTATATATGGTTTACCTGCTTGGGATATACCCTATGAGGAATCAAGGGAAGGAAATATGTTTTATTCGGGTTATGAGGACATGTAAATATTATTTTTTACGCCCTAGATATAAAATCGCAGCCGTGTAGGCCGCGATTTTGTATCTAGGGCGACGTGTTGCGTTGGCTCTACGGCTTTTCGTTGCCATTTCATTCATATTTTCTTTTTCTTTTTCTCTTATATCGCACTACTATCGTCGTCTATACGCGACGCTAACAGATTCTAGGGCGGATGCAACTATTGCATCTCAGGCCACAGGTGCCATGTCGTGGGCTTTTATTACTGCCCTAAAGAAACGGCCTCAGCAGAGCTACGTGCAGCTCCTTAACAGCATTCGTGACGAGCTGGCTACACGATATACTCAGAAGCCTCAACTCTCTTGTAGTCATCCACTTAGTAAGGACCCGGACCCCAGGTGCACAAGACTTGAAACATGTTGACTTACTCGACTAGACACCAATCTGCTATTCGTCATGTAACATAGCCCGGGACACCTCGGCCGCTTCAGGCAGACTCGGTACTACTTCATTTTCACGGCGGCTTGCACTGATTTTGCTTGCGTTCGAAGCAGTTAGGGGGAGGAGTTGTTTCGGGCACAACTTTCAGAGATTCCCGGGATTGGACCATCCACAAACGCTGCCAGTACCAAAAATAGGAGATTCCAAGCGTGGAATGATATAATTATCCTCCTAACGAACCGATCTTGATGAGATAACGACGAAAAGAAGGATGGAGTAGCCTTTATTTTTGAATTAGTACCATACGAACGGGACGAACGAGGGCGGTCGGCTGTCTTGCTTTGCTGGATTGGGAGCGAAATATATACATAATATACCTTTGGCGAGCTCTCGCGGCTAGCTACCTCTGGTAGTGCTAACGAATAGATGATTCCTGTCCGCATGCCCGCATGTGACCCCCAAAGTCTATCTTATTGCTAGATGCAAGATGTGGTGGAGGGCGGAGTGTTTAGTTGATAATATGCGATGCTACGTTGATATTCTGCTCTCGGTCGACTTGGAGGCAGGCTTGAAGTGTGTGGCCTTACCTCGCGGAATGATTTGAGGTTAGATGAATTTCCGTTTCGGTCTCTATCCAAGGTATTGGGGTATGTTTTTTTTTTACGCCTAAGAGTCTTTGCGCAGCAAATTTCCTACAGCCGCATGGGGCGGTTCGCCCTATTATCTCTCCCTCTCGGTGTGAGGGAGTACTTAGCCTTATATCTCTGCATTCACTTCCCGCTTGCATGATCGTCGCGGTAAGACTTATTAGTTCTTCGCAGGGCCAGTGCACAATATGATTGGTATTTGACGCCTAGGGAAATCGGAACTCGACTTGACTAGGGATGGGAGGTTAAGTGACTATTTGGCATCCGATATTCCGTTTCTGTTGGAGACATCTTTTTTTTTTGGAGCACGTAATAGACGATTGTGGTTGCGCGAAGGTACTTTAAACTACCTTCTTAGGTGCCTACCTAACTACTAAGTAGTTAACTATACAGGAACAGCCTCTCCGTTTGCGTGGCCTGCGATAGCTTCGCCTCACCGCGTGGCGCGACGTTACATAGTGGCCCTTTATACTACCTTTCCCCTTTGATACGTGATTTCTATTGTGCTAGCGAGGTGCTTATCGTGAGGCATCGAGTAAGCGTGCTTAGCAAGAGACTTAGTTAGCTAAGAATAGGTAGTTTCTATCTATTAGTAGGTGTAGGGTAGTATTATAGACTTGGGGGATACCGGAATTATGCATAACAAGCCACACAGGCCTTACACTTTCAGCTGATGCATATTACTTGCCTGAAGGTAATCTCGACAGCCTGATGCCTCGGGTGCCTATCGTGATCTCACACTCCTCACGTATACAATCCTGTATCTCAGCATTATCCTCAACGATGGATCCCCTTAGCGCACTTTCACTTGCATGCAACATCATCGACCTTGTCAGCAAGGCCATCAAGGGGGTGGTCGCTATAGTAGAGGTGTCTAAATCGGCGAATGGTGTCAGCAACGCCAATGAAACAATCAATCGTGAGGCAGATGGTCTTAAGGGTATCGTCGAGGATCTCCGGGGCTATCAGTCTCAGCCTGCCTACGAAACTGCCGACCGAAAAGTGCAGGAAATATCAACGACTCTAATATCACGGTGCGACGAGCTACAAAAAGTCCTAAATGGATGTAAATCTAGCCGCAGATTCGGCATCCTTTCAGCGACCAATGCATATCTTAAGGTGCTGCATAAGAAGGAAGACATTGAACACCTCCAGAATAACATTGTGTCTTCACGGGATGAACTGTTTCGCTGGATTGCCAAGAATACACAGTTTGTTACCCTGCCCTCGGCCCTTTCTGGCCAAATTTGAGTTTAAAAGGTGAATAGATGCTGAGAGATAAATTTATTAGTGCTAGAGTTAATGATATCATGAAAGGGCTGGCAACTGTTACGCAGACAAGTCACCAAATTCAGATAACTCTAGATGACGTGGATGCCCAGCTTCGTAAGTTGGGGGACACGAGCAATTTGACAGAGAATGGCGCAACTGTAGGCGTAGAAGAAATCAGAGAGGGGGTAGCAGATCGGGTCATTCTTCAATTGCTTTATTTCAGGGATCTTGGGAGCCGCCTCGAGGGGGTGGTAGTTCCAGAACAGGGAACTTTCGAATGGATATTCACCGACCCCGAGGTTGTACTTAGGAGCCACCCTCGACTCGGGATGACTTTCCCCCAATGGCTTGAATCGGGAGACGGAATTTTCCACATCTGCGGCAAGCCAGGGTCCGGCAAGTCAACCCTAATGAAATACATCTATTCCAATCCTACTGCGATGAAGCAACTCGCGAAGTGGTCCCAGAGAGACGAGCTTCTTACTGGCTACTTCTTCTTCTGGCGCCCTGGGGCCCCGGAGCAAAAAAACATGAGAGGTCTTATCCGGGGACTTCTTTACCAGATCCTCTACCAGGTTCCAAAGCTTTGCAGGAAAATATTCTCAAAGGAGACTCGAGACAGGCTTCTCGACGGTCTCCAAAAGCATTACGGTATCGGATTAAGTTCAGCTGAATCAAGTTCTGCTAGATTAAGTTTTGATGAGATCATGGCAGCATTTTCTCGACTAGTTAAAATTTCCACGGGCTCAAGTCGTGATCAGGACTTTCGAGGAATTCGAATCTGCTTATTTATTGACGGATTGGACGAGTTCGACACTGCACAAATTAATCAATCTCATAGAAAACTCGTCGAAAAGCTTTTCCAGTGGACGAAAGACTCAGGTGGAAAAATCAAGATTTGCGTGTCAAGTCGGATTGAAGAACCCTTCATGGGTATGCTTGACGAGAGTAAACGCTTTGCACTTCAGAATTTGACGAAAGGAGACATCGAACTTTTTATTGAGAAATCATTCGTACGACATTCCAGGTTTCTGGTGCACCAGCTAAAAAGCCCCAAAGAGTGCAAAGATCTTGTCCGCAAGATCAGGGAGTCTGCCGAAGGAGTCTTCCTTTGGGTGGCTCTTGTAGTAAAAGACATAGAAGCTGGACTAGACGACGGCATTTCAATTAAACGTTTAGAAAGAATTGTGTCCGAAAAGCCAAAAGAATTAGACGATCTACTAAGGCAAATAATAAGCAGCATCGGCACAGCTTCTCGGCGTGGTGTCGAAGTACTCCTTTCCGCGATGCTCAGGGCAACGGGAACATTACTATCGCCTAAACAACAAATCGTTCGCCCCATCGCCTACGGGAGACCAGGGGACAATGAGGAATTTAATTTCTCAGCACTAAGTGCATTACTAATTCTACAAGCTGCTGATAAAGGCATGTTGATGCAAGGGGACATCGACATGAACGAATTTGATTTAAGCAAGGAAGTGTGGTTTCAAGACAACATGACTGACGAAGAAATACTAGAGGTCATTAGTAATATTGTACGGACGCGGTGTAGGGGACTTATCGACGTCTTTGAACAAAGTCATGACAAGAAAGTCCAGTTCATGCACAGGTCCGTACCAGAATTTCTTCTTACTTATTTCACCAACGCTTCAACTCCGATCTCGGACTATTCAAGTACTACCGCGATGTCTTGGGCGACCTTGATCGACTTAAAATGGCATTTCTTCAATAATCATGCGCCTTACTCGCTTTCTTCCTTTCTTCGTGGAAAACCTACTCCACAGCTAGGCAATGCATTAAAACACTTGAAATTAGAAAAGGCAGAATACATTTACAGGCCAAGCCTCGGCAAAATCAAGGACACTAAGCTAGGTGATGAGTGGGAAGACCTCTATCGAATACTTGTCTCTATTGACGAAACTATAAGGGGGGACAATCGTGATTTTTTGGTTGAATGTGTTCGAGTCGGCTTACACGAGTTCCTTGACTGGGTCTTCCGAAAGACCGCTGTCCTCACTGATGAAACTAGACTATGCAGGGTATTGATATCCGCCTCGAATTGTGACCAGCCGGCAATCATAGAGACCGTATTTACTCACGGCATAGATGGGCGCATAGTCTTCCCGCTAGACTACGAGGGAGACCGATCCGGGAAGCCCGTGTGGCATAAGTTCCTACTTAATATAATACAGAAAATTAGAGCATTCGACCCAGTGGGTAAACATGACTATGAGGAAGTTTCTAGGATGGCAACTGCCATAGAAGTATGGCTTCGGTATGGGGCTGATCCTCGGGTACGCCTCTGGTTGTTAGAATCTGGTTTGAGTGTTGGAAATGTACCTGATGATTCGGTATCCAGGTGGGATGGCGGACCCCCAAATCCCAAATTCCACATTCCATTGGAACTGCAACGCAAGGGGAGAGATGACTTTTCGCTTCGCGATTTAGTTCTATATTTGAAACCTCACAATGAGTCGCTACTTCTAGACCTACTCGGGGGCGACGTCGAAGACGACGTTGATGATGTCTCCGATGACGACACTGAAGACGCGCAAGGACCTCCAAGGATTGAAGCAGGCTTATCCGGGATCGACAGCCATCATGATAGGAGTTCTAATCCTTTGCGAGAGGCAGCAATCAGTCTTCAGCATCCCGAGGTAGAGACAGTCGGAAAAGAAGATGGCAGTGTCGTTCACCCAAACGGATGGCTACGCGGATGGCCAGTGCAAGGTGTCCCAGCCTGGATGTATATCCGTAAGATTCCTCCATCGTCGCTTTAATAGGCCGCATACTAACGAACTACGTTACTAGATCTTGCTCTTGTTGGCGTGCTTGGATTTATCATAGGGTACCTGGTTCGATTTCCCGCTTGAGAGTGGTTGTGGGGAATGTTTAGGGGTATCTTCATCTGGGCGAGGAGCTGAGTTGAAGCTAGGCGGGAAGTGAAGGCGATATTGATATAGGCATCCTAGGTTGACTTCAATAACCGTATTTTCTATCCCCTGATTCTAGCATATTGTTTTTCACGAAATTCCCCAGAAAGAATCGGAGTCAATTACATAGATAGGACGAATACTCTGAGTCAAAAGTAGTTTACCTGTGCTGTTGGAGTTTAGGCGACGCGTTAAAATAAAGACTGGATGGTAAGATCAGCATCAATACCCACCGCTGCTTTATCCATTAAGTACTTATTCTGTCAAGTGTTCGGGTCACACAGTACAGTACTACAATCAAGACGGGTTCATCAAGTATGCGGCAGAATAACAGTCAAGTCACTGTATAGGCAATTCAGAAACATATATGATAGATGATAAACAACACTTTCATTCTTATTCTCAGCCCTGGCTAACTCCTCGATAATCCGATGCCAGCCGACCGTCTGACAAGACACAAGACGCTGTGTGGTGTATGCAATGCTAACCAGGTTATCCCATAGGACTCCTTGACCGGTCCAATCCGAAACAATAAACTCCCACAAGAACGCCGGCCTGGCCTTAGCCATCCATATCCACCCATCCGTCCATCCATGCTTTGATTGATAAACCCCAATGTTGAAACAACAAGAACAACAACGAAGCCTTGTCTATGTGCAGACCACCTGGTTCTGGTTCTGCTTCTGCTCCTCCCACGCGGCAACGAGTCGCCGCCGTGTCTTCTCGTGCTCGCCCCATTTGCGCGCCTCGATGCGCATACGTGCCACGGCCCGGATGACGCCGACGAAGACCTTGAGGTTGTTGACCGGCTTGCGGTTCTTCTGTCTCTTCGCCAGGAGCTCGGCTGTCGACTTGAGGCCGAGGTCTTGATGGATCCGGTTGAGGATGCGTAGATCTGCCTTGTTGCTGTGACGGGTGTTAGTATACACATTTTGAAGACGAGTAGAGAAATAAAAAAAGGAAAAAGAAAAGCTGGATTGGGGGAACATAACGTACCAAGCATCCGCAATGTCTAGCCGGAGCTGGAGGAATTTCTTGGCGAAGGCACTATCGTTTCGCAGTTTCGACTCCCGCTCCCAGCGCGCCTGCATCCACTCCATCTGCAGCGCCATGCCGCGGATTTCCTTCTCGTGTCGCCGCTGCGCCGAGTTGGCGGCGCGGATGACGGCCTCGTGGTCCTTCTGATCTACGACGTCCCGGACGATGTCGCCGTATCGGAAGGTTGTCGTGGTCGCCTTCTTGATCGGACCGTTGGGTATAATTAGGGTTGGCTGCTCCGCATTCTTGGCCTGGATCCAAGCTAGGGCATCCTGCGCTCCCTTCTTCAGCCGTTCACAGTCAACCTCTAGTTTCACGGCCGATGCCTGGAATTGAGCGCGTTCGCTCCGTGCCCGGTCGAGTTTTTGGCGAAGCTCTTTGCACAAGGGGTTCACATATTCTAGGTCTCGCTTGGCTGCATCTAGCTGGGAACGCAGATCCTCGCACAAGAGCCTAGCCTTCTTCGATTCTTTCTGGGCCGATAGAAGTTGCCGCCCCAAGTCTTCCGATGCTTGGTTGGCTTGCGTTACCGCCTTCGACTCTTGACGGGAAGCACCATCCATTTTTTGCTTTAGCTCTTGGCATTCTAGTTCTGCATCTTGGAGATCTTCCTTGGTCTCCTCCAGTTGTTGCCTTAGCTTCTCGGCAACTCTGTCAGCAGTTTCAAGCTGTTGCCTTAGACTTTCAGCAATACCATCAGCAGCTTCAAGTTGACGGTCGGCTTGCCGCGCGTTTTCGCGTTTGGCGGCTTCCAATTGGCGCTCAAGATCTTCGCATTTCTGCTTAGCATCATAGAAACTTTGCTTTGATTCTCTAAGCTGCTGTCTTAGTTTCTCCGCAATGCTGTCGGCGTCGTTGAGCTGTTCTCTTAAAGTTTCGGCTACGCTACCGGCGTCTTCGAGCTGGCCTAAACGACCGCTCTGCTTGTCATTTTCGCGTTTAGAGAGCTCCAATTGCCGCTTAAGATTCTCGCATTCTTCTTCGGCGTCCTCGAGTTCTTGCCTGGTGTCTTCCAGCTCCTGTCTTAGCTGTTGGGCTACGATATTCGTATTCTCGAGTTGCCCAAGGCGATCAGTTTGCTGTACTTTCTCCCGTTTGGACAGCTCCAATTGGTGCTCGAGATCTTGGCGTAGCTCGTCGGCCTCTCTTAATTTTTGATTTGCGTCTTCTGATTCATCATCCAGTGTGGCCTGTAAGACTTCAATCTCATCTTCTAGAGCTTCAATCTTCTCTGCCTGTGCTTGGCAATTGGCTTCGCTCTGACGGATGTTTTCTTTCAGTTTCGAAATCTCGTCATGAAGATTGCTCGACGTAGATTGCCGAGCCTCAAGCTCGCGGCGAAGATCATCGATCTGGCGACTTAGCGCGGCTTCCTCGCTCCTGTGTCGTTCTATTGCGCTAGTAAGGGTGGTCTGTAGCCTTGTCTCCCTGTCATTATCCTGCAACAGTTGGAGCTGTCTGAGATCATCGATCTCGATGTCCCGCTCCTTCAGACGACGTCGTAGAGTATCGTTCTCTGCTTTCTGATCCGAGAGTCGTCGGATTTCGGCACTTTGCTCCTCCAACCGACGGCGTAGTGTATCATTGTCTGCCTTTTGGTCTGCGTAACTTTTCCTGGCTATCTCTTCAGCTTCCAAGGCTTGTTGCTTGTACAATCCTAGTTCCCTTTCGGCAGAAACTATTTGGCTTTTGTATTTGGATAGTTCATTCTGCATTGTGGCCTTGTCGTCATTTTGTGTGCGATGCAGCTGCTGTCGAAGAGCTTCCATTTTAACACTTTGGTCCTCGAGGCGATAACGGAGAGCATCATTTTCCTTGGCCCTCTCTTCGGCTTCCGAGACTTGTTGCTTGTATAATTCCAGCTCTCTTTCCGTAGAAGCTAACTGTTTTTCGTATCTGGATAGTTCATTCTGTATTGTAGCCTTGTCGTCGTTTTGTGTGCGATGCAGTTGCTGTCTAAGGGCTTCCATTTTAACATTTTGGTCGTCGAGGCGATAACGCAGAGCATCACTTTCTGCCTTTTGATTCGCGTCGGTTTTCTTGGCCCTCTCTTCAGCTTCCAAGACCTGTTGCTTATACAATCCCAGCTCCCTTTCCGCAGAAGCTAGCTGTTTTTCATATTTGTATAGTTCATTCTGCATTGTGGCCTTGTCATCGTCATCGCTCTGTGCACGATGTAGCTGTCGTTTGAGGCCTTCTATCTCAGCATTTTGGTCCTCGAGGCGGCGACGCAGACCGTCGTTCTCCGCCTTCTGGGTTTGATCTGCGTGGCTCTGCTGGGCTTTCTCCTGTTGGAGATCTAAGATCTGTTGCTGATACGTCTCCAGCTCCCGCTCGGCAGACTCCAGATCTTGCTTATATTCGGCGAGCTCCCTTTGTATGTCATTGTTGTCGTCCTTTTGTGACTGTGACTCTTCTAACTGTTGTCGAAGATCATTCGTCTCGGCGTCTCGGTCTTCAAGTCGCCGCTGTAAAGCCTCAATCTCTTCTTTTTGGTCTTGGTTGGCATACTTCCGCTTGGCTCTCTCGCGAACTTCTAGTATTTGCTGCTGATATGTTTCTAGATCCTTTTCGGCAGAAGCTAAATGTTTCTTGAACTTGGACAGCTCCCTCTGCAGGGTAACCTTGTCGACTTTGAGATCGGTGTTCTCCTTGACGGTGGCCTCGCTGAAACCTGGGCCAGCCTTTGCCAAGGCCACTTCGAGAAAGTGGATCCTGAGTTTTAAGCCGAAATTTTCCTTCTCGATCTTATCGATGACATTCTCTTGCTCACGAAGCGATAGCCCATTCCCCTCCTGCAGTAAGTTTTTGCCATCCCCGCGCCGCCTAGGCAAGATTAGGGGAGTGGACGCGACACTGCTGCCTTCGACCTCGGGAAGTGCGGTGGCGTCGGCTTCTGACATGTGTCGAGAGGGACCATATAGAGAATTTTCGACGGGAACGTTGGTCATGTCCATGTCTTCGTCGATCTTCCCCAGCCCGGGTGTTGCAAGGCCATTGGTATTCTCCTTGCCTCGCCGCCGGGCCCTATTCCGTGTGGCAGACTTCAGCATGGGTGTAAACTCGGCGCCCCCGAGGCTGGTTGGTACATTGCGCTTCTCGCCTAATGGGGCACGACTCCCCCGTGGGGTTCTGATGCTGGCTCCTCGGCCATCGCGCAATTGTTGTAAGAGATTGTTGTCCTTGGAGGGTGATTGGAAGGATGGTTCTTGGGTCATGTCGAAGTCGGGAGGGGGCCGACCGAGGTAGGTGGCATCACCCAGGTTTGTCCTTGGTGTGTCCATCCTCGATGCGGGAGGAGTGTAGTAGTTTGGTGATTCTTGCAGTTGTGGTTGCGGCTGCGGCTGTTATTGTCTTGATGTCTTGGGGCGTTTGCGACAGCGATGACGGTGATAGCGGAGTGATGTGATTTTGGTGCAAGCTGTGGTTTAGAATTGTAGAGAATGGCGGCACGTAAATTAAGGGATATGGATTCTGGGATATTTCAGTAAAGAAATGTGGTCATTTGCGCGGCGCATGTATGTGGGAAGGTGCAGTGCCGGCAGTGCGTGGTAGAAGTTGAATTATTGTTGAAGATGAAGATATGATTGTGGATGTTAAATGTAAAGACGCGTTTTGGAAGCAAGCATTTGTTTACTTACATTTACAAGAGCTGGGCAACTGGGGTAGCTGGGTCGACAGTGGGGCCTAGGTACCTACACAGAACGGTACGTACTCAGTAGTGGGGGTTAGGACTGTACTTTTTGGTAAATACAGTACGAAATTATATGCTTACTGTGAGGCACACTGTGAGACAATTGCTGTGGATTTCTTGGGTATTTTAATGGAGACCCACATTAGCGACATAAGCCAAATCTAAGACGGACCTCTGAGGGTATTTACATAAGCCCGTTAACAAACCGTTGCCCGGATACAAAGTACTAGGTAACCTACGAGTCCTAAAGAGGCACTACGGACAGAACTACAAATAAAAGGGATCTACTACTCTAATCTCTAGGATGGAGTTCTAGCCTAAACCTGAACTACTATATACACAAGTTGGTGCTATAGGTATTGTTGATGAGCTTGAAGTGGGATGGAAAGTAGGTCCCTATTTACCCCTTTATTTTGCTAGTCATCATTTTGGCCATGGGCTGAGAAAGGTGTCAGACGCTCTATAATTTGCTGCCATGACTCTGTGCCGTCAATCATATTCTTCGCTGCCTGCAAGACTTCATCCTCCGAACCCCGTACTTGGGATGTGGTGTCTCGTTCTCTCAGGGTGATGGATCCATTCGCCACAGTGTCGAAGTCCACCGTGATACCGAGTGGTGTGCCGAGTTCATCGTTTCTTGCGTACCTTTTGCCGATTGAGGCACCGGAAGAATCGACATTATTCGCTATACCCAACGCCCGGAGCCGAGAGGACAGTTTGCGCGTGATGGGTGTGAACTGAGCCTGTGCTGAAATTGGCACAATGAGAACCTTGGTTGGCGCAACAGCAAGAGGCAGTGACAGAACCTACAACTCATCACTTAGTTGCTATCACACGAAGGTGGCGTTGGGGGATGGAACTTTTTCTTCAACTCACAGCTCTTGCGACATCTTTTGGTCGATGCCAGTATACCTGCTCAAGTAAACAGTACAATATACGGCCGATACCAAAAGAAGGTTCGATGACATTAGGGGTATATTCCCGAACAGTTTGAAGCCGAGTCACTTTTTGAATCATTAGGAGGTCTCGCGAAAGCGTCACGGTTGGGCTGCCATTTGCTAGCGGGGTGGTGGTGGCAACGGTCACGGACCCTTTTGCGTACAGCTCTGCGGCCAACTTCTCAAGAACAGGCTGCTCTAAGGCCTCTACACTTACTTGCACAGCCTTGGCATCTGTCCTGAATGTAGAACCCACGAGCTTTTTGTCCAAAGAAGCCTGCCAACTTTCCACCTTGACCGGATCTGTGCGAAGAGCTTCCTTGACCACTAGTGGGGTTCCCGTAAACTTGGAATGGACGGTCAGATCATATGCACTTCGATCAGCGCACCCAACACATTCAATCCACCCGTAACTTGTGAGAAGCTCTGCATCCCAGCAATCGCAGGCGTAGTGGGCCATCTCATTGTCAAGATGCTGCCTGAATCGTATTTTCGAAGGGTCTACGCCGATCTTCAGGAGGAAGAGCATTATCCTTCCAAGGAAGTATCCGAGAGTTTCGTTATCAACGGTTCTGGACTTGACTGCATCCTCTATCGACACGTTTCGAGGCGCAGTCTGACCAGCTAGCTGGGTTGTTTTGTCGAGGAGGGGCAATTCAATCTGGGCGACTTCGACGAAACGTTCATGCTCCTTCTTTTCGGGGTCGACATAGTGCTCTATCTCAGCCATCAGGAATTCTCTAACTCGAAGGAGACCAGATCTCGGTGATATCTCGTTTCGGTAGGATTTGCCGATACTCGCAGAAGCAAAAGGCATTGCACCTTGATTGAAATCGAGGAGTTTTCGAAAATTCAGGAACTGGCCCTGGGCCGTCTCGGGACGCAGGTACACAGGAGCGGCTGCGCTGGGCCCCACGGTGGACTTGAACATGAGGTTAAAGGGTATCGGGGGCAGGACCTCGCCGTTGCCGTCTGGGTTCCGGATGTCGAACTTTGTGATCAAATCACCGAGCTCGGCGCCATCATAATTGTCGATCTACAGAATAGGCAGCATTAGAGTCAGACGCTTCGCACGCATGAAAAGGGATAAGACAAAGCTAGAGATGGTAAAGAAGTAGCAGCAGCGACCTTAGCCAAAATATTCCGGTATTCGGTAGCCGTTGCATCGTCTAGCTTCGCACTATTCTTGGAGGAGCCATTGACGCCTCGGGCTAGGCGAGAGGCTAGCACGTTCTCGACGAGATGATCGGCTCGGAGGTATTCACCTCGCACGGGATCCTTGCACATCCAATCTGCAAACTTGTCGACATGGCCGCTCGTCTTCAGAACGGGCTCGGGGGTGATGACGGTGCAGTCTACTTCCAGCATGTTCTCCTCGAGAACGAAGTGCTTCCGCCACAAGTCGACGATGTTGGCCTGCAAGGCACAGCCGGGTGGCCCATAATCGTAGAGACCACGGTTGTCTCCCTGGAAGTTTGGTGCAGTTCGGTATATCTCAAACGACTCGGTAAAGAAGAGGCGACGCTTCGTAACCGACTCGAAGCCAGTACGGTTAAAAGGATCGCCTTTTAATGTAGTCATGGGAGCCATGGCAGACGGCGAGTAGCAGATGGCAAGCTACTCTTTTCTCACGATGATTTACAATTACACTAGACAAAAGAAGCTGGAAGGGAATGAGGTTGAGGGAGGGACTTTGTTAGTATAGACCCTGGCTTGTGTGTTAGTGTGAGTCACAACTATGCTACTTGCTACTTGGATGGTTGGGAGGCTGTGAGTTTATTTACGTCCAATAGCTGGAGTCACTACTTTCCCCACTTGGGTTGTTGATTAATCATTTTTATCGGAATCTATCAAGTAGCCATCACTTACAGCATCCTGTAAGTTCGAACTTCTAACAATTAATAGTTAATTGCGTTGAGGTTGACTTGACGCAACTAACCAGCCCGCCGGTTAACAGCTAGGCTGCTAGCTGAGCGGCCGGCAGTTAAACAATTAGGTAGCTTCCTGGTAGTAACGGTTTATAACACTAAATAAATACATCGCGATTAGTGGTATATCAAGCCGACTGTGACTTCAAGTACTCGTGATTTGGCCCTTGTTTAAGGTAGGTATCCCTATGCTGTACTAATGATCCATTTAACCCACCATCTACACAGTAGATCTAGATACCTATGGCTTCCCCACGGTGGGGCCTGCCTAACTAGGCAAGCATCTTATCTTATCTTAAACCAGTACCACCGGTCTTGCACCAGTATGATTCTGACCAGCACGAGCTTGGACCAGCACAGGCTGGTTCTATTTAGACGCAGGTGCGGCGCTATTTCATCATTTTGGACCTTTTGGGCAAAGTCTAGTCGACGGGGTCACCCGCTTACAGGCAAAGCCCGATTGCCATTTGCCAGCCGCAACCAATACCGACGTGTACCGACCAGTACCGGACCGGGGGGCTCTGTCTGTGTTCTCTTTCTCTTTCTCCGTATTCAACGTATCATATGCAAGCCAAATCGCATTACTGTTCCATCATTTGATGCGGGCATATTGCCTGGACCTTGTCTCTTTTGGCTGTCCGCACCTTCGACGCCATGGACCATTCGTACTAGTAATCCACCTCTACCTCCTGTGTTTATAATAAGTGATACCTGAAGCCTGCATTATTTTATTATTCTTTTCCCAAGTTGCTATCATCGTCGTCATCATCATCGCCGTCCCTAGTAACAACCCCGCCTGATGCTCTCTCCAATACTCAGAACTTTCTCTGACCGCCTCGCATTCTCCGTTTCTCTATAACCCCTCGTCTCTCCCCTCGTCCTCCTCGCCCTCCTCGCCCTCCTCGTACTCATATGCTGTACTACTACCTACTTCTCTCCCCTCGTCCTCATTCTTCAATCGCTATAATCAAATCAAAACCGCCCTCGTCATGTGTTCGTTTGACGCTCTTCCCGACGAGCTAATCCACCAGATCCTCCACTATATCTCGCCCGAGCAGACCCTAACCATCGTCGCACCCGTCTCTCGCCGATTCAACAATATCGCACACGAACCGCTGCTGTGGAAATACTATTGCCAATCCAACTTCAGGTATTGGCAGGCTGAACATGGCTTCCACGATAAGGTACATGGCAAGCTGCATGATGTCGATTGGAAGGCCTTGTATCTTTTACGCCTGAAACGCAATGACCACATTGCAAAGCTCATCAACGGCATTGTTGCCTCCCGTGTGTCACGCCTCGAGAAGACGGAGCAGATCTGCCAGTACGGCTATGACGCGAAGGACTATCTCTTGACGCAATGTCGTGTCGATGAGTCTGTCGAGGATGTCTTGGCTAGGAGGTGTGTCACTTCCTCTTCACATGTCATTGTGCTCTGTCTCGTCTCTTGTGTTTTCAATGCTACTCATCGCGCCTGGCGCATACATTCAAACCCCATCTGTGTACTGAGACTTACTGAGACTCTATATCCTAGATACTACTCTTGTACCGTCCTCGACAGCATCCACCGGGGCCTTGCCATTGAAGAATGGGCCAAATACCAGAAGTATACGGCTCAACGCTTTACCCCAAATACCCCCAACGTGGAGAGATTGAATGGGGGTATGAGATTGGAGCGTGCATTGGGTGCATTCGACATGTTCATGCTTCACGACAATGAAGGTGATCTGGATGAGGTGCGTCCCCGCTTACCATGTTTTGCGACGCCTACATGAGACGTCTAACTAACGAAATCTCTGGCCGCTGTTAGATTTGTGAGCTCCTCGACGATATTGCCTCCCGCTTCCGTGCTGCTCGCCCCGACCTAGACCGTGCCACAACCCGCACCAAGGCCATTGCCCTCGCTCAGTGGCTCCATGCGAATAATATGACGGGCCTGAATGACCCGACCGAAGAGACCTACCGATATTTGCGCAATTGTCTAATTGGAAGGGCGCTTCGCGATGATCAGCATCCATCACTCCCCATTATCTCGGCCGCTATTTACTCCGCCCTCGCTTCACGCTCCGGTTTTGAGGCCTATCCGTGCGCCTTGCCCAACCAAGTTCATGCCATTGTTTTATCACCCCCGGGCATATCCCTGGACGGTATAGTTCTGCCCACGGCGCAAGCTGAACACCAGCAAACTATGTTTCTTGACCCGTATGGATCCGACGAAGAAGTCCCCGTCGATCATATTCAGAACTTGCTTTTCAGGCTGGGTATATACACTGGGCATGACGATATGCTTACGCCTACGTCTACCGATCTGATCGTCATGAGGACCGCTCAAAATATTAGAGCCTCGTTTACTAGCTTCCGGACAATCGATCGACCTCTCTCTCAGCTGATTCCCATGATCGAACTCAATAGAGGGGATTGGGCGCGCAACCTCCAACCTGCGTTATACAGCATGATCTGGGCTAGCATCATGATGGTGCCAATCCTTCCTGACAATGACGAAGTCCGCTGGGATTGGCAGCAAGATGTACGGGATTTGCTAACGTATTTCTATGAATACTTCCCCGAAGACTCTTGGCTGATAGAGAAGTATGTCTGTGATATGTACGATACCTTTGCAGCCCCCTCACGCCGTCAGACCAATTGGGAGCTCCCGTCCAAACGGGTCCGCGATCAGATCAAAGAGATCCGCCGTGTAGACGCATCTGTACGCTCGCCAAGACGACGTAGTCATCTGACGAACGGAACCTACGTTAAGTATCGGGTTGGCCAAGTATTTAAACATAAGCGCTACGACTACCATGGCATCATTCTCGGATGGACGACTGAGGGTGCCGGTGGTATCACGAATTGGGATCAGAGCTCGCCTTTGCGTGAGCACTGGCAAGGACATAATGAGCCTTACTATCGATGCATGTAAGTTTTTGGATTCCCCTTTGCGTCTTCGTTATCCTATTGTGTCCGCTGGAAGCCACTGCTCGGTTGTATTTGTAGATTAAGAACTAGTAAGTTGACTATTTCGCAGGGTCGGTACAGATGGCTCCGATCACCATATCATCGCGGAAAGTAGCATTGAGGCTGTTGCACTACACGGTGGGCTGGAAGTTTTGCCACCTGAGATTAAGGACCTTGTCCCTATGGCAGGCAAATTCTTTAAGCGATGGGATAGCGAAGACGGCGTCTTCGTGAGTAATCTACGGGAATTGTTCCCTGAAGATTGAGATGGATGGATATGCGCATTGTGAAATATCCCTTTTGGATTTTTTTTTTTCTTTTCTTCATTCAAAAGGAGCGAGGACCTTGGTTTGGCCGGTGCATTGCATTACAATAATGAGTTGCCTTGTTATTTTGATCCTTACGCATTTACGCTGTCATGAGTAAGCATGGGTTGACCGGCTGTTGATTCCCCTCGATTTTTTCATCTCTTTCATACCATCATTATTGCGGATTCCCGGATGGGGCGGCGTCGATTGGGGGATAATCTTATTAGGTGTCCTTGGAAAGTGGACTTCTTTCTGTCTTTATCGCATTCTGGTTGATATCCCGGTGTTTAATATTCAAGGCGCGGCACCACTGGGGAGTTTGTGGGGTTTATCGGTTTATTCGTTCGTCCCTTCGTTTGTACATCTTGACACCTTCATAATAGTATTTATTGTTAGAAGGTATATACTAAGTACTTGGGGACTACTGGTCTGCCAGCTAATATTATTACACTTATTTTCTGCAAAATGGCAGGTATCGTTTGAAATGGGGCTTGCTCATCTAGATAGTAAGGTATGATATCGTTGAGGTATAGAATGACTATCCATTTTTCGTGGGATTCGCACCCTCTCTATATACTATATAGTATCCATTTCTCTTCGCTTCTATTTTCGGGTCCCTTGCATTTCTACTCTATCGTCGCTAGCCACTCTTGACATCGATCTTCTCGATAAGATCCCCACCGATCCTCGCTATCTCCGCGAGCACCGCCTCTCGATTTAGCTCGAACGTATCCGCGTCTGTATCGACCGGCCTAAAGGAAGACGGCATGCTTGCGCTGAACCCGCGGCTGTGTATTTGCGGGTTCCATAATGCCGCTATCACGTTATCTTCTGCCCCGCCGTGGAAGAACAGCAATGGGGTCGCGTATGCGGCGTTGAGACGCCTTAAGAATGCCGGGACGGGGGACTCGGGTAAGGGGAGAGCTTCGGAGCTGCCGCTCTCGTCGAGGTTTTTGAAGTGTGAGTGCTTAGTTCCGTCGTCTCGGAGGACACCCTTGATTGCCTTGGCTGAGAGATGTATTACAATATCGTAATCGTGGAGGCCGGATTGAAAGAGTGTGCGGGGGTCAAGTTCTATACCCTTGTCCTTGGCGGCCTTGGAAGCCGATCGGGCGAGAGTTGTCATGCGCGTCGCGATGACCTTGGGAATATTTTGTGTGTAAGCTACACCGGTGACATCGAAAGGTGTAGCGACGAATAGAGTCGTGCGGTTCATATTTGCGTCAATCTTCCTCCAGGCTTCTAATCTTGTCGAGATATCAAGACGTTGCGAGGTGGACAGGGAGTCTGAAGGATCTACAATCATTGGGTCCTCTCGCCAGTCATATGATGCAAGCAGTAAGACGGTTCGTAGAAAGCCGGTCGACGTCGATGAGGGTATGGGGAATGGATGAGGTTGTAGGAAGGCTTGAAGCACAAACAGCTCGATAAGCGGCTCATTGAAGTGATTGCCTAACCGGTGAGAATTGAACCAGTGCTTAGTTAGGCGTATTGACGATGACAAGGCCGGGAAGCGGGTGCAATATGTTGAAATCGTCTGGTTATGGAGCGGAAGAATCGTGTTTCTCCATCTAGCGGATGAGAGCAAGGCTGCGGCTTCGGTTCGGACATGGCGATCAAGAGTCTGATCTTTCGTTTGTCGGTCAAGTAGAGTTTCCTCTTGGTCACTATGTACACGAAGGCGGAACGAAAACCCAGTCTCATGGACGATATCTAGAAAGGCTAAGTTCTCGGTCTCGTGTTGGGCGTCCTCTAACCCCAGATGTGTCTTGATTCCAGCCTTGGCGTCTTCGAGGGAACGACCTATCTGTAAGAGTAGAGCTATCTTTGCCCGTTGTATCGAGGCGATGTTCTCCGGCCACTTTCCAGACGCCTCAAAGGAGAGCATAACGTCAATTGGCGTCATACCTTGCTTCCGCTGGTTGGGGGTTGGCGAGCGCAAAGATGCGTATCTTGTTTCAGGGCTGATAGGCGCAATCTGCCTCACAGAGAGTGGCAAGTCTTCTAGTTCTCGCACATCTTTCTCGAATACAGAGAAGGCAGCCTTTGCAGCATCAAAACTTGCCTTATCCGCGGGTGATAGCGAAATGACATTCGCGAACTCTTGCCCGTGAAATTCAAGATCACCATCCGTCAGCTTCAATCGCAATTTTAATATATAGCGAACGATGGCCTGGCAGATACCGAAATAACCGAGAGGTGAGAATTCGGTCCAGTTGACCGACTCAACTATTTCGCCAGATGGGAACTGCCAAAGCTCGGCAATGTCGCCCCAAAACTCCCGAAACTTGGCCGCATCCTTTTTCTGCTCGTAGAGTGGCCCAAATTCTCTACCCTGAGATGCTTTGGCTGGATCACACATAATGCCTACGACAATACTGTCTGTCTTCGGTTTCGTCGATGATGGAGTGACTTTCCAAGTTGTCGGTTTGGGTATTTGAACGTTAATTAGCTTTGCTCGCTCGCCAAGTGCCTTTTTTAGCGTCCGATAAATATCTTCGGCAAAGACTACCGTTGGGTTTCTACCATCAGATGCACTCGTTGACGATTTTGAAGCAGTGGGAGAAACATTGATTTTGACAAATAAATCAAAGATTTGCAATGGTTGGTTGACTTTTGTGATAAATAGAGAATCGAACTGATCGACTTGCGGGTCGTTGATAGCCGACAGAGACAGCTTAGCATGCTCATTGAGCATGAAGGCGGACCAAGTTGTCATATTAAACAATATATTAATTTCTCGAGCTGAGTCATAAAGCACTGGACCAGCTTGGCGCACGCCTTCGGGGCCGGTGGTGCTTGATCCAAGGACTATGGCTTTCTTTTGAAGGTTTGACGAGGCGAGGTACTGCAACGTTGCCTTGAATAATTGCGAGGCGTGTAGTGAGGGCGAAAGTATCGGCTCACCCTTTCTCCCGCCAGTTTGAAGGAGAAGCGCCATTAAAACAGCCCAATGGAAGTGACCAAAGCCACCTTCGGCTACGTTTCCGCCAAATCCACGCTGCTGCAACCAGGTGCGGCCTAGTATGCAAGCGTCCTTGAAAGTAGCGCATGTGTTTGATGTGCGATGAAGCAGCTTCAAGTAGGGCACAAACCGACTCTCTGACTTGAGGGTGTTATTGTAAAAAGGAGTCGGTACGTTGTTGTCCTTCGATTCCTCAGACTCTTTCCTACGGAGACTGTTACTGGTTGCTGACAGCTTCGCTGCAGGGAAGTAGCCCTCGGGTGCGTTGGGTATGATTCTGATTTCGTAGTTGGGCTTCCCGGGAGATTCTGATTGTGCCGCTTTCGCGGATTTCGAGGATTGGGCTTGCGGTCGCGCAACGAGGATAGGTGTTAAGGCGTTTCCGTTGAAGTTAGCGTACACGAAATCCAAGTCGGTAAACTTTTTGCGTAGGCCATCGGCGATGTAAGCCAGGAAAAATGCTCTCTTGTAGAAGTAGCGATAATCACGATAGTCCTTGTCGGAGAAAATCGTAGTGGGCATAACCACAATCATATCAACAGCAAAGCCGGCCTGCGATTTGATCATGGTCTGAGATGTGTAGGACCCTACGACATTGATATGGGTGGGCTTTTCAAACGCGACTTTATATGGACAGTTTTTCGCAGGCTTCGGATCGGGGTAGGGAATGGTGGTGCGGCTTGTTTTTGCCCAGCTTGCAGATGCTTCATCGATCTTAAACAAGAGTGTTCGTGTCAGCTAACAGTCTGCTGTGTATGTTATCCAGCGCATCGCTGTCCTCTTTACGTACAGGAACGGGGCCATATTGTTCGAGACTTTCGATTGCTTCCTTGAACTGGCGCAAGGTGTGGTCGAGGCCAGGAAATGCCTTGGAATAATCCACTTTCACTTCCTTCAATAATTCGTCTGTTTCCAGTACGAAGGCACTCGAGCCCGAGGCGCCCATCGAGGACGACGCAACGGATTCGAAACTTGGCCCTCCATGACTGTGGTCTAGTTTTCGCCGTTTGGGCGAATTGGACTCCATGCTCGGGAGAGCGAAATGTGGCAGAAGAGATATCCCAAAGGAAGCGACTACATGCGCGTTCGACGACACAGCCACTTGCGAAGGGTAACTAGGTGGTTTTAAGAAGTTTGTTGTTAGTTGTGTTAAGCTTGCGGTTGTCCCGCTCCCAATAAATTTTTGGAGCAAAGCTGCCAAGTGCTATCAGATAAGAGAGATCTATTTTTTTACAGTAGTAGTAGGGATCCACCTTACGGAGTATACCTAGCCAAAATTAATCATACAATAGGTACTTCGTACAGTTCATTCCATTACCACTCCCAATTCGCTCCATCAACCAGATTTCTTCCGTCAATTCTCGTTCTCAGACACCATTTGCGAGGAAATATACTTAGCTTCTCTCGCGTAATATGCCATTACCTCCGCACACCTCTCTAGCCCATAACTGTAGCCCAAGTTATTGGTTTTGAGGGTACCCTCCCCCATAATGAACCGAGAGCCGCATGAAAAGCGAGGGGCCTTGGGTCCGCCAGTAGTAGGTTTGTATGTTTCACCAGGCAATGTTATCATAACCTCCGGACGCTGCGAGCGTCTTTCCACCACAAACTCAATCAAACGGTCTTCGGCTCCGCTCCGGTCTTCGTAAGCCTTGCGAAGTTTCTCGCCATCCTTTTCGAAATCCGCGAAATGATGTGCGCTGCATTCTGCTTTGTACCTCGCCGCACGATTATCTCGGCGCTTGAGCGAGTGATTCCTCAATTTCTTGTTATGGTTCCAAACATCTGCGGATGCTTCAACGATATCCATTTCTCCATATTCAGTGAATAGGAAGCATAAGGCTGCAGGCATTGAAGCAATGTAACGCTTTCCCTTGTGTCGCAATTCGAGTCCTTTAGTAACTCGTTTGAGAATCGCTGGAATGTCGTCTACTATATCGTAAGCACCCGTCTATGGGTTTGGGGATGAGTGTGGTGGTGGGGGCTGGCTTTAGTGGATAAATAAAGGGCTATGGTTGGTTGATGATCGCTAGCTGAGAAGTGGATGATATATAGTATGTATATTTACAGTACGTACCCTTCGTGAATTTGACCAGCTTGTACAATGCTTGGAAGAATAGTACAATTGCTGAATGATTAGATAGTTGGATGTCAGACTCAGGATTGGATTCGAGCCCTTTTAGTTGCCTTTGGTGCTCGAATAATATTTCATATTCATCATTAATTAACTCTCGAGAGCCGAGTTCTTCCATCAAGTTCGAATAAAGGGTAATAGCATTGGCAAGTTCCCTCTTCGAGAGGTCTGGGCGGCGACTATTTGCCATCGCAATAGAGACTTGAATCTGTATTCTGGGTAGATACTAAGAGGGAAACAGAATGAAATATAAAGATGGGAAAACAGAACTTATTAAATAGAAATATTGGTCATGTCCTGTACTCAGATATCTTCACATGGTAAGCGCCCAATCAGGGCTCTACCTATTCCTGTTAAGATGAATGTATTCATGACCTACGCTAGTGCAAGAGGGGGGGTATTGGAGACAATCACAGTGACTGTCACCAACTTTGAAAAAGGTCTCAGCACTAGGTATGTCATTCTTTTGAACATCATATATTTGGAATGGTTTTCGAGTTAGGACGGCCATAAAGTTTTAAAATAGTTTTTGACTACAGATGGTTACTATGTTTAAAAGTTATCTTTGAGTCCAAATGGTCATCTAATTTTATAAGGGTTACAGAAATCGAAGATGGTCTGGTAGGTCCGCTGTGACGACGTTTGGTTGTTATGACCTGCTCAAGTGCCTATAGCCCTTTTGAACCTAAAGGGGTTCTATGGCCGGCCGTAACAGTTTTTATATTTACAATTACTTCTAGAATAAAGTCGTGTTTACAAAGCATTTAGTTATAAATATATAACGGCTGTAGTGATAGTTTCCAACTCAAAAAGTCGTTTCTAAATTTCTAAGACTATCACCAAAGTCGAGATAATCACGGTGACCGTCTCGTGTAGTTGCGTCTTGATCTATGTAGAGGATAATTGGTGATTGATGGGTGGGTAACATCAGGCACGAGGCAGGCTCAGTGGCTGAAGAGCAGGCTTCAGGAGTCTTGAACCATGATTGGAGCTAGCCCCCTCATTCCCGTGCCAGTAGAGCAAGCGGAGACCAATAATAATTCACCTTATTCCGTCCTTTCGCCATTCCCCGTGTATCCGAGTGAGATGTTTGTAATGTGGCGTGAAAGCGGGAAGGAGGGGAGGAAATGAGTGGCTGAATGGTAGGTAGATCAAGCAAAAAGAAGGATTTTCCCTATAGGTACTGAGAATGGTGCATAGCGCCCGATCACAAATTACTTCACGCGACTTCTAACAAACACCTCAAAAGCGGCGCTCTTCTCCAATCTAAGCCGTCTCAAATTCCGATTACGAGCATAGATAAGGCTTCGAGAACCCGTCGCGAGATCTACCCAATCTTTCCCTATTTAGTGACTATCGACTTAGGGTCTCTAGAAGACCTGATTCACGATGCCTTAGGGTAGTCGAGGGTCGTAGATATAGACTTCTATTGTAGAACAGCTGAAGGGCATCACATTCATTCTCCAGGTGTACGAAGCCATAGATGTACAAATAGCAATGCAGTCCGTCTTTTAGTATCTGTAGCATGTTAGCTGACCGTTACGATGCCTGTCTGTTGCAGGTAGCTGAGAGGCAGAATCATGGCAGTTTATACACATCTTATATCTTTCTAGGCTCGGTGTACGCTCTGTTCCGCAATAAAGTCGATATCGCAGCGAATCTCGAACAGACCTTATTGTCAGTACCTATTGTGACATTGAATTATTCCTTTAGTACCAAAGACGTAGTTTTACGGTTGGTCTTCCTTCTTTTCCTTTGTCTACCTCCCTCAGCAGTATCGATAAACTTAAAAAGCAACCGACGCAATGCGTAAATGATTATCCTAGCTTGCCGTTTACTTTGCCGCCATTTTCCGACGAAGGACTCTCCATTTTCCCCAGCTCTCCACACTCTGCCAGGAACCGGCTGATTTCATTGGAGCACTAGGCAGAGCTAGAGCTTTGAACAGGGATCTGTCTACTGTAAGTTCCCCCTATCCCATGCCAAGTCACTGGATGTTAGGTGAGCTTGTCTTGTCTTGTGACAGGGTCAATTTATAGCCGACAATAGCAACCGCGATTCGGAATACAACCGGAGTCTGCGACTTAGAGCAATTATTGCCGTCATATCTTCCCAACGACTACTTTTACCAAGACAGTCTGTCGAGACATATTTCGTTTACTTGATTTTAATTCCCACGAGTATACATACACCTTGTGTGTTTTGTTGCCTGACTATTCTAGAGGCTCTTGTAATCATTGTACCGTTTCATAGATACCAATTGGAGACGAGTCTCATTACCAAAAAGCGGCAGTTGCAGCAAAACAGCAAGTGTGACGATGCCTTCAGCAGCAATGTGTATGCGGACTCTGAGGGCTTACTCTCGCCATGGATCCAATGTGAGTAGCACCATGCCGTGATTGTAAATACATACATACTAATTATTTAATCTCGTAGCATGCTCGGATCATGGCTAGAGCCTTTTCCGCCACCTCCCGCCGGCATGAGATTAACAAGGTCTACCCCTCCGCCTCAGAGGCCCTCAAAGATATGAAGCCCAACACAACCCTTCTATGCGGAGGATTTGGTCTTTGCGGCGTGCCTGACACTCTGATCAATGAGATGCTGAAAAAGCCCGAGATAGCTGGTCTGACGGCTGTCTCTAACAATGCCGGAACCGATAGCTCGGGCCTTGGCCAGCTGCTAAAGACAAAGCAGATCAAGAAGATGATCGCAAGCTACATCGGCGAAAATAAGACATTTGAGACTATGTACTTGACTGGCGAGGTTGAGCTAGAGCTTACCCCGCAAGGCACTCTGGCCGAGAGGTGCGCCGCTGGCGGTAAAGGTGTTCCGGCCTTTTACACACCCGCGGCATTTGGAACAGTAGTACAAACGGGCGAGCTACCCTTGAGGAATAAGAGCGATGGTACCCCTGACCAATTCTCGTACCCTAAAGACGTCAAGGTTTTCAATGGAAAGTCATACCTCTTGGAACACAGTATCGCCGGCGACTATGCCTTTGTTAAGGCTTATAAGGCAGATAAACTTGGCAACTGCCAGTTCCGTCTGGCTGCTAACAACTTCAACGGCGCCATGGGGCGCAACGCTAAGATGACTATCGTTGAGGCCGAGCATATCGTCGAACCTGGCGAGATCCCCCCCGAGTCTGTTCACCTCCCGGGTATCTATGTAAAGAGGGTTATTCAAAGCACTACGGAGAAGAATATCGAGAAGTACACATGGACGAAAGATGACAATGGGGCCGATGCCAAGAAAGTCCTCGGCTCGGGCGAGACAGCGGCCAAGAGGGAACGTATCGTCCGGAGAGCTGCCAAGGAGTTCAAGAACGGTATGTACGCCAACCTCGGAATCGGTATGCCCATGCTTGCCCCTGGATTCGTCGACCCAGATGTCGAGGTTCAATTGCAGTCTGAGAACGGCATTCTCGGGCTCGGTCCTTACCCCAGGCAGGGCGAGGAGGATGCCGATCTTATCAATGCCGGCAAGGAGACGGTGACTCTGCGACCGGGTGCTGCTGTGTTCGGCAGCGAAGAGAGCTTTGGCATGATTCGTAGCGGCCGCATCAACTTGACCATCCTCGGCGCGATGCAAGTGAGCGCCACCGGTGACCTAGCCAACTGGATGCTGCCCGGTAAGGTAAAGGGCTTCGGAGGCGCCATGGATCTAGTCAGCAATCCTAGTGCTACTAAGGTTGTTGTCACGATGGAGCACACAGACAAGAAGGGCAACCCTAAGATCGTGAAGCAGTGTGCTTTCCCCTTGACTGGCCGTGCTTGTGTGTCGCGAATTATTACAGAACTAGTAAGTGATGTCTTCTTTCATCATCGCGTGTCACATTTATGTCGCTCTAACGTTACCATCTAGGGCGTTTTCGATGTTGACTTTGCTCACGGCCTTACCCTCATTGAAATCGCGGATGGCGTGACTGTCGATGAGATAAAGAGCAAGACCGAGGCGCCATTCCATGTCGCTGACGATCTAAAACCCATGCTTTAAAGCCAAGTCTCTTTGCTGTGAGGGCTGGTCGGCTGGTGTTGACCATATATGTATATAAAGTCTTCGGTTTTGGCGTTGCATTTTGACTTGACAATGGGAAGCATTTCATGATTTCATTATAGCCGTGCCCCAAAGATAGAGGGGCAGAAGACTCAATTGGTCTTAAGAAGACATACTATACATATCTGACTTGATTCGTGGGAGTTGAGCTGCGAACTCACACTCGTAAGATTACCGTTGAGTTCGCAGAAGCACTACCTATAAATTTAGCGACTATACCCCTAAAATATCCCAGTTATAGGTACCACCAAGAACTCCCCACCCACCACAGTAGGTACCTAGGTAGCTCCCGTCATCTTCTACTGCAACAGTGCGCTAAGATTAGAACATCCCATCTTACACATTCCATCCAATCCAATAACTATCACTCGACAGTTTACTTCGCTTTTTCGACCCTTCCTTCTTCTATATAACTTTGTACACAGATTTATGATTGATGATAAATAAGTTCTCATATTCACGGCGTATATCCTATAATGACTTGAGACTCTCGCCTGCAACTTACGGTATTCACGAGACGAAGCAGCAGCAGCGAACGCTTGAACGCTTGGGTTTTTTAACCACAAGCCTGCTATATTTCCGCATATAAACTTCATCATCGACATGGCTTCGTCCAGGAATTATGATAGAACTACGGGTCAAATGTTCCATCAGTGGGATGTTCCGGCGCCCACAGCCACTGAGCCATGGCATCGAGTGAGGACCCCCTTGCGGCGACTCAAAAAGCCCCTCCCATTACCCAGTTTGCACCACCGTGGTCCGGCGCCACTCGTCGATATGTGTTTGAAAGTTGCCGTGAAGCATATCGAGGAAATAGACGAAGTCTATCTTCAATACTTCCCTAGCCGATGTAAGTAATATTCAGAGTCTTTTCCCTATTGCGTCTAGTTGATGCTCGGGAAGAACCCCCTCTATTTTTATTTACGTTCACACTCGGACACATTGGAACCCTTGTGGACGCTTAATCTAATCGGCTGCTAAGAAGATAAATTGCTAATAGTCTCTGTTCAAAAGTGATGGGAAAACTTTGGGAGTATACAAAACAGACGGGCATGCTCTCAGTGGCAACTTGGAAACTATTAATAAGACTCGCGCAAGATAAAGAGATAGCACGTTACGTCTTTCCTCTCTTGATGAGGCATAGTACTTGGGCCATCAAGATGCAGCCTCTCGCGGCTTACATGGAGCATTTGGCTTCGGATTCTTTTGACTTCCTCACACATCTCACCATCACTGGTACGATTGGGTGTAGCCAACCCGAGCTCCTACAGTTGGTTAACCTAAAGAACCTGGCTGTACTGGAAATCATTCAGCCACCGGATGACGAGAGACATACGGGGGCACCTATAGCACCCATACAATTGACGGACTCAATTGTGCGAGAGTGGTCAACATCGCCGGACCCCTTTCCGTTCCTGAGGGTCTTGAGGGTTTGGGGGGATGACCATACCACAATACGTTCCCTCCGCTATATCAGTGCCTTCCCTTCTCTTGTCATCTACGACGTTGCCGGCAGGAAGCGCGACTGGGCACAGAAGGGCGGAAACCCCGTTTGGAAGTCAAGATACAAGACATGGAGAACAGACCTAAATGACACTCTATCAGCTCATTTCTGCTTTCTCCAATATGGCATTCCTGACGGTCAACTGACGGAAGAACTCCAATCCGGCGCATATTTCCACGTTGCCGACCTCATCCGTGCGATTTCAAAGGACGAAACGGAACTGGCCCCTTTCCAGAAACATGTTCAACGAGCATATCAGGAGATATGCATGGACAGCCGTGGCCTACATCTACCGGTGGCACTGCAGTGCATGTGCTTTCCCTGTCCCGAGCCCTCAAAATGGCCGGAGCATAACGGTCTCTGGGGTTTCCTCATGTATTGCCAGATTGGCAAGATCTTATCAGACCGAGACTTACTCGCACAAGGTCTCGACATTGGCGAGCGCGCATTCGCTCCTAACACGGTCGATTTCCCGCCTCGACCTATGCTTAACTTGGTCCTTGGTGAGGCTCCGAATAACTCGGGAAATCGGAGAGAGTCGCTTAGAAGGGATTCATGCGAGCACGTACATACTTTTGGTCGCACTCCGCTGCATAGTCCAGGTTTTGAAACCCAGATTACGTTTGTTCGCGATAGCCGTCATCGAGGAGAGCGAGAGGCACCTAAATCGACGATGGTGGGAGGCGAGACTAATAAACGCGCCCCTGAAACTTCGACTACTACTCATAGGCCACATAAAAAGCGACAGGGCGTCTCGGATATTCTTGACTCTTTTCAGAAGGGTTGATCACCTGGTGGTCTTAATTGACTCTAGGATTGCCGACGAAGTGCACCTAATAAGCTACTTGACAAGGGCTAGGGGTATAACATGCGCTTATAATTGTAGACAAGATCTTTTTAAAGGCCTCTCTTTAGGCGACTCGATTGAATTAATAAACAATGCGCTCGAACGCTTACCACCCACGGTGATTTTGGGAGTATCTAATATCAGTAGTCTCATGGGGACTTACAAGAGGCAGACCCGAAATAGAGTATACAAGCTTGGGAACAGTCTCATCTACTTACTTACTTTCCCCTGGTCCCTCGCCTTCGCTATAGCCGCCATCGCCATCCCCGCAGCCGTATCCTCATCTACCGTGCCCTCGTAACACAGGCTGCGATACGTAGGGAGCATGAGCGCCTCGTCGATCTCCTTGTACACCCCGTGGTCGACGTGGATCACTGCAACCACTGGAGTCAGTAATTACTCTTTTAAGTAGTTCTAGCGCTCTTAAAAATATGCTCTTAAAACATGATCTTAAAACATGCTCTTAAAACATGCTCCCGAGACATTTCGGGAGCGTCGGAGTTACTAGAAAGGGTAAGAAAATGACTCGAGCGGTAACTCACGGTGCCCTTGGTGCGCCCCGTCGGCCATGAGCTTCGCTGCGGCTCGCGCCACGGTGGCCGGCGTCTGCGTGTGCACGCCCGCCGCGTTGAAGGCACGCTCGTTCACCATGCCCGAGGCCGTCCAGCTCGGCGCCAGCGCGTTGATCCGGATGGGCACGGCGTGGAGCGCTAGGGAGGAGTGCATGCAGCGCATGAGCCCGACGGCGCCGTGCTTGGCTATGCCTGGGGAAGGTTAGCTTATATATAGATCGTACCTATTTCATAGCAGGGGAAAGTCGGGAAACGGGTATCTCTGTTTCGTGTTCGTTCGCTCTGACGGCAATTGGTGGGTGAGAGGTAGGTAGGTAGGTAAGGGGCACATACCGTAATCTACCCCGCGAAAGCGCTGCAGCCCTGTGGCGGAGGCGTTAATGACAATGCTGCTGCCGCTAGCGCCACCGGGGTTCTGGCGCATGTAGTGGACAGCTAGGGCCGTTGTGTTGATCACGCCCTTGAGGTTCACGTCGAGCACGGCGGTGCTCGGCTCCTTCGGATCGCCATTGGCGTCGAGCTCGAGCGCGCCCACGTAGTTGGTCGATGGTCCGATGCCGGCGTTGGCGAAGACGTGGTCGACTCGTCCGTGGAGTTCAGTAGTCTTCTTGAAGACGGCGACGAGATCTGACCATTCTGTTACGCTTGCCTTGTGGAAGGTGAATTGGGGTGAGGCTGGTGTGCTTTCTGTGCCTTCTACTGGAGGATGTACGTCGGCGCCGACCACGGATGCGCCGAGGGAGAGTAGGAGTTGGACCGTTGCTAATCCGATGCCTGAGGAACTACCTGGGGCGTAGATCTGACTTAGTTAAATGTTGAATAAGGGGGTTAGAGCTGTTGAATATAATAGACGACGTACCTGTGACAATGACAATCTTGCCCTTCAGGCCGGCGAGACAATCATCAGTGATCACAAGCTCAGCCATTGCGTGTTTGGATTGCTGTATCGTGCCGCGAATCAAAACTAGACTAGATGGGGATGCTCCTGACGAGCTCAATGCAAATTTATCGTGGTCATTTTTTTTTAATTCCCTCCGCGGAGTATCATACCTAATCCTTCGCGAACCTCGGCCGAGAACTGAGACTCACTCCCTTGCTTATTGACTGAGGGGAATGACGGCGGTTAGTCTGCGGACGAACAAAGAAATCCGAACATGCACTGCAACCCTTCAAATAAGCTCCGGGATCCTCCAAAGCTTTGAAGCTTGCTCTCAATATTATATCTTTTCCATCCGCGCTCCCGCGGCCTATCTAGTCGTAGTGAGCCCGCGTCTTCAGCTGGTATGAAGCACGGGTTGCGGTCTGCTATGGGTGTTTGGGTATCATAGATGCCTCGGTTCTGCGTGATGGTGTTTAATTCAGGTTAAACTAGCTTGGCAATATGTCACATTCAGCGCGTCAATCAGCTGGAATGATAGGATGGTGGACTAGAATCTGGGGATAGTCCCCACCGGCTAACCATTGATCTACACCCCAGTGGGGAGAGGAATCTGAGGGGGGATGGCTCTCCGAATGATAAGTCCGATTCCTCGGGGTTTCGGTAGACGTATCTTGTTGCGAACCGGGGAGAGCTGCGATTATACCCTACCCATGCTGGGTAAGTAACGGGGTAGTAAGCAAATATTGTGGTCTTTGGGCTGTGTCTGTGAAGCAACTCAATCTGACTCAGTAAGATAAATTTGATATAACTTCTATAGGTCTGATAGGGGTTTAGTAACTTAGAATAAGCCCAAGTGCATTGTCATCGCAACTCCATCTCAATCAGTGTTTAAGTCCTAAATGAGCATAGAGTTCGAGGTTGTTGTGCCGGCAATATGAGGGGTTGTTTGTTGGAGACAATACTGTAACGCTGCAGCACTGTACCGAGCCATCTAGGAAAAACGGGCATCTACCGACGTATATATGTATATGATTAAATATGGAGAGGGGTCGCGGGGGTTTACGTGTAGTAAAGAACATTGCCCGGAATAAGTATATAAGACGACTAAACACTAAAAAGATCTGATATCATTAAAAACTACGAATAACTATTTTTCGCTATGCTCAGACATATGTCGGTTAAACACTCTACCACCCGGGAAATCCATAACAACCGCATCGAAAGCCGTTTTAAATCTTAACTAGCCACCCTTGGCCTGTCCTCCTCATCCTCACAAGTCTCGCGCCGAAGATGAGCGACGCACCAAGCAGCAAGCTCGTCCCGGTAAATGCCTGCGCACCGTTATACCTTCCGCCGTCAGCGGCGATAATAGCACCCGCGATCGGGTTCCCCGTCAGCGTGGCGAAGCTGACGATGGTGAACACCATCCCGATACGAGTTCCCTGCTTGCGCGGGTCCGTGGTCAATGAGCTAAGACCCGCTGGGAACAAGCTCTGGATACCACCCGCTGCGATTCCGTAGAACGAGGCCCATACGTAGAGCTTGGTGGGCGTGTCGACGACCATCCAGGCGAATATCGTGATGCCACAGAGAAGAGCCGCGGGGCCGAGCATGTTGAGAGGGCCGTAGCGGTCTGCGAGGTGATTGGGCAGCAAACGGCCGAGGATGCCGATGCCGTTGAGGATTAATACTAGGTTGAGAGAGTCGACGTATGATAATGAGGGGTGGATGAAGTTGCTGCGACTGTATGCGCCGAGGTAGTAGAATGTGAAGTACACGCCCCAGAAGTTGAAGAACATGCCTATGGCGTAGAACGTACTAAAACACGCCGTGTCAGTTACCAGCATCTTGAGTATCACTAATGAAAAATCTTAAAGGCTTCCAGCCACAGCTGGTCAAAATAACCTTGGGGAGGAGTACTCACTACTCAAGCTCACGGAATGCCGACCACTCAATAAGAGAGCCGGTGCGTCGCGGAGGAAGCCGCGAACGCATGAAAATGACTACGAATATCATGGTGGACAACATGACGAAGCCAATCGCACGAATAGTCCAGGGAAAGCCGATGCTAGGCAGAAGCTGGCGGGCCATGGCGGGATAGATTAGGCCGCCCGTGACGGAACCCGAGGCCGAGAGGCCGATGGCGAACGAGCGCTTCGTGCTGAAGTATGTCGCGACGGTCGTGATGGATGCGCAGAACAGGCAGCCGCAGCCGATTCCGATGGTGACTCCCTGTGCGAGGATCAACTGCCAGTACTCTGTTGCGGCGGAAGTGGTGAAGATGCCGAGGGCTAGAAATGATGTCCCCACGATTAGGACCGGACGGAGGAGGCCGGCGTCGACTAGACGGCCCGTGAACGTCCCGATGAAGAATGTTAAGAACACCGTTATGCTGCCTATCCAGGAGATGTTGGAGGGAGGCAGATCAAGGAGCTCCATGTAGTATGTTTGGAAGACACCGAAGGAGTTAATGAAGCCCCATGTGTTCGTTATGATTAAGTGACCGCAGAGGCCTTCATGCTGTGTTAGCGTGCTACTGATCAGGCGTGGATATTCCTGGTGGTGGAACGAAAGCTGGACGGGAAAAAGAAAGAACTCGGGGCCGCTTACACATTAACCAGGCTTGCTTTCCGCCGTCCGGTGGTGGTCCGGGGTTCTTGCTCGCGGTGGTTGATATCCGGCTGATTACCCGGTTCAGGACCCCGGCCGCACCGGGTGCGTTGACATCGAGATAGTCCGGCTCCGTATCGATTTCCCATTGTCTGTCATCCTCCTTATCCTCTGGCACTGCATCCTCATGGGCTTTCGTTCGTCCTTGTTTTGTTGACTCTCGAGTGGATTGCTTCTCTATGTCTATTGGTAGTTCTCCATCGCTGGAGCTGGGAGTAGTTGAGGATGACATGGTATCGGTATGTGAAGCCGATTAAACGAGCTCCGAGTAAGAATCGACTTGCTTATGAGGATATGGTGTGTATTTAGCTTCACTTATACTCGGCGGTAAGATCAAACGGTTTTTGTTTGTCACGCATAACAGACGTCCATGAATTGTTAGATACAATAGTATGCCCGATTCCGCTCATGTATGGCTATGGTAACGGATGGTAGTTGGAATGGATTATAGACGGATTGGTCTGCTGGAAATTCTCATGGGAATAAACCAAATATATCACTCGCGAAATCGAGCGAGCAGGAAAGAGAGGGGCCGATATGAATTCTGATTTTTAACGGAGTATGACCAACACTCGCTCGACACAGGCGAAAAGAATTTCCTCGGACCGTAACCCGTATCGAGACACCCCCCTGAATCGGAGTTTAAGTAGCCACCACGATCCATTGGCGAAACCCACTTCCCGCATCCTTATGATTGTTAGGCATCTAAAGACGACCCGCAACGGTGGGACCCGAAGGCCCTACACTAGGTGGGAGGATGGGTATAGAGCGGGGATGATGATATTAGGAAGTCGACGGGTGGTGGGATGTCGATTGTTAAACGAGCGACTTGGGATTCCTAGCTTCGAACCGGTGTCCATGCGGTGCTTAGCTATCCGTAGAACATCGTTGGTGCGCTAAGTATCTGTGTAGATAAATGGACGGATAGATCTCGCGTCCCGAGGTCGGGAAAGTCTGACTTGCTTGCCCCCCCGGAAACGGACCGCCGCCACCGCGCTGGAGATCCGGAGGTCGTCATTGGTTCTGATTCGACCCGGGTCTATCATAACCCTCAATGCTCAATGCTGAATAATTCATTAATGTTTAAAGAGAGTAATTTTTACATGATGTCATTCTTTGAAATTATTACTGCTTAGTGAGCTTGTCTACACGTTAGTTTGATACTTCAATGTTGATAGCCGTGGTACAAAGTATCTACCCGAGGCTCTGCGGATATAAGCCGGAGTTGGTGACGATGCAGACAAAAAAAGGTGTCATGGGCGAGATCCCACGCCCTGATCTTGACAGTGGACAGGGATCCTGTTCCCCACTTGAAGAAAAAAAAAAGTCATGACAATGAAAACCCATATTTCTCCGCGGTCAATCGGAGATTTTTATCTAATGATGATATCGGCTTCAATAACTTAAGTAGAGCTCTTCGTTTGAAGTTGTTTGAGGCTAAGGCCTCATGAATTTCATGCTTACGGTTCACCGCTATACTCTACAACATATTGATTGCCAACGAATTGGCGACTGACCGCTAAACGGCCGTAAAACGTACACAAGTTAGCATGCCGGGTCTATGCGCTAGATCGTTTGGCCTAGTGAACAAGATGCGACGACTAGTCTGCCGCCGATGGTGTATTCTTGGCACATACGTTTGAACTAGCAAATTGGGACCTGGATAGTTCAACATAGGAGTAGCCGGTCTACATTCGGAGTCGGGATACAAACGCGAGTAGAAGTGAAACCCGACTCGGGAGAGGTCGCCGCGTATAAAAGCCCTGTTGTTTGCAACACGACACCACAGCAATTCCCTACCTTAAAGCTGATACTCTTGTTTGTTAATCTTCCCGTGCACCAGTCTTCAAAGGCCACACGCTACGATTACGCCGACTTGTATCGTAGCGCTAACGTGTTACGTGGATTAGAAAGGTGACTCAAGAACTTCGAGTCATTCATTAGTGGGAAATATATGAGGGTCCTCACGCGACAGCATGATGACTAACTCTTGCATCTTCAGCGAATACTTATAATTGCCTGCTCGCGCTGCCTCATCAGCCTCCCGGCTCCTGTCTCAAGCCATCTTGCGACTCCTAGGAAGGCGAACCTGTCGCCCCGTTCGTTGCGACTGAGACTCATTGGCCCTAGGTCTTTGGGTCCTTGGGATTTAAAATCGCTGAACATACCAGCGTCGATGAGATCTCTAGTAGCGTTTGGTGCGGCGGGGTGGCAAGCCGCATGGAAAGCGTTAACCTCTTAAAAACAATGAAGTATCGGCACAGTCAGCATCGAGTTCTCATCTTGTAGATTCTCTGGACGGGTCTACAAGACTTCGCATGACATTATGTATACGGTAATCACATGACCTCCTACAGCGTTTGGATTTTCATTAAATAGGGATGCACTTGTGAGAGACATAAATTCCCGACAAGCACCCGTCTTCAGATGTTTGATTAGATACGAACTGCCTTGTCATGGAACTATAGTATCTGATGTAAATAAAGTTGACTAGACATTATATTCTCTGGGAATTTTTACATTGCCTTTGGCTTCAATGTTACCCTGACGGAACTGGGTGCAGTGGCGGTGATACTACAGACAGCCACCGCCTTTTTGCGGTCATTTCGCCGGCTTGCGATTTTGGAAATGTGTCTTATATAGATTTTAAGTAAGGTAAGCACTTAGACAATAAATTCATTTACTTATCCAGATAGGACGTGGTATTTCCTGTTGCGCATTGATGGCGAGCCGGGAGGCTAAGAGCACCCGCTGCCCACGGGTAGCCAACCATCTGCAGGATGACAGGCTGACAGCCTCTGCGAAGCGATGCAACCAACGAAGCCTACAGCTGCGCTCGCCATCTAGACACCAATGCAAGGAGGCAACTAGCCCTCGAAAAACCTTACGAACTCCCATATCATCGTATAATTCGGCGATCAGTACTGTTCGCGTTATTATAGACACCTAGAACGTTGTAGCCAATCAGAAGAGGAGAACGATAGATCAACATCCGAATTAGGAAATGAAAGCGGATGCTTTTCTCCCGATTTTACTAGACAACGACGCCTCCATGTAAACACCAATCGACATTCTTACTGAAACCCTGAACTAGTTGTCTAGGTAGGACTTACCTCTGCTGTGCTTTTTTTTTGTGGTGTCATCCTTCGTTCAGCGAAGCTTGACCGTTTACACTAACGGGTTGCCTATTGAACGCCATGACTGCTACCCTTGCAGGGATCGACTACAGCTCTAAGGTGCCATACTACCAGAATCCTTCTCACCAGGCAGGCAGAATAAAAGATAGCTACAGCTATCCGATGTTGTAATGCAGCTTACCTGCGTTCCAGACTACCTACCCCTTTCTCCATTCAGGGGCCTGCTTTCTGCTGTACTAGACAGACGTCAAATAGGCAGTGCGACCTCAACCGGTACCGTACACGTCCCCAAAACTCATCGTTATCGAATTTAAATCGCCGATTATTCTCACCAATCGTCGCACAATCGCAAGATAGAATATCCACATTTTGCCTATCGGCGACGTTGGCTACCGCGATGCTCTCCCGCCCGTTCACAGCGCCGTCCCCACACGGCAGCGGGCTGCCTGCTGCCGGCATCTTTCGTCACAATTGGGATGGAGCTAGCATCGCTGAGGAGTACGAGACAGTCCCACTTGCGGACCCGGACCCGGAAACGAACAACCTCCTGCCGCGCCGGCAGCGCCGGCATCGCGTGCGCATACAGGGTCGGTTAGCCATTGTGCGGACGGTGTCTGTGACCAATCTACGACAGACAAAGAACGGTAGCCCGATTGCACAGGCCGATTCTCACTGCGAGGACGTGCGTACATCCCCAATAGGCTTGCGGGGATCGTATGATGGTAGTGAGGTTGATGAAGATGGCGGCTTTGTGGCGGAGCGCGATGCGCAGTTGAGGGGTTATGGTATTGGTGGTGCAGGGAATATCCGTATGCATGAGTCTCCTTATGGGATGGCTGGGGGCTATTTACTAACTCTGTATAGGTCGGCCAACGGATATCATTGGCGCATCATCCAGCGCATCGCCCTCGCTCTTGTCCTTAATCCATACACCCTCCTCTCCACCTACCATGCCTTTAAATTCTAGGAAGCCTGACAAGTGGCGGTGGCGCATGGCTAGTTTACTAAACGGCGTAAAGGGTTCTGTGGGTAGATATAAGGCTACAGCTGGAGGCTAAGAAGCGGTATATTTATTTTCTGAGGAGCTTGGGAAATTAGAGAGATACAACGCTGCGAGGCGATATCATGTAGTATGGTTATTAAGAACCTAGTGAGTTAGAGCTCTTCTACGATCGCTCAGTATATAGATAGCAGTCTATCCATATTTGTGTGGTGATCCCTCAGCCCTGGCATCAACCAATGACTGTCAATCAAAAGAAGCGAATTGCTGCCGGCTTGCATGTAGGTGTGGCGGTGCTCTGTAACCCCACGTAGAGATTTAAAGAAGCATGCTTCTCCAATTGTCTTCCGTTTTCTTTTCCCATTCCCCGACTCTTCAACTCCATTCGGGCGATCCCTATGGCAGAGACTCTCGGCGTGGCCGCCAGCGGCATCGCCGTCTTCCAAGTAGCCACACAAGTCGGTACCTCGATCATTAAACTCAAGCAACTCTGGGATGACCTACGAGATGCTCCCTCATCCATAAGAGACCTTCTCAACCAGATCGAATGCCTCGACCCTGCGATTTGGGAAGCTGACCATACCTTTAGCCATGCCAACCTACCGCCTATGTTCTGGGATAACAGTATTGCCAAACAAAGCACCGAATACTGCCACAAGGCTTTGAATTCTTTGACGGAGGTGGTTGAGGAGCTGGCATTACAAATCAATGGAACTGGAAAGCTCAGGAGAAAAGTTGCTTCTGCTAAGGTGGTTTTGAAAAAAGAACAACTAAACCGCCTCGAAAGAAGGCTTCAAAATGCGGCTATGATGCTAAATCTTGCCCAACAATCCTATCTTCTGTTAGTTGTCTACCAGCCCCATAGGTACTGCATGAAAACTAATGACGTCCTAGTGCCCTCACAAGAATTCAACCACATATAATTATCCAGGGTTTCACGGAAATAGCAGCACCTCTGATTGTGCAATCACTCCAGAATAACGTTGGATTAGGTCGGGTGGGAGACCTCGATACACCTCAATCGCAGCCCCTCTACGAGGGTTCAAAATCAGTCAACGATTGCGAGCCTAAGACCCAGGCTCTAACGCGCCGACGGTATCCAAACCCCCGAGATGCCACGAGTACCATTCGTTTTCGATTACCAACGTGGCTGTATAGAACGACGTGGGAATTGCAAAGCTCTGGGTCATATGGCGACTGGAAGTTCAACCTGCGGTGCTATCGTACCGTGCCCTCGAACAGCGAGGTGTTGTACATCGCGCGGTCTGGAGACCCGAAAGATTTAGAGATACTATTCGCTAGTGGACAAGGCTCACTCTATGACCGTGATGCATGGGCTGGGTTTACGTTACTGCATGTGAGTTACTATGCTCAATCAAAGCTAGTTGGTCCGGTTTTAATTGTATCCAGTTTGCTGTCTTTGGGGAAAATTGGCCCATGATCAAGTACTTGCTTAGCGTTGACGCAAGTCCGTTTGACGTTAATGAGTTTGGGAAGTAAGGCGCCATCGTACCTGCCTAGTTCGTCGAGCAATGCAACAGCAGCTAATTTTTAACCAGCACCCCGGTGGATTACATATGGGACCGGGACAAAACTCGAATTTGGTTCAAGGATTGGGACTCGACGCACGATTTCTATACATTATGCGAGGGCCTCGCGACATTGGCTGATTACGAAAGCAAAACGTGCACCTGCCACATTAGCATTACATCGATGTACCATTTAAAGATATTTCAGGGCACCGAATGCCCCTGGCACGAAACATCAACACTTGCGTCCCGGTTGCGTATCTTGAGGCTCTACTCGAATACCATGGTAGAGCCAGCAAAGGTCATTCCAACTCTATTACAGCCGTACTGGAACCAAGACCTTGCTGCTCTGTGCAAAGAATCCATGGAAACCTATTCGTTAATACATATGGTTGCGGGCGGGTTAGGAGAGCCTACTAAAGAAACGCAATCGGAATGGGCTCACCTCATTGGTATAGTGATACGCAACACTCAAAACGTCCACCACATCGAATATAGCAGAGACATGCTATCCACCGGTTGGTTCACTCCTCTGATGACTTTGATTGGTGTTTGGGTACGTGCCAGAAGCAATAAAAATCTAAGTCAAAATAACTTGAGCCAAGTTGGTGCTTATCTCGAGTTGTGGCTTTCGGCGGTTAGGTCTAGTGGGTACGACTTGGAGGAATACGGGCGACGGGAGAACGAGTTACTTGTAGAAAAGGGGCTAAATCTGACCAACTTTTATATCGATCGTGGAGATTTCGAGACGAGGTGGGGTAGATGGGGGACCTTTGCAGTACCTTTCCGCTTACGGGCCTACGAGTATGGTCCAGAGCCTAAAGATTGGAAGGTCCTATGGTCCGTCCCGGAGAAAAGCTACGCGGCCGATTTCTGGAGCCTTGTGGAAGATGGGCCGCAGCTAGTACCGGGGGCTTGGGTCGAAGATAGTGATAAGGATGAGGATGAGGTTTGGTTGCCATTGCCTTTGTCACGATCTCTGCAGTACATATATCAACGTATGTAACGATCCGGAACGGACTCACACTTGGTGGATTACGTAACTACGCACGTGATAGAGAGATAACAGGACAATTGCGCTATTAATAAGCCTTGTGCACCTTATCGCGCATATATATAACTGTATATATTTATGCCCTCCCGTACCAAACCTTGGCGCACTCAGTAAATACGTGGAAGACCATTTATTTTAAGCCGACGTTTAAATTTTTACAAACAGTCGATAAACCTAGGTTTCAACGTTTGAAAAAAAATAAACGCGTTGATCAACAGTTAATTTACTATCGATTAACTGATAACTGATCGTTGTTTCTATGTTAGATGTTGGAAAGAATAGTTACGTGAAAGACCATTTAGTGAGTTCGTAGGGGTTTGGTACGGTCGTTTCTAACGAATGAGTTTATGAATGAGTGAAATAAAGGTTAACTATGAGTATAAGTAACCCTCGTTTCACTCATTTCGTAAACTCATTCGTTAGAAACGAGGGCATTTAGGCTACATTTTGTGATTCTAATTTAGCGATATGTTAGGCAATTGCTGGCCTAGATCACGGATGCTGGCAGGTACCGGCTTTACGGTCGCACAATAGGTTCGAGAACATCTTCATGGAATAGTTCTGGTCTATGCACACGTTGTGTCCTCTGTTTGAATATAGATAGATGCTAGGGTATATTGTGGTAAGGCTGATGAGATAAGAGTAGGTAAGGTGGAGATATTATACTTGATGGCGTGTTTTTCTAGTGGCGAGACGATAAGATGTTTAAAGAGATGATAGTGTTTCCTGATGACAAAGTTGGGTCATCTACTTGTTACACGGAATGGAAAATCTAAGAAACAGATTGTACCGTGAGATAAAGCGTCCACCGTTGTGATTTGTTCTAATGGTAGCACGGTCTACAAACCTTTCTGTATTGGGGTCGCAGGATGGTCTGGTGCCTAGGGTGATAAATGAGGGGTTATCGTCAGTTTCTTGGAGCACGGGAGGATCATATGAGGAAGTAGGGAGGGGGATGTTGGAGGTGGTATTGCTATGTTGTGCGGACTAGGAGTGTTTCCTAGAGGCCATGAGCATGAACGAGGGACAGTGATATTGATGGCTGCGGTATGGGACAATTCTAGTCCCTCGTCGCCGGAACTTGCGGGCTAGGCAAAGATGTCCTCCATATTATGGGCGCTATCATGTTAGGATTAGGATGTATTAGCCTCCAAATATCGATAGCTCGAACAAGGTGTCCTGATTGGGCTGATCGCCGTTGAACCGTACCAGTCGATCCCTTCGTTTGACTCGTCATCATATGAACGTGCATCAATAGCTATTTCTATAATAAGCAAGTCTGGGCGGGAGCGATCTGCTTACATATGCAATTAATCTATCCAGCTTCATGTCATATCATATCTTCTGCCAGGTCGTCTGTATTGGCCTGAATGTAGTGGAATAAAGGAATTGGAGTAGCATAGACAGTCGAAGCATACAATTAGACCCGATACAATAGTTACTTAATCGTATATTGATTGCTAGCAACCATTTAAGTCTATGCGTCCATTCGCTTCCTAGAGCACCTCCTAGTGATCGCGGTTAACCCAGGGCCGAGTGGTTGCATCGTCACATCGGAGGGCTACATGCATGTCACACGGCCAAGACTGCCAAGACGGCCAACAGGGCCGCTAGGCCTATTTAGGAACCAACAGCTGTACGCTGCCTTATATATAGAATGATTGGCTAGGGCAGAGTTACGAGGACCTGCACCTAAACCCAACGATAATGCAGGGAGACCAACAGGTTTTAGACCTGGCGGTTAGGCTCCTATCGTACGGGCATAAATAGGAGTCGATTCCTCCTGGAGGGAGGAGAGAGATTGTAACCTTCATGGACTCCTTGAGACCCCTAGAGAATTATTATGAATATGAACTCTTATACCCCTGTTCCAAGCCCTATTACGTAAGCCCTTGTCACAGATAATTCTCTATCCACTTGAGGACTATCCCGAGACACCTATACTACCTGTGGACCTATGAGCCCACTTACCCCATACAACTACCCACATGACCACGCGTCTCCCACCAGCTATCGCCAGTGACGAACGCTCTCCATCACCTCCATCTACACCTACTTCTGTACTAGCTTCTGTTGCTGGCGGTAGATTGTATCCCCCAGTAGGAAGGACTATTCCCCCTGTGGTTGATACCCCTGTTACTGTCCCTATTGAGTTTAGTGAAGACGAAGAAGACGACTCGGAAGAATCGGAAGAGGAGTCTGACGAAGAAGACGAAGAAGACGAGGAGGAAGACCCTGAACCAGAACCTATTCTCCAGAATCTCTTTGAAGAACCCTTGTCTGAAGAGGAGAACATTACCCCTGAAGACGATCCGGAAGAAGCTAGTGCTGACCCGGACCCGGAGCAACCTAACTCCGACTTGGGAGACTTACCTGACGCCTCTCCCGTTAATACACTTCTACCTTTTCCTTCTTCTTTTACTTAAGAGGAACCACTACAGTTCTGCAACCTTGCGGAGGAATTGCAGGACGAATACGAACAACCCGAGGACCATCACGAGTCCCTGGTGCCTACCGAGCAACTTGACTCGTTACCTGCTGCATCCGAGTTGGGGGAACTACCTGACGCTACACCAACCCCTCCTCGGCCACTCTCGCCGGAACTTCCTCCAGTCGACGAAGTCCTAGCATTGATAGACTATATCGGATCCCCCCAACGGGCACGACGGATCCACCGACACCATCGGAAACCTTCTACACAATTCCCGATCAACGTTAACATGGGTGACGTAGGACGAACCCCTGAACCTTCGACGGAGGACGACTCTCTTGTCTTCTACAATCCTCGAAGCTTTAGCGATGTGTTGGCTTCACCTGACGCAGATATCGAGATGACCGATACTGTTGTCGAAAAACCCCCTTACTGGCTCACCGATGCTAACCACCGCATGCGAGAAGCCTACTATCTGGTGCAGACCCTAGCTAAGGGGGTAAAGGACCTCCGGGCGGACCAGAAGGAGGAACTCGAGAAGCTGTACCGAGGAATGACTCGGGCATATAATACCCTGGAAGGTCTGTGTGCTCAACACTTAGAGTTTACAGACACCCAGGTGGCCCACTTCCAAAAATACATCTTGGAAGCCAGTCTGGAATTCTCCCAGAACGTATGGGGAACAGTCGCGCGTCTTACTAATGACGCTTAGACAAGAAACCGGGCCATTGCCCAACTACAAGAGGTGGCTAATCACTACTAACTTGCCCTACATACCCTCCAAGCGGATCTCAAGTATACTAAGGATACCGTCGAGGGCTGGGCCAACAAGACCGATCGTGAGATTACCAACCTGCGAAACAGGAACTTCGTTGAGCCTGCGCAGCTTATGGATCTCCGGTCGTACACCGAAGCAGCCTTGGCCGAGTTTAGAAATCAGCTAAAACTTAACCGAGCGGTGGATGTGGACTCGGTTATTTACAACCTCAACCGACGGGGTGTGTCGACTAGCTTTAGCAACTGTCCCTTTACCCGGGCTGCAACGTCTGTGCCCTCTCCTTCTAAGTATTTAAGCAGCGAGGCCAAAATTTGCCGACAGCTGACCTCTGAAGCCCTTCAGGCCAGTAAGGCCAGGGCTATCTTGGAGGCGGCTAAGGACCAATACCTTGGTTCTCGGCTATGCTCCTCGCTGACGGGAATACTCGGAGCCGGCGATGGCGGCGACCCTGATAGTTCGGACCACGATTCGTCTGACGGGGATCGCCTGTCACGCCCACCTAACCCTCCTTGCGGGCCACCAAGAGGGCCTCCCAGGCCCCCGCGAAGGACCCCCGGGGGAAACGGCAGCGACGAAGAAAACGACGCTGACCCCCCTCGGAACTTTGAAGACCGACTCGTTCGCGCGTTGGAACGAGTGGTTTGCCCCCCGGTATCGAACACTGTCGTGAATCCCGTCCAACTCAATAAACCACCCAATTACGACGGGGAAGACCTTTCTAAGTTCCTCCCCTGGTGGAACAGAGTGCGGGACTTTATGAGAAGTTATATTGATTCTTTTCCGGAAGACTTCCACCGCATCAACTGGGTGGGATCGTTGCTGACAGGAAAGGCCCAGACGTGGCACCAGCAGCGACGTACCCAAGTGAGGCGGATAGGGCTGCCAGATAGATGGCATGCTTACAAGACAGCCCTTAAGGCTCGTTTTACGGACCTCTCGGAGAAGCACCGCTGCTCTAAAAAGATGATTGAACTCAAGTACCGCGGAGACACCGTTCAATACATTACGGAGCTAGAGGACCTTAACGAGGTAGTTAAGTGGTCAGGAACAACGTTCTAGACTCACATTGCCAAAACCTTGCCCGATGAGATCATACGGTTGGTATATTCCAGACGTGGCTCAATCTTTGATGACGACGATGAATATCTCGAAGCCATTAGGGAGGCTGGCCAAATATACGAGAATATGCTCACCAACCCTGGCCTCTCGGCAAAAGGAGGGCCCACTTCGACGACGGAGCACTCGAAGTCGGGCTAACAAGCCGGCAAAGGAGACCGCTCCACTCTAGGCCAAAATCGATCCTCAAAAAAGGACGATGGTAAGAAGGCTGAGAAGGCTAAGACTGCACCCAAGGTGAACCTGAAGGATAAGCGATGGGCGTTCAACAAAGAAGCCTTCAAAGGGATCTCCCAAGCAGCTATAGACCTCTACAAAAAAGAAGGAAAAGCATGCTGGAGATGTGGACGCGACAACCACCAAACCTTCGCTTGTTTCGCAAAAAAGGACATCAATGGACAAGATCTGCTACCAGCCCCGGAGAAAGTCTCCTCGGCAAAACGAAAGAGCGACGATGAGATCTCGCCTGCCCAAGGAAAGAAGGCAAAGGTTGACTCTATTATGATTGATCCAAACCTTCCCTTTTTGGAATACATGGAGGTGGTAGACTTATCCGACTCGGATTTTTAGATGGCCCCCATGCTTCACCTCATGGGACACTACGGCCGGATAATGGTGAAGAGATCCGGGTCGCTAGTGTTAAGCGTGCCCGCGATCTCGGTGACGAAGGGGCCAAAAGACTATGCTCCGAACCCCGGACAGGCTTAAGACCTATCGTTACCATGACTCTATTATATAACGGCAAGGAGCACCCCGTGCGAGTACTCCTTGACACAGGAAGTTCGGTACTCTGCATGTCGATGGGTCAAGCCCGCCGCTGGAAACTGCCAATTGTCAAACGACAGGTCCCCCGACCTATGGCGGGCTTCGACGCCACGATAGTACAGAACGCAGGACGATATTATACGGAACATTTGGTTCTACGACACTAGGACGATCATTATACCCGCCTCAACTTTGAGCTAACAGGAATGGACGACCAATGCGATATCATCCTCCCCCAATGGTGGATGGAGCAGCACCAGCCGGCACACTTCTTCAAGCACTCAGGGGAAATACGTTTTACTTCACCCTATTGCCAGAAGAACTGCACCAGCCAGGCCGTGCTTGGGAAGGACCCCAAGGGCCTACCCGAATTCGATATCGCGTCCATCCAGACGGCTGCTAAAGAAGCCCTGGCCGACGTCCCAGAAAAGTTCCGGGAATACTTTCCTATCATGAGCCGGGAAGCGGCACTACGACTCCCTGACCACCAGCCCTGGGATCACGCAATAGACATACAAGAAGGGAAGAACCCTCCATGGGGCCCTCTGTACGCTATGAGTGCACGAGAACTCGACGCGTTGAAACCCTGGCTGGAAGAAATGTTGAATACTGGACGCATTCGCAAGTCAACATCGTCGTGTGGCGCCCCGCTTATGTTCGTAGAGAAGAAAGATCCGAATGATCTCTTGCGCCCTGTGGTCGATTATCGAGGACTCAATAGTATGACGATACCAATAAGGTATTCAATTCCCCTGATAAGTGAACTACAGGCACGATTTCGCACCGCCAAATGGTTCTCCAAGATCGATCTGAAATCGGGGTTCTATTTGGTAAGAATTAAGGAGGGCTACGAGTGGAAGACAGCCTTCCGATGCAAGTACGGGCTCTTCGAATATACCGTAATGCCTATGGGGTTAATCAATGCCCCGGCGACATTCCAGTCGATGATGAACAATATCTTCCGAGATCTCATCGACTCAGGGCTCCTCGTATATCTGGATGACCTATTGATATACGCGGATACCCTCGAAGAGCACGACAGAATCGTGAGGGAAGTCTTACGCAGACTGACCAAACATAACCTAGCCGTGGCCCCTCAGAAGTGCAAGTGGCAGGTACAAGAAGTTGAATTCCTCGGCTATATTATCAGCCACAATGGAGTAGCGATGGCCCAAGACAAGATCGACTGCATAACTAAATGGGAAGCCCCCAGGACCCTCAAAGAGTGTTAGCAGTTCGTGGGCTTCGCCAACTTTTATAGAAGATTTATCAAAGGGTTCTTCTCCATCGTTAAACCTTTGACGGATGCGAACAAGGGAGACAAGAAAGCCTGGACCTGGACAGACGCTATGGGAGATGCATTCCGTTACCTTAAGCACTGCTTTACTATAGCACCTGTCTTTGTCTACTTCGATCCAGAAAAGGTCGCGTTTGTAGAAACCGACGCTTCGGATTTCGCTATTGGCGCAGTGCTGTCCCAAAAGGACGACGACGGCAAACTCCACCCAACAGCCTTTCACTCGCGAAAGCTCATGCCGGCCGAAATGAACTATGAAATACATGATAAGGAGCTACTGGCAATTGTCGACTCGTTCGACCGATGGAGACAATACTTTGAAGGCGCTAGGCACCGTATCGAGGTATACTCCGATCACCAGAACCTTGCCTATTTCATAACGGCTAAGGTCCTGAACCGACGACAAGCCCGATGGGCCCAGCAGCTCTTAAGTTATTGGTTCATTATTAATTACAGGCCAGGCAGGCAAAACGAGAAGGCTGATATAATGTCGCGACTCGCGCAATATCGCCCTGAGAAAGGGGGGAGTGAAGACCAGCCGATCACTTCGGTCTTGCAAGAAAAACACTTTTCACACTCTGAGGGACCAATTTTTGTCAACTCTACGTCTGTACTATTGACCTCGCAAAGACTCTGCAGCATTCCGTCGCCCAAATGGACGACAGAATTCGTGGATAAGGTCAAGATAGCGGGTCGACAAGACGCAGAATATGTTCACCAGAGTACCAAACCCTCCAAGGACGTAGTGAGCCAAGATGGTCTACTATACCGAAAGAACCGACTATGGGTCCCTGAGGGACTACAGGAAGAAGTCATGCGCACGGAACACGATACTCGCGTGGCGGGACACATGGGAATGGATAAAACCCTGGAGTTAATCACCCGTAACTTCTGGTGGCCTGGTATGGAAGGCACCGTAAGGGACTTCGTGGGAGGTTGTTTCGAGTGCCAGCGCAATAAAGCACCCCGACACGCATCACACGGCCTTCTGCAACCCATGGAACTCCATTACCGCCCGTGGAATACTGTCGCTATGGACTTTATTACGGACCTACCCATGTCCAACGGTTGTGACTCTATCTGGGTCATGGTAGATCCCTTCACTAAAATGGCTTACTTCGTACCACTTAAAAAGGGTGAAAAGAAGACCGAAGACCTGATCAAAATCTTCGCTAAAACGCACTGGAAGCTTCACGGCGTACCCCTTGATATTATTTCTGACAGAGACTCTAGATTTACGGCCCACCTGTGGAAGGACTTCCTCAAACTGGTAGGTATCAAACCCCGCATGAGTACAGCCTTCCACCCCCAGACCGATGGACAGACCGAACGTTTGAATCAATCCCTCGAGGCATACCTTCGAGCGTTCGTTAACTACGAGATGTCCAACTGGGAAGATCTCCTTCTGACGGCTGAGTTCGCATACAACAACACAGCTTCGGCCTTCTTACATATGACACCTTTCTACGCCAACTACGGTTACCACCCTGCCGCCCACAATCTGCCGACCGGTGCCCCGCGCAACCCGGGCAGCCAGATGTACGCTCACTGGATGAATCAAGTCTATGAGGAAGCCAAGAAGCATCTGGAAGCCAGCCGAAAACGGATGAAGGAATGGGCGGACAAGCGTAGGAAGGAAGCTCCGGCATACGAGAAGGATCAATTGGTAATGTTGAACGCGAAGAACATTAAGACTAAACGTCCTGCCAAGAAGCTAGATAAGAAAATGCTGGGACCCTTTCAGATCCAGAAGGTAATCTCACCTACTGCTGTCAGGCTTACACTACCCAAAGGGTGGAGAATCCATAATACTTTCCACGTTTCCCTCATCGAGCCCTACCGCGCTGGCAATCAGGCACTGCCTGACCCTGACCAGGTCCTGCGGGAAGCGCCTCCGATTGAATCAGAGGAGTACTACGTGAATAAGATCATGGACTCTATAGAAGCCCAAGGGAATGTGAAGTACCTAGTCAAGTGGGAAGATTGGCCGGCTAAGAAGCACTGGACATGGGAACCCTACGAGCATCTCATTGGCGACGAGGCAAAGGGACTAGTCAAGACCTTCCATCAGCAGAACCCAGGCAAGCCTGTCGATCCTCGAGCCCTGACATGATGACCTTACGGAGACCTCTAGCCCCTCCAAGAAAGGCAGCATGCTCAGAGACGAGCATAGAGAAGAGGGGAGATGGTGTCACACGGCCAAGACTGCCAAGACGGCCAACAGGGCCGCTAGGCCTATTTAGGAACCAACAGCTGTACGCTGCCTTATATATAGAATGATTGGCTAGGGCAGAGTTACGAGGACCTGCACCTAAACCCAACGATAATGCAGGGAGACCAACAGGTCTCAGACCTGGCGGTTAGGCTCCCATCGTACGGGCATAAATAGGAGTCGATTCCTCCTGGAGGGAGGAGAGAGATTGTAACCTTCATGGACTCCTTGAGACCCCTAGAGAATTATTATGAATATGAACTCTTATACCCCTGTTCCAAGCCCTATTACGTAAGCCCTTGTTACAATGCATGGGTTAACTGGGTTACACCTCTTTCTCAACGAGGAGTCGAGTTCTCGTCCCGATTCTCACGATACAAGCGTCGCAATATCATTATGTAATGACTATTGGTAAAGGGGTGTGCGGATTGATGTTAGAAGGTTAATCGGCCGGTCCTCCATTGCTTCGTCTCCCGCCTTCCCGATACTATACTTCAACGCTTAAATCTTGTCAAGTCCATATACCCCGAGATCACAATCGCTACACCTCCATCGACTTGTTCGCTTCTCAATTAATAATCAAATCTCGCTACCGGTGCGACGTAACCACCCCCAGCCAATATCGGCGCGAATGCTACTCGATATCCGCAGCACTACAACTTCAGCCCTCTCTCTAATATATACAATATTGGTAAATGTGCTATCTCAACATACGACCGAGATCCCGAAAATACGTCATTACAGGCTGCACAGCCCGTGTAATAGTATCGGCCCCAAGCGCCTCGGACGGAATGAGTAGTAGCTGTCCGTGTTCCCCTCCATCGCCAACAGCTACACCACCACCTACCTAGGCATCGTTGAATTGACCAACCGGAGCGGACCCCAAGGCACGGCACACGGTCGGAGACTTGCTTATCAAGCCATTGGACAAGCAACATTACCAACGCTTAGGTACCACGCGCGTTCTTAGCTAGGTTGCGTCTTACATACGCTACCCTACATGCCTCCCTTCCTCCCTACCTAGCTAGCTTACCTACCCTGGGAAGAAGCTTGGAGGAGTTCGAACCCCGCATTGGAGCGTGGTACCCGGACAGGGGGGACTAGCGCCGCGAGAAAGGGGAGACAGACCATACATACGCATACATACAACATACATAGCTTGCAGGCGGCACAAACGACGCAGTCACTTATATATAGCACCTAGGACAGGTTACCGGGGGGAGGTTACGTTCCCGCCGGGCTGGGTCTTGGCGAGTGTCGGCAGAAGCAGAAGTGCTACCTCTGCTGATGTTCCATGGCGTTCTCCTCAGCAGCCAAAGAGAGGAGCACATGTCTAGGTTAGGAAACTCGATGGAACAGGCCATGGGCCTTTGGCCAGCTATGGCTTTTGTCTGCACTTTGTCTGCGTGGTCATGTGAGGTTGTTCGGAGTCCACGCGATGGTCCGCCATGAAGAGGACTGACAGGGTCTAGGTAGGGCGGGCGTGGCAGTCTTTGTGCGTCTGTCCTTTCTCGCAAGGTGGTGGTGGGAGAGGCGGCCTAGGTATATCAATGGCCTGGCTTCTCGCCACAGAGCTGGGCGTTCGTCGCTGCTGTTGCTGCAGTTTGTCGCTTCGCCGGATTTAAGTTTTCTGGCTTCGAGTTACTCGGAATTAAGCTACGTGCCCGCTGTCTGTCGACGTGATCCGACTGAAATTGCAAGATGGCAAACACCACGGTCACCAATAACCATGATATTGAGAAGGGGCTTCATCGGACGGACACTACCGTCACCATGCCCCCTGAGCTCTTCGAAAAGGTGAGACTGGCATCTCGTATACTTTTCAGGTTCCGGCGGAGGTTGGACCCTGATGCCTCTTTATTGTCACATATCTCTTGATAGGATACCGAGTTATTGTGTGGACCACGTTGCCGCCACGTGCTAATGGCTTCGCTCAAAGCTCTATCTCACCCCCAAAGTGCCTCATGTAGGCGACTACAACCAGCGCTTCGCGAACCCGACCGCCCTCGGCTTCATGGGTTTCGTCATCTCGACCTTCACCTTCTCCATGGTGTTGCTAGGCTGGGGCGGCGCCACGGGCTTCGGGCCCGTCGTCGGCATCTTCCTCTTCACCGGGCCGCTGCTCATGGTGCTCGCCCTGATTTTTGAGTGGATCATGGGCAACTTCTTTGCGAGTGAGTGCTTCCTTGTCTTCCTTTGAGCGGGAATGGGTTTCCGTGCTTTGACTTCCCCGATTGGACGTGGGAATATGATCAACCAATAAGCAAACGGACACGCGCAAATAATGTGATGAGTGAGGTTATGTAGGGCACTGGCTAATTGCTGCTCAATACAGTGATGGTAATGGGCCTCTTTGCCGTCTTCTGGCTCTCCTTCGGCCTCATACAATTGCCAACTCTACAACTCGGCGCGACATACGCAACGATGGCCGATCCTACGGGCACTACATCGCCGGCTTACAATACGGATATCGGCATCTTTCTCATCGTCTGGTTAGTGCTCCTAAGTTACTTCCTTTGTGCCCTTCTCCTTTGTTGTGTTTCGAGGGCGCTGAATGGGTGACTGCGGGATTCCCCTTGTCACGAGTTATTTGTTACGGCGCTTACCCCCTTCTAAATGGTAATTAGTACTGACGCTGACTTTGAAATAACAGGGGTTTCGCGTTCTTTACCTTCTTCTTTTTCACGCTTAAGATCAACTGTGTCTTTGCGGCCATCTTCGGCCTCGCTAGCGCTGCTGCTTTCATCTTGGCTAGCGCTTGTAAGTACTCTCTTTCTCTCTCTCCCTCTCCCTTTTCTATGTTCGTTTCTTCTCTTTAACCCTTCCTCTTTTGGTATTGGGGCTCCATGTAAGTGGGCAATTACTTGCTCGCCTACGAGCAAACCTATGTTTCATCCATGTGAAACAATAAGCAAGCTCGGAAGCGCATCCTTCCGTGCATTTCCTTCAATTTATCTTATACTAGCGTCCTAACTCTCCTCCTCCAGACTTCAAGTTAGCGGCAGGCGAGTTTGCAGCGGCCGGGCGTCTTCAGAAGGTTTGTCCTTGCCCCCTTTATCCGTCCTCCTCTCCCTTTGAACCTGTCTTCACCTAACGCCGTCTCCATCTCATTCCCCATTCTCTTAGCCATCCCACCATACCCGCCTCACAGCCTTGCCTTACCTAGGTATGTCTACCTACGATAGTGACAAATGACTAAACAACACCACGGGTACAGGGTGGCGGAGCCCTCCTCTTCGTAGTCGCTGCCTGCGGCTGGTACATGACCCTCATCATCATGGCCGGCGAGATGCGCATGACGCTGCGCCTCCCCGTCGGCGACCTCAGCCACTTCTGGCCGCGCACCGACGTCGACCTGGCTTCCGCCGCGGCGGCGCGGGAGCACGGGGACTAGCTAGCTACTGCCTAGATAAGAGACAAGTAGGCGACGAGGCAACCGGAGGAATGCTAGGCAGTTGAGCGTGAGGGAAGTGGATGACTAAGTGAGCAGGCTACGCTACGCTAGGCAGTATGCCTCGGCACCGGAGAGCGAATAGGAATGAATGGGGTGATTGGATGTGTTGCTGCGATGCGAAGTTGCGAGTTGGATGGTCCAGGTATCCGGACGCTGAGTTGGTTCGTGGATCGCTTGTGGTAAGTGCTGGTTACCTAATAGGCAATATGTTTGATGTGGGCGTGGGCGTGGATGTGAATGTATCATCACCTACCTTACGTTTTTGGTTGTGAGAAATGATGGCAAACAAGTGTGTTTGAATGTATCATCACCTACCTTACGTTTTTGGTTGTGAGAAATGATGGCAAACAAGTGTGTTTGAATGGTTCTAGCCGAGCTGCTAATATTTCGCGGTGGAATAAGTATGGAATGTAAGCTAGTTTTAATATGAGTGAAATATCTTACGAGACTGATTTTGTCCATGATGCCTATCATATACAACTAGCTAGGTATATATACTAGCAAGCTCCTAGTATTAGAGACTAGCAAAGTGATCAAATCATCATCACGGTGAGGGATCAAAAATATAATGAGAAGTTTGCAGGAATGAGTCCGGTAACTCAATCCATCATCTCGTTCATTTTCATTTCAAAGCAGAGCTCAGGTATATACGTACATACATATGTACCCACGTTGACAGAATTGTAGTGTTATGCTCGTTTAACGAGACATGCGGCGAGGTGAGGCTAGGTGGCAGTAGGGGGCTAGTGTAGAAGGTAGAGATTGTACACCCAGCTATCCATTAATCCAGCGAAAAATAAAGGGGGAGACAAAAAGTATACTGTGTTACTTCAATACCATGAGAATGCTGATCAACGTACAGCAAAATGAGAAGGTAACCCTGAAGGAAACGCCAAAACTCCTTTCGTCGGTATTTCCGACAGATACAAAGCGGGCCGGTCAAGGCACATGGTGATATAGACAAGAATCAATAATAATGGGCGGTATTTTTGCCAACCAACTCCTGTTTCTCTTACAACATCTCTTCTCCCCTTGCCATGATGCTACTTTTTCCATGCCGGTAATGCGTCTTCGTATGTGCCAATGCTTCTTCTATTACCCGACGATCAATTTTCGTCCCTACTATATATAGTGCGGACATCGGCTCAAATGCTCTAGCGATTGGTGAATGTGGTAGAAAGGCGTCCATGATGATAATATAATAATGATGACAACTTTCGTGGTCGAGGCGTCACTCATGGCTCGTGGATATCGGATAGTGTGTATCGCTAACTCATGTCTTTCCAACTTTATTCTTCCCAAGTCCGTACCTCTAGTATAGTATCCGCTCGCCCAGGTAGGTGTGGTAGTACCCGGGTGATTTTAGTGACCGAGAGGGTTTGTTCATTTCAACGGCCGGCAACGTTGTCGACGGCTCTCGACGAACTGTCGTCCTTTTTCCCGCCGACGGAGACGGTACTAGCGTAATTGGGACCCCATGGCCCCAAGATGGTGCCGACGCCCGAGGTTCGCTTCCTCGCACGTATGGTGCTATCTCTATCGCCATCCTCATCCATTTTGAACACAAACTCGCCGTCTTCCTCGCCGATGGGTGTCGTGTACCGCGCACTAGAACTGATGGAGCCGCTGCTTACGTGCCGCTCGCCATTTCGCCCACTCGGCCTCGGGATATGTGAGTGTGGGTGGAGCAAGGGCGATTCACCTCCACTACCATTTCCATCGATACGCGTGCGCTGAAGTTGATCGCTAAGCCCCTCGAGGCTGCCGGATCGGCTAGCAACACGTGGTCGCATCACCTCAGCACTTAGACTTGACTGGCGTAGAGGACTACCGATATGACCATAGGCGCCAGCACTCGCTCCCACGGCATGCTTTTTGGCCTCTTGCTCCTCATGCTGGCGCTGGAACAGAGAACCCCAGCGACTCGGGCTTGATGCTAGCGGGCTACCGAACTTAGAGGTTGGCTCCGCGTTAGGCGTCCCGGTCCCGCTGATGCCAATAATACTAGGGGACGAGCCATTGCCCCGGTGACCGTTCGTCTCATCGTCGGCAGCGCGAGACCCACGACGAGCCTTTTCGGCTGGCGTCAGCAGGTCTTTCAGATTGTCGGGCACATAATCTTCTTCCAAGAAAGGGAACTCGGACTCCCAATCGCGGTCGATGGCACCGGAGATGACGCGGGGAGCGCTGCTACTGAGTACTTTGGTCCTAGCATAGCGACTCGAGTGCATTTGTCTGCGCCCAAAGTATTCATCAGTGGGCTGGCTTGGCGGTGAAGATCCGGTAACGGTGGAAGAAAGGCGGTCATTGCTACCGAAAGCGGAATGGTGTAATAACTTGAGAGCTTCCGAAGTGCGAGCATCCTTGGCGGCATTGAGGGAGGGAGAGGGAGAGTCGAGGCCAAATTGGGAGGGGACGGAGGAGGGCCAGGGGCCTGCGGGGTATCTAGCTGCGTTGGAGATACCGTTCGAGTCGAACGAGGCGGGAAGCGGTGCATCGAGGACAGAGAGGCCCTTCGCAGCCACAGGCGACAAACCTAAGCCCAGCCGTGTGGGGTCTTCATCTCGCGGGGAGCCGTAGCCGGAGCTTGTGTGGGAGTATGTGGTGTCGATCACAGGCACGTTCTCGAAGCTAGGGCGGCGGTCGATCGTCTGGAAGGAATCGCCGGGGATGGGGTAGCCGTACGACGGGCTGTAGGGGCCAGTGGCGTCGGCGCGCATGAAGGAGTTGGTTAGGGCGCTGCTGGAGTTGCTGTAGGTCGTGGGGTTGATGCGATTGCCTAGGTGAAGTGGTTGGCCGATGGAAATGCCGTTTTTGCTATAATTGATGCGTCGACCGTCGGCGAGAACGTGGACATTGGCACACTTTGGACCGAATTTGCAGTTGCCCTGTGTTTTGTTTCACCAACGTTAGCATCGTCAAACCCCAAACATCCCATACAACCCATGCATCCCATACATCCCATACATCCTCCATGTCCCACGCGGGGGACGGAATGCCTGTGTCGCCATCGCTCTGCTTGCACTGCTTTGTCGTAGTACTGAAACTAGGGACCAAGCTATGTAATGTAGGTACATGTACCTCGTCAAGTGTAACAAGCGAGCAAGGCACCGAGGGCGAAGGATGGAGGCGGAGATAGGCAGGCAAGGGACATGGGAACGGGCAAGGGAATTGGAAAGGGAGGGGAAGGGGAAGAGAAGGGGGGGAGCGGGGGCAAAGGTTAAGAAAACAGGCAGCTCGCTGCCATGTTTGGAGTGTTTAAAGTCGCATACCTTGGCAAAGTATTTGCATACAGTTTCCGAGGCGGCACCGAGATCATGGCTGAAGGGACAGGCCGAGCCAGCCTGACAGGCGCCTTGACGGAAGAACTTGCAGGGAACATGGGACGTATCTACAATTGAAGCCCGTCGATGATTAGCACATGGACCGTAGGGACGGACAGATAGACAGTCAGTTATTCGCAATGTCGGGAATACACAATGTGTAGCTTTTTGATTTTTCTGTTCTTCTTTTTCTTCTTCTTTATGACACTCCTCCTTCGTTCTGGGGTGTCGGGGAAACTGATGAAACTGAAACGTACTCGGTGGGCTACGCGGGCCGTCGAAGCGACCATGGCTTGGCCCCAGGCCTGGAGCTGCACCACCAGTAGCGGCGGCGGCAGCAGCAGCAGCAGCACCGCCCTGCGAGGGAATATTGAGGCTACCCGACCTCATATGGCGATAGTCTCCCATTGTGGGCTTGGTCGGACTGCGCAGCGGAGACACTGGGCGGTCGAACCGCAGCGGCGATGAGGGCGACGACGAGTGTGGCGGTAGGCGCTGCGAAGGGGGCCGTCGCGGCGACAAGGGCGACGAGTGAGGGTGAAGGTGAGAGTCGAGATAACGGCCACGGCGGCGGCGGTTGTGGTGAAGAAGGAGGGTCGACGAAGGAGGGGCCGTCGGCGCAGCCGTAGACAACATTGGTTGGGTGGCTGCTGGGCTGCGCGTCCACTATTTTTTGCCTGTTTCGGGTGGGCTATGGTTTTATCTCTTATCGCGGCTGACACCAGGTACAGAATACAGACAGTACCTTAGGCTCGGTAGAGGGGAGGGGGGCTGGCCTAAGATTAGAGGAGGTAGGTACTGCACTATAGTGCTGGTGCCGACGGTGTCTGATGCAGGTGTGCGATAGGTACTGTAGATGCCTAAGGTCGGTACCAAGCAAGTACTCTTGGTAGGGTACCTGTTAATAACACCTGCGTGCGGAGTAGGTGGGGTACCTAAGCTGTAATCCTGGTACATGTACACTGGTATGTAGGTTAGGTGGGTAGTGTACTGTACCTACGTGCATGTGCTGCTGTATCCTCGCACAGTACCGGACCTTAGAGCTTTGGTGGGTTAAGGTCGTCTGCTGTGACCCCCAACCTCCCTGTAGATAGGATGTAGGTAGTGCATGCACCCAGGTTACAGATAGCAGCAAGGTCCTTCTGCCCAAGTACCGGAAAACGTAGGAATTGGTAACAGGTATGTATGTATGCACGTAGGTATATATGTAGGCAAATAAGCTTAGATGGCAATGTAGGTAAGTAGGTAGGTAGGTAGGTCTCGTGAAAGCGGCGAGACCATGCGCGATGGTAAGAGAGGACCAGCGTCTTTCGGCCAACTAACTAGACAGAGAGCTAGCTAGCAAGCTAAATACTCATTTTCTATGTTTGCAAGTGGCGTAGGCTAAGCACGTTTGCTGATGAGGAGGAGCTTACACCAAATCCTCGTCGACTGTTGGTCTGCCTACTGTACATGTGTAGGCAAGGTAAGACTTTAGCGATGGGCAAGTTCCGTGTTATTTATAGTTAGGGTATGGTGCTTAGTGAATGACGGCGATGTCTTTTAGCAGTAGCAACGAGGAGTGAATACAGGCGGCTGGTCGGTAGGATTAAACGATCGATTCCCAGGTCCCAGAGAATGCTGTTCGTCCGGTAGTTACCAGCTGCGGGAATAATATAATTAAAAAAAATATGAGACGAAGTGCGGGAGAGGTCGGATGGAGAGTTAAATAAGGACAAGGAAGAGGAAGTTAAGGTTAAGTAAGGTAAATAAAAATATATGGAGGGGTTGCAACAGATAATAGGTATTTGGCGGATATCGCTCCTTTTTGTTAGATACAAGTTGGTGGTGGTTCAGGTGCGGATCGAGAATACCAACCTAAATTCCGGATTGCCATCGAGGGGCGAATTGGAGCACCTAATGTAAGTAGGCCTCCACAGAGTTTTGTAATGGAGGGAAGGGAAAGGAAAGGAAGGGCAACAGACTGTGAACAGGATACCTCACGCGTCTACAGAACCCTACAACCCGGGGGCGTGTAGGTCACTTTTTGCACTTACAGGCCTCGGCTTATACGAGCTAAGACGCGCAACGAGACGGGCCGAGTGCATCTAGCACGCCAGAAGTGGAAACTGATCGGTCTATCTGGTCTATCAGGTCTATCAGGTCTATCAGGTCTATCAGGTCTATCAGGTCTATCAGGTCTATCAGGTCTATCAGGTCTATCAGGTGTGGGAGGGCAAGTTGGGAAGGGCTGGCATGGAGGAGAGGAAATGACATTTCTACCTGATACGCCCAGAAGGTGAGTGATTCACACATAATTACCTGGAATTGGAGGAGGGGGTGAGGGGTGAAGGGTGAAGGGCGAACTGCGAGTTACCTACCTAGACGGTTACCTTACGAACTGCAAACTGCAAAACTGCAAAGGCAGAAAGCGGAGGGCAGAAGGCAGAAGGCAGAAATGTCAAGCAAGGTTACCCCTCTGCTGGTGAAGTACAAAATAGGTAGGTGGGCAGCCTGTCATTCTTCGCCTGGAAGCACCTCGCGCAACTCACCGAGATGCTACAACGAGTAACCCGGTACCTACCTTTCTCTTCAATTACGTGTACCTACTATGTACGAGGTAGGCAGATAGGCCTGGCCAAGTCTAAGTCTTACGACTATGTATTCGCCAGCGAAGAGGCTGTGTTACACATAAACCGACAGGTGTGATGCTACGCAAGGTAGATTCGAAAACTTCACCCATTATTCCGCCGGCGCGTCGTTCGGAAGAAACGGGTAGTTGGAATTCCTAGGTCTGTTCTATATCCCTGGATCTATCCTGGAGGAGTCGTCGTCGTCCTGATGGTGATGGCAACTGTGCAGGTGGCCACGGCTAGTTTCTGGAACGTTGCACCAGTTGGATAGTACTGTACCGTGGGATACTTGTTTCCCTTCACCCAAACTGTCATGAAGTCTCTGAGCCGCTCGATATTGTGTACCTACCCAATCCTTGATTTTGTTTTCACGCGGAATGCAAAGTTACAAATGTGTGAGATTAGGTCAGGAAGAGCTGAGCTTGGCGTTATATGTGTTATGATGTACTGTCTACTGTCTGCTTGTAGACTAACCGATGCCATACTGTACGGAACGCTGTGTGGTCATCTCATCTCATCTCATTCGAGGGGCACTAAACGATGCATGAGCAGTACATGAAGATGCAATCGATCGCCCGTCCCTATGGAAAATAGACTTCGGTACAGTCGGGAATTTATTACACAGATGCTAGGACAGATGACCCTAGCATCACAGACACCAGCTTGCTGTGTGGATGGCTGGTCATATGCATATAGGCAGCGGTGGTACTTGGGGCGCGATGTAACCCCGTGGAGGGCGTCGATCGTAGAGCTTCTGCTGCACATGTCCTAATACTTGACCACCCTCGTTTATACTAGCAAGAGCCTGCGTACCCGTCCTCTAGCTTGAACGGTCTACGTGCAATACTGAATGCATCCCTTTCCAACTATGACGAATTGCTCTGAGAGACATTACACCTTCGAACCACACGGGGCGCAGGTGCTGAAGTGGCGTAAAATAGCTATACAGTCATATGCTCGAACCTGGTCCTGCTTGCTTGCGGACGAGTCCGGATCTGACCTAGGCCACAGGAGCAATTCAGGACTATCACTGGCTAGCGCTTGCATCAGGCTCCTTTCTCTCGCGTGAATTACCTTAACTGTCAATCACTACTTCTAGGTAGATGCCATGGAGGGGTCAAGATCTTCTGGATTACCGCACAGCATGGGTACTTGTACAGGGAAACAACTGAGCTCGATCGCGGCGTCGCAATGCAATACCTAGGTACCACTTACACTTACTAAGTACCTATTTTGTAGTTAATTGGGCTCCTATCTAGCTGTACAGGGGTGGCGAACAAGGACTGGAGTGCCTAGCTAGCTATGCAGGCATTTCTAGAGCTGGTAACTGGCCTCTATCTAGAATGGATTCAATCAAGGAGCAGAGGAGAGGCGGTCGGTATGCTGTTATCTTTACCTTGGTGCTTTGGGCTGTGGGTTAGGTGATCGGTGTACTCGAAGCAGTGCGAACCTGACGATCATTATTCACGATCGAGCTAGTGCATGGTATCCAATTGGAAAGAAACAGTTTGTTTCAAGCACTTTGTTTATAGGGCACAATTGACGATAGCCGACCTTCAGTGGTTGGACGGAGGATAGTCCTGTGTTACGTCGCCGGCCAATGGATAAGAGCACGATAGGTGTAGTTCGACGGAAAGAGAAATAACCTTGAAATGTGGGGGGAAACGAGATCCGCATCATGAAATCCCATGTTACCATTACACCGTCACCTCCGATAGCGAGTTCAACTTGTTCGGTAACCCATGAACCGATCTATAAATACATGTGGGGAGAGCCGTCCTTCAATTGCTTGCTAATTCACACCAAAACCCGACCAACCCATTTAGTATTTCGAAATAGCAGCATCTATACCCATATCAAGACCGTACTTCCAAGGGGTGCTAGACATACGTAAGTACATACTAGTAGCTCCCCAGCGACTATGCTTAATTTTACTTAATGCTTCACTAGGTAATTAGAGGGGGAGTACAGCATAGGTGGGCATTGTAATCAGGGCCGATAGGTATATGTTTTCGAATTTGGAATCAGCAGAAAATAGCCGATTCCATCGACATAAGCGCCATATCGCTTCGATCGGGTACAATACCTACCTACACACCTAGCTACTTGTAAGTAGGCCTGTCGATGGTTGCAGTGTCCCATGTTCTTTGGCGGTGAGCCGAAGAATGTGATATCTGATAGGTCCGAAATGACTACCTACTGAGGACGTCGAATACATAGTCGGGGTAATTAATGACTTTGGACATCTGACCAAACGAGAGTCAAGCACGCCAGAGGTAGGAAATAAAAATAATAATGAATAATAATTAAATCCGAATAAATTCTGGATAACATGCTTAATGATGGTAATTGGGGAACCAATCCGCCAGAGTCGACTCGAATGCTATCGAGTCGGACATATCCGACACCCCCACGGATGCGATCATGGGAACGTGCTAAGAACAGCTGAGCTTACCCCAGGTCCGAGAACGTGGATAGCGACGGCGACGCACTTCGACGAAAGCAGTAATGGGAAGCTGAGGTAAGCCCTTTTTCTGTCTCTTCGTCTGTCTTTAGGGTGAGTATACGGAGGTCTACGCCAAAAATACCCATCATCCTTGGTCACCACCCATAGTGCAAATCAAGAAAACAACATACGGTCTGGCGGCTCGGCAAGCAGCTGGTCAGGCCGCTAACGGCCTCAGCTAAGCCGGCAGGGTCGTAGCTCCGCTGCAGCTGGCGACCCCACCTTCCCTAAGCGCATAGCGTAATTAGTACCCTGTTGTTTTGTCAGCTGCTGGCGACCCGATATATTATATATCCAGCCGCCGGACCGTATGATGCTCTTTTAATTGGCACTATGGGTGGTGACCAAGGATGATGGGTATTTTTGGCGTAGACCTCCGTATCTGATGCTGGATTGGCAAGAAGAATATTAATTCTTGGCATGTCTGTCGTTGTAGATAAGAGGGGGTCTGCTTGACTGACAGGTCGTGCAGCCAAGACAACCGAGAGACCCGACAGCCGAAGAGGTGCTCAATTTCAATCGCCGTGCAACAACTACCTACCTAAGTACGCATCCCTCCACACATCCCTCATTGGTCTCATTGGTCTCTCATTGCTCCCGTTGCTGTAGCACCCACTCATGTCATGTCGGGTAGAAGATTGGAGGGACAAGCAAAATAGGAAAACATCACATGTGTTAACGAAAATAGCGTGGTGGCCGACTCTTCAAGTCGTGCCGTGGATGCAGTTGGAGGCTCAGCGGGATCGGCAAAAAACGCCGCTCATTTATCGTAGTTTAAACAGCGGCGGCTCGTATTAGTATAGTAGGATTACCCCATTCTACTAAGTAGGTATCGCCAACCCCATTGTAAGGAGATAAGGGGCAACGAAAGCCACATCTGCAATGGCTACGTACATAGATGCAGTAGGTACTAACGGTAGACTGTTACCTCTTATATCATATATCGCATCCCTAGGTAGTCCCCCCATCTACAGCATACACATATCTACACCGATACTGCACCGATACTGCACCGGGTCATTTCAGGCAGGTCCCATACCATATCCCTTTTAGGAAAGGCAGATAGCTCTCAGCTTTGATTTGATTGGACCGTGTCGCGTTTTCCCAGGAGCCACCTTTCCGCCTTTTCTTCCACCGTTTTAGATAAATGTACTCCTATTGGGTATACCTATCTACTACATAGTACCTGTATCCAAACCTATGCGCACCTCTCCCCCTCTTCACCTTTTCACCTCATACCTACCTACCTACCACACTTCTTGTCTTGATACCTACCAGTATCATAGTAGCCCTCGTACCCAAAAAACCCACCCTTTCCTATATACGACCCACATTGAACCCATGATCAATCCTGTCACCAGACTGGACACAGAGCTTGTCGGATGGATGAGATGGTGATGGTGGGAGATGTGCCGGTAGTCTCATGTCGGTAGCCAAGTTAAGTTGCTATCGCCGCGTCGACCCTGGTACTTGTTGTGTCGGCTATCTGCATTGTCTAGAACTGATCGCCTTCAAGTGCCGATAACGTCATGGATCGTGTATTAAGCAATATGAAGAGGCCCTGTATGCTGTATTCCTAAGCCGGATCGGTGCCCCAGCCCTCCGCGCGGCCGTTGAATCTTCAACTGTTTAAGCACCTCTGTCAGCCCGGACTACAAGTGTCTTAATTTACAAACACCCCTCGGCGCCCTCGGCCCAGGCAGCACATTTTTGGAAACATATAGCAACCCCGTACCAAACCCACGGGTCAATCTGCACTAGCAACACGAGATGGTTGCTCAGCTTGGAGGCGGCCCAAACACAATAAGCTTAATGAAAGAGATGGCTGGCCGGAGTATACCTTCCCTCAATCCGACTAGCAGTATGAGTGTCTCGGTCCAGACGCGAACCGTTGACGCGAGAGCTTTCGCCACGCCGCCGATGCGTATCAGTTGTTATGATCTAACCATAATAGTTAGCACTCGTCTGCAGGCTTTCTGATCATCTCCACTCACATCTCGCCAAAACAGTCTCCTCGCAGCTGCTTTAACGTCTTCTGACCCCAACCAACTTCAGCCCAGGCGCTAGATAGGGGACTGGATACGCCATCCCAAATGTCAGTAACTCTGGATCAGCTTCTCCCTATCAACGAATCCATACATTTAACCGCCAGAACCACATAGGCGGGTTCAAATCGCATTCTAGTTATTCTAGCACCGCTTCAGACTACCCAAGTCATCAAATACATAATCGTTCTATGAGTTGACTAAGCAGAAGGATGGTAGGTATTTACCGTGACCCTCATTTCTTTGACGCCTTCCATTTCCTCGTGCCCAGTTTCAAGTTCGTGCCAAAAATATACGGGACGTAGCAATTTAGGAATGTCTCTGTCATCATCTCATGGCTTGCGCATGGGATTTCAAAAGCCCATAATGAGGTATCGAGGCGGGATGCCTCCACCATCTCCCTAACCGACGGGCGCTCATTAGGTCTAGATGGCTTCCGACGGAACACGAGATTATACCCATCGTTTACACACTAAAGCTCCTGATTTCCACAGCCGATCTTCCTATTCTCGTCACAATCCTAGGTTCACTACACACCCTCTCTTCTCAATGTTGTCTCACTAAAACACTCTTGCAAGCTAACCGCGCTTACAACCTTCATTACTGTTTTTCGCCACAAGTGTTACTAGTTGGCAATCGACAACCGCTAAGATGGCCCTCGCCTGATTCTCAACACACCAGTTCCTCGACACAATAGCAGCGAGGTATGTCAATGTCCTATACTCGCTACTAATAAGGTCATGGGCACATTTAGACTCCCTAATCTTCATCAGCTCCGGCCAAGCTGAATGATATTGCAACTTATGCTTAGTTAACACGATCCTCTTCGATGTGCTAACGCCTAATCCCAAACATTGAGGTACACTTAGTCTATAGAGATTTACGCGCAGTTTTCCAAGTGATCTTCATGAGTAGTATCTAGCTCCAACTTACCGTACATCTGAGAAACGCCACCCTATACCTCAATAACATCAGTTTACGAGACGCCTTATTTATGCTTCACTCTAACCTCACACACCCTACATTATATCACGCTTACTTGCACCCATCTAAAAGATTCAGACTTACAACCCAATAGTAACGGTGAATATCTAACCTTTAATATCTTCTAAGTAGGTATTACCCATTCTCTTCGTCTCCCAGCCGAGTAAATGATCTGACTCGCTTATCCCCATGACACCTTCTGCCGTACCCCACACTGTGGCTTCATGCGGGCTTGTCTGCAACCACACTTACGCAAGCAGCATGCACACTAGCACCCCGGTCTATGTGACCCAGCCAGACTCCGTTGACTCGATAAAGCTTGTGCCCTCGACACTTATCGATGGGTGGTCCACCGTCTTGCATTGTAGATAGCCAGATAGTTCCCGCATAATCCAAATCTCTGGTTTGTCGATTGCCATAGGTACCCACTGTGAACATACATACCTACAGTAGACTAATCGTGGGTAGGTGGGTAAAAACAAACCATGCCGAATATCAGGCTATTAAGGACATGGATAGGTACATAGACGTACATGAAGCTACCGCGGAATGTACATATGGCTTGCAGATGTGGCAACCCTGATCTACACTAACATACATAGTCGTGCTCTATGTCTCAAGTCTCTAGGGCGACCAAGCAGGGAACAAACCCCAAAGCCCCTTAAACGTGGGCGTCTTGGTTAAGCCCGATATAATCGTTCCCCTTTTATGACATCATCGCTGTATGTTTGATTCGCCGACAAAAGAAAGCGACGGTCTCGCTTTTGACAGCTCCCAAGACCGCTTTTGGGCAGTCCGTGCTGACAGGCTGAACTTAGCCGCGTATAGCTTTCCCACTAGTTCTACATAGACCGGAAATATCGATTACATATACACTATCAGAGTCAGTGAGTCTCTCCTCATGACCAAGGCATTACTGGTGAAACCGGCCGATCTATTCAGTTTCAGGTTCGCGGTCATTTACGTACGTTTCAGTAATTACCTAACATAGCATATCTTATATTGTGAGCACTAGACTAGTTCTTACCATATAAGTAAATTAGAATGAGACCCGTTCTTCGATAAACCTGATTCGGAAGTAAAACCAAGATGTCGTCGAGATATCACCGATACACCCGTCTTCATTCTATTTGCGGAGACAGGTAGACCGATCGGGCGCCGACGCCTCATACACACACACACACACACACCCTACCGGTCGTAGTAGGTAAGACTCAATAAAGTAATCGGTCATCTCACAAGTGAGTCACCCATAGAGAAAGAGTAAGTGAAAGTGAAAAGAGTGTGTGGGAAAGAATGATAATAATACGAAACACACCTCACGTACGCGTCGCGCGCGCATGATATAGCCAGCTGCGCCCCATTTTCGCGTTCACGGCCGGCCATGTGATCTTCCCGGTGCGGAAAAAGGTTGGGTGTGGTGGGACGCGGTGCGGTTGGGGGCGGGCAGAGAAAAGATGGGCAAGGAAGGGTGAATGAGGATCCCGGATCCGTCGGTAGCACCCGGCACGCGTGATGGTTGCCCACCCTTTCTTCTTTCGCCAGGGAGGTTAGGTAGGTACTTGCGCACCTGTCGACATACCTGTCTGCCTGTCTGCCTGTCTGTCTACCTACCTGCATCCCTAAAGTAGACACACATACCTACCTACTTTCCTGCGTGCATGGGGCGGGCGCTTCTTTATACCTGATCGGACTTGGAGGATAGGTATTCCGAAATGAATGAATATGTCATGGGTGTGGCGGAGTGCTACCATTTCCTACCCTTTTGTTTCGTATTGCGTTGTATTGCGTTGCGCGCCGCCTGATAGGAAACCGGTATTCGGGATTTGACGAAGATGGTGCATGGCGGCTTCTATCAGCTTTTGGGAACTTTTGTCTGCCTGCCCAGCTGCCCGGGCGGGATGTTAGGTTTGAGACCCTCGGTGAAGTTCTGGGAATCGGGCTCCTGTGTTGTGTTGTGGTGAAGTGACGTTGCGTCGCTATGGAAGAGGTAGAGTTGAGGAGGCGTTCGAGCGTCGTATATTGTGTTGTACGTGACCCTCTATGTTCTTTTGTATGATCCATGTTATTTTGATTCCGCACTAAAAGGAGGGAAACCCCGTGTATGCTGTAGTAGAGTGCATGATATAGCACTGCGTACTGTCGCCACCCTCTTTGGTTCAACTGATGATAATGCGAATGTGCTGCAATAGGTTCCGCGTGACCCCAGGAAAACTACACTGAATGCTAGCCCCTTATCCACATCAAACTAGGAAGACTCGTCATATTTTCAAATTCTTTTCAATATTCACGAGATTTTGTATCTAGATTAAGTTACAGTGTCTCTTTTAAGGGACGAAACAGGACTAAGTATTCGATAGTAATACAATAATATTAAACTACTAATAGAAGTAAAGCATAACTCTAGTAGCTATATTAAACAGACCAGATAAAGAGAAACGTAGCAGTATTTATCCACTACTATAGGAGTTAGTAACCCCTTTTGTATTAAGCACCTAATCTCGATGTAGTTTAAGTTCATAGGGTTTAACTGCAGTAACTTGTGGATAATATACAATATAATTGTACGAATTTTTCCATATTTATTCTAATGCACCATTACGGATATTTAGTTGTTCTATCTAATACGAAAGAATACTACTAACATAAGAAATATCTATTAAAAAAATACATATTGCACCGCGGCGCGATTTTGGGGCGTTAGGCGATTCCACTATAGAAACATGAAGGAATTTATCGTTAGCTTTTAGTCTATTCAGTATTTGCTCCTGATAAACTTTAGGTCACCCCGGCTGTTCTCCCTTAATTGCGTCTTTATCCTGGACGCATACCTACTAAGCTTGTCGACGGTTTCTGGGCTGTCCACTCGCAGGTCTGCTTCAGACCACCCTTCAAAACCGTGAAACAACAGAGCAGTCGAGGATTCTTTGAGCAATCTCTGCTTCCTAGTGATGACGACTGACACGACTAATAGGAGAGTTGTAAGTATAACCTCTACTAGAGGCAGTAATGCCCATGTCCATTCAATCTGGAAATACGTCTCTTGGTAGAAGGCCTGACCAGGAAGCATAGTGGCATTGCTATTGTCTCCAGTGTCTAAGCTCTGAATCTGGTTGGTAATTGATGTAGCAAAGTTGCTGGCGACTTGTGTAAGGTTGGAGTTGTAGAGGAGGTAATTTAGATGAATGAGCTGAGGGCCACTATAGGCCACACCTTTAGACACGGTTTGATCGAAGGCAAGACCGATGAATTCGGAAAATCCAAGCTGCGCGTCAGCTGAAATTTTATAGTTCTTCCCCGTTTTGGGAGACATAAATTTGTTCTCGCCTGGCACGACGTCCAGCTTGATTGATTCGATAGATTGAGTAGGAGCCTGGCCCCGCAACGACGTGACGTTATGGAAGTTAAGCTCACACCAATACCACTGAACAGCGAACACCTCGACCGGTGGCCCTTTATCGTAATCCCCAAACGTCGTTGACAGCGGCTTGACGCTCGCAAACGTAAAGTTTGGTCCCGTACTAGATACGAAATGAGAGGAGTCGTCATTCCCATAGTTCCAAGCAATGTTGTACATGAGAGATAGGGTTTTGCTGATATAGGTACTCTGATTTAGAAATTCATAAGTGCAGTTAATGTACGTGTACGACCCAGGGGTGTTTTGACAAGATGAATTAGTGTTCTCAGTCATGTTGATCGACGCTGCACAGAAACCTAAGGTCGAGAAATCATCATATGTGCACCTAGACGCTGGACTTGGGCAGCTAAAGGAATGCCGGCCAATAGTTCCGGAAGCTCCGTTCAATAATGCTGCCTCTAAAGGAACTACATCCGTGTTATTTGCAGTGCCGAAAAAGTTCTGCCCTAGATAGACGAGGTGATTAGCCACCTTGACAATTTTGGGAAGTATGAATAGTATTACACATACACTGATCCGAATTTGCAAAGAAGCCTTTGGACTGGTATGAATCTGCCCTTCCAATACTTGCAGTGACATTATTCAAGGCAACTTCTCGTGGAAGAACGTGGATGATTTGCTGTGCACTTGGCTCAATGCCAAGCGCAACGATAGTGACTAATGCGAGAGCAAAACCGGTGATAGCTGAAGCCCGAAGACTGTATAAAAACGCCAACGCCCCCCAAGGGCCTCGGCTGGCACTATCGAACAATTCTAAATGGTCTAGAGGTCTCTCTCGAATGCTGAAGTGGTGCCACTTTAACTGACTCATGCAGGATGCTATTGGAACTAGCATACTGGCTTTTCCCACTGTTGTCAAAACTGAGAGGAGTGAATTGGGCTGAATCGGAAATGGCCATTCATGGAGAGCTATTCCGTTTATCTGAGACAAGAGATAAATGGCGATGCCCATAGAGACAACACTGACGGCTAGCGAGGCGATCTCCCACCACCACCAGGCCGAATCTAACGATTGGTTACTACGGGTGGTTGTCTTATCCATGTTAATTTGTACTGTAGTGGTTGAGCTGGCGTCTTGAGGACTAATAACGGGAACGGAAGGGCTAATTAGGTGTTGCTGTCCATTGGGTTCTTCATTGGGTGGTGACGATTCTTCCGGCTCCGTTTGGCTGCCGCTGTGATGCTCTGTTCTACTATGGGTATAAGAAGCCATACTATTTTGAGGCGTTGAGATGGTAGTGGTATGTTCTAAAGGCTATTGCGATGTGTTAAATAATGTTGATGTTGGTTATTCCAGTGATTTTGGCTTGGCTCTTGTGTTGTGGGTTGACATTTGCGTGGGACATTGTAGAATAATAACAGAGCCGATAGGGCTACCAAACTTGTTTAAAGTTAAGAAGATGTGAGGTTCAAAACAGCTGCAGGGAAATGCATTTCAGGCTGGGTCAAGTTTGACCTTAAAGGGGTTGATATTGGAGCCCCCATGATTAGAATCTAAATGAGGTTTAGGGGGTGAGGTACCGCTGGGGTCAGAAATAATGATTCATGTGCGAGCTGGTACAACCGGCAATTCCTCAGCTCTCGCGAGTAATTAGACGAGTTAAAATTAGTAAGTGGTGGTATTTCAAACATTTGGCTTATGCTAACATCCTTGCGCTAGTTTTTGTAGCTTCCTGCCGACACCTAGAGGCCGAATGGTTGGCCGGTGGTGGATTTTAGCAAAGGTTGTAATACCTGTAATTAAGGGGCGCAAGAATGCAGATACTGGCTAATAAGCTACACTGTTGCGAGTACGACATGACCGCCACTTTTACATCAACCAATCCGGAAAGCGGGAACCCTTGCCCTATAGTTATATTTAAGTACCAGTTCCTGGGCTGATTAATATTTGAAGCACTTCAATACCAATTCAACTTAATCAGTCATGGCTCTCGCTTTGTGTCCCGAGCGGTATCTGTAGAGTATAGAAATTGAATATTCCCGAGTCGTCTTGCCCGCCGTCTTAGAGTTGCTGCTAGGGGGCAAGAATCACACAGCGATGATCTAGGATCAGCATTCATAATTGACTATGACATCCCACTAAGACTAGCCCATCCATAATTCCCAACATTCGACTCTTGCAAGCTCTCTATGACTAATCCCGTTAACAATGTCTAGATTTTTACCATCCTTCTTAGATCTATTGAGAACACACCGTACCATGTACAAGTAGATTGGTTGTTACATATCATATGCAATTCTCTGCTATATTATAGGCTAAGGGTGTGATTTGCCAATTGTCTTGGTTATTCAACAGAGAAATCCTTTCAGAGCTAGAGATTCAGGTGTAAATCAAGCTATTCCCCGGCTCGCCTCTATATTAGCTGCTCTGTATCTAGAGCTAGTTATCATTGGAAATCCACTTAAAAACCCTCCCTGACGAGAGTGTTTCCGGAACCCAAACTTTCTCATCGTCTGAAAAGTACTTGCTCACATCGAGTGCTCGGTTTGCACTAGTGATGACCAATTTGACGAGTGCCTTGACCTCTTCTTTGTCGGCGAGCCCTGTGATCTCTTTAACTACACTCTTGGTATCTTTGGAGAGATGTGTCGTCTCATAATAATCGATGCCGTCTATGATGATGAAAAGAGGGGTTCCAGCTGGGAGTGTGACAACGAGCCTTTGGAAAACACTGCGCAGGAACCGGATACTGGGCCTTGAGGCCGTATAATGTAGTTCCTCTACTTCCTGTTGAGAAAGGCAGTTGAGTGGCCCGGATTTCCATTGTGCTATTAGCTGACTTGTCAATGACTTCAAAAGGTCCTTTCCTCTGGGCATCCTCTGTCCTCCTGCATTGATATCGCAGAAATAACTAAGAACGTGAATAGGTTTAATGACATTGAGGCCTTTGATCAGCATAGCGCAGAAGAAAGAGATGGGGGAGATGCGTTCGAGTGTCGAGTTACCGTTAATGAGAACGCAGCGGGAACGGCGCGACCTGAGCCAATGATGGACCGTCTGGTTTGATATCGCCCATTCGGCTCTAATTTGGCCTTCACTATCCATTGCGAGTCCAACCCTAAGGACTTGATCCACTTCATCATTTCCGGAGACTCTTTTTCAATTGGTAAGCGTTTTGCCGGGTCTATCGTCGTAGGGGAGAATAGAGTGAGTAATTCTCACCGATGTGTATCTAACTCGGGCATAGGTCTAGGTTGCTCCCTGTTTTCCTTTTCCTGCTCCCAAATAGTTTTAAACCCTACGTCGCATAAGTTAGTAGGTCTCAGTAATATTTATCTTTAAATCAAAAGCACTCACACTTAGCAGTTGTTAACTGGGTCCCAAGGCTTCTTAGTAAGGGGTTTCTCAATTCATTTAAAGATTTGCCGGCCAATTGATGGTATGATGCTCTACCCGCAAGATCCGGTAAGCGATCAGTCCAAATTTGACTAAGAAACGCAGCTGACGACTCCGCTAGTCTAGGCCTAGGGCGAGGTCCCGTCTTTCCTTTTGCAGACATTGATTCTAGCGTTTTGATTAACAGGCTTTAGAGAGATTGTCTCGAATATGTCTCTATGAGGCCTTAGCTTTAGCTTATCTAGCCTAGAAAGCGCGTCAGGGATGATGTATCGCAGTTAGGATCAAGTGTAGCGGTTACCGCCCGATATAATGGATTCCTGGACCTCTCATGTTCAGTTAATAGGGGGGGATATTTGCTTTATATAACAGGAATTTATGACACAAACGAATGGGCCAACTTGCGTCCCTCAAACGATTCCGTGGCTTACGTGTTTTGGCGAGACAGCCTTGTATTAATAGGGAGATTATACATCGTTTGTGTGACCCCCTATCCGACCATAGAATACGTGCGTTGGTACCATGCCCCGGTCCTATGCCTGAAAGGATGTAAGAGGCACATGCCTCGTGCGGCGCATAAAGTTCTGGACTCACTCGTTGACGTCTATCTTCCCTAACTGAACCTGGCTTCATTCTCTATCAGCGCGTATAAAGCATTGTCTTCTGAAATCAATGCCAAATCCAGCGTGAATAGTGGTTGTCTAGCATAACCGCTTACTGGAGCTGAATTTGCCACAGGGGCTAATACATCGAGGAATTGCTAAAGTTTGTTAGCTATAAATGATCTTTATACGCGCCCGACATAACAGGCCCAACAAAGTTGTATGAAAGCTGTTGGTGTGCGTAGGTCACCGGGACCTAACGCCACCTGTAAGAAGGACCAACAGTACTCGAGTGCAGCAGACTGTATATACTGTAACCTGGAATTGGCTTGGAAGTTTTTGAGATTAAATAAGTCTTAATTGGGGAGGATAAAAAGCCATAGACCTTGAGAGACCAAGGAGAGACCGAAGGGAATTATTAGCTGAATTGTTCCTTCTCTAAGGCTTTGAACTAAGCCCTTGTTGCAGACCAACTAACAGCCTGAAGGGAAGGATAACGATGTAGAATTGATTCTAAGGAAGACTGAAGAGCCATTTTTCAGATTATACGAGACGCTTCATTATGAATTATATGGTAAGGTAGATCTGATCTCGAATGGCTAGAAAATATGCTGAGAATTAAGTTTTGAGACAGCAACAAATGATGTCGACGGCCCTTCTTTAGAATCTGCATCGGCGGTTTGTAAACAGCGCATCTCTGCGCCAGGGATGAATCCTGCTTTACGACCCCTCTTCTACCGTGTGATAGTTAACAGGCTCTTCATGGAATCATACGCTCTAGGAATAAAATGAATATAATATAAGGAATACACTCGCCTGCGTAGTTTAGAACCAGACAATACGAAATGTGACGATAAGGGGCTAATTAGAAACGTTTAAGGTACTGGGAAATTGGGGGCTCAAATATATTAACTAAAGGTGTATCCAATGGCGAACCCATGTCAGGATGACAGGTTCCCCGTAGAATTCTAGGTAATACAGACCTACATGACACATACACAAACACAAGAATGAATACAACATATTTAACCCAATTGCATGCCGTCGCCTATATCTAACATTACCCCTTAATGTTTAAATAAAACAATCAACCAATTACACCTAGGCCGTTAAATGTATACTACTTAGCCAGTGGCCCTCATAACTTAACTGCTATTAGTAACATTGTATTCAGCAACGCTTGTTTAGAAAAATCAAATTTCGCGGGTTTAACTCCGGTGGCCTAAGTTTAGTGAATAGATAAGACTGCTATGCTACCTAACTACTGCTACCATGAGATTGGCGGGTTCTGAAACGTAGGAAGGCGTTTTAAGGGGGTCGTGCTACACGCGTATTTGGCCCCCAAATGCTACGGCATGGTGTTTGACATTATTGAAGTGATACTAGGTCAAAGACTCACTGAGTGCCCTACGCGAGAATAGGGGTTAGAGACATCCTGTGTCCTGTATGTGAGACTGGTCGTCCTAGCTGATCTCACTGAATAGTTAGTAATCTGTACGCTCAATATATGCTCATCTACCCACTGCTTCACCAGATATATATAGCTAATGATACTATATTAGGTGATCCAGTCAATGCGAAGTATGAGCTAGACTTGATTTATTTCTGGCAGCCACTCTAGGCCTCTTTTCCAATTCAGTCCTTCTACTATAGAGCCGTTACAAGGTATTTCCTTTGGCATCTATTATGTACGAGGAGATTGCCGCAATGAGTCCCGCCCACCAAACGAACCCCAGGGCACCATCTCCTAAACACCATACACTCCTAGATGGTCGGCATTCTGAGCGAACTGTCTATTGGTCCTGGTGGTGGTGGTGGGAGATTACAGCCGCAGGGTTAAGCCTCCTCAGCACGTCCCTCATCGTCGTTCTTCTATTTAATATTAACAACAGACCACTTCAAAGCTGGGCCCTACCTATACAGCCAAATTCTCTTCTCGCCATTCTAACCACCATTACCAAAACATCATTATTGGTCCCAATAGCGGCTTGCATCAGCCAACTCAAATGGCGGCATTTCTTACTGCGATCACGACCGTTAGATCATCTCCAGCAGTTCGATGAGGCTAGTCGTGGCCCATGGGGCTCTGCTACCATGATATACTCACTCCTGTTCCAGACACGGTCTCTTGTGGTTCTCTTCCTCGCCGCTACTACTATTCTAGCGCTCGGTATAGAACCTAGTGCTCAACAAATCATAAGCTTCAAACCCCGGGAAGTTAAAGTCGCGAATGAGACTGTCCTTACAAGCCGAGCTGATGCATACTTCTCGCGGACTTGGAACACTTGGACGCTGAACAACGATACAAGATATTCGCATGCTTATCCGGGCTTGAAAAGTTGTAAGTGCTATACAGTAACATGATGTCTGCTCGGTCTGCCCGGCCGTTCTAATCAAGTTGTAGACAGCGATGGAGAGAAGAGTCAACAACGAATGAAGCTCAAAACTACAGTATATAGCGCCGTGGCTGGCTCGGCCCCAAAGCCCTACTATACTTGTCCACGCCCTGCTAAGCGGTGCGTTTGGGATGATTTCGCAAGCCTAGGGATTTGCGGTCGGACCCGAAACGTGACAGCCTCTGTCTCCCAAAACTGCACTTTCACTGATAATACAAGTGAATTGAGTGGTAGTTGCGACTTCTGGCACCCTTTTCGTAATAAAATGTTAGGTAATGGCTCGAGGGAGCCCGATCCGCAAAACTCCGACCCTATCACTTTAAGTTACAGCATCGGAACGGAACCTAGCTTTCAGCAGATCAGTATGTTTGATAGTGCTATACTCAACACCACGGCCTCTCTAAGATCGATCTGGACAGTCAAAGTCAGCGATCCGTTCACAAGCTTCGATGGGACTCGTTTTAGACACTTTGAGTCATACACGAGTGACTTGTATTGGTGCGATAGAAGTTTGAAGGATGTTGCAGCTACCGAGAGAGGATTCAGCGTGGGCCAAGTCAAGACGACAGCGTGGGCAGGGTTGGATGGCAATGTCTCCATCGATGATTACTCCCTGAAAGATAGTACAGCCACTGCAAATACGCCCTCGTCTCCCCTTTCCCCTCCCGACTATGAGTATATATATAACACATACGACAAGCCAACATATAACATTTCTTATCAGATGGAATGGAGGATGCCCGACGCTGTGGATTCTATGATAGGATCAGGACTAGCCCTAGACGGCGAAAATAGGACTTGGGAACTTCTTGAGCGGGGGAGCGTAGGGGAGATGCAATATGGAGTTTCGACGATTGGCTTCGAGCTCTCGAGCTACATGCTCACCCACGACCTGGAAACCGTCACCCGCGACGTCGCTGACGGACTAACGGCGTTCATGCTGCAGCCCGACGGGGATAATGTCGAAGTCGAGAAAGTGGCTGGGTACATGATATACGACGAAACGCGCATCCAAGTACGCTGGGTGTGGCTTTTACTCCCTGTTTTCGAGACGGTTCTAGCTTGCGCACTCCTAGCTTCCATAATATTTCTGACAAGGGGCCAGCCATTGCTGAAGAACTCAGCCATCGCATTAATCACGTATGGGCTGTCCGATAAGGACAGAGAGGGGCTCATCGAAGTCGGGATCATCACGCAAGATAAGTTGGAGAAACGGGCAGAATCGATGATGGTCCAGCTGGCGAAGGACCGTCCCGGGTCGTTCAGGTTCACTAGGATAATACATGATAATCAAAGCAGGGATGGCTGAATCTAGATAGTTGCCTAGGTAGCCTCATATACTTCTCATTAGTTGTCGAAGTTCAGGTAGTGGATTATTAGTTCACCATAAGGCAGATCACCCTTTATCAATTAGATTGTGGATGTTCCTCAATTATTAATCCGCCATGTTAAAAACAAGTGTCTGTAACGTTCGGCGCTCGTGACGGGTTTTTATACCACTTGGTTTGATCTATCATTTTGGCCCTTTGGCGGCCATCGGACGAGCCGCTTTTTCTACTTGATCTACGGTCCCTTACATAGCTATGGACCTATACCAAGGCCAGGGGACGTTAGGACCCAACAACTTTATTTTCGACCATTCGGCTGTTGGCAATACCTAGGCAAAGGGCTGTTATACAAAAAAAGCTAGTAAAAAGTTATTAAGTTAGCTAATTAAGCCTAAAATAGCTTTGGTTCAGTTAAAACGAACTAATCGCGTTTATTTTAGCTTGATTTAACTGGTGTGATCGCTGAGCCCAGTCGCGTGGTCGTTTCTTGCCGCGGTAATAACATCAATGCAGTCGCAGTGGCATCTAGGCTGGCCCTGGGCTTACACTAAATAGAGGGTAATATTATGGGGTTCTTGATTATTAGTTTCTTATTCCTTCTACTGTGCTAGCTTGAATCAATGTTAATTACCGCTCACTAATTACCTAAGGAATAGTGCGACGCGGCGTACGTGCCTCAAATTTGTCGAAAATTCAGAGAGGGTCTTGTGAAGAAGAACCTGGCTGGACACATAATGAAATGAGTTGGGTGCTGTCGCGGGCTCCCAGATACGGATAGTGATGTATAGGTAGGCCCTTAATACTTGTTGACGCACGAGGAGCTTTAACTGCTACCTCCAAATGGCCAAATGTCTATATGCAAAAAGCCTCTTTGTCTTATATCCAGGAGCAGAAGTATATAGCTATAGGTAGTCAGGGTTCAGCTGGGATCGTGACAGGTGCAACTGGAGAATTTCTGAAGAGTATGATCAAGGACCAAGTTCTGTCGCGAGGAAATGGCTGATCTGACTATTAGCGCCTTGGACGAACGGTATTGGCTAGAGTCTATAAGGCTTGTTATGACTCCAAGAAAGGATTGTGCAGCATGAGACTGGGCCACGCTTAACTCGGCTCTCGGCGTTCAATGACCCCCAATTTCATTAGTAACAAATATCGATTTACAGGTTCTGACGACGCTCATGCGAGACTACCCGTCACGCTGTAACATCCACAATTGCCGGAAAACTCGTGGCGATAGATGGATAACACACTGCGCGTACTATACTATAATTATGGTTAAGCAGGTCACCAATTCTGTAGCGCCGCAATTTTTCTCACGTTCCTAACTAGATTATTATGTACGCATACGAATCGTGGGGATACTTGATTATTAGCGTCTCAGCTCAACGATGGCGCCTTTTTCTTCCAAGACACTAGTCCCGACATCGGGGCGTGTAGATGGATTCGCTTACGGATCTGATAAGATTCGGTCACCGGAAGCCAGGGTTCGCGGATCTGATAGCAACTAATAGTGGGCCTGGAGCATGGATTATGCGGCCAAGATCGGGAGCGGTGGTCGGTCCGCGATGGTACGTGGCTAAGAGGTACAATGGTACGATCTGATAACACGACTGGGCAGGAAGACACAAACCTAGGGATTTTCCTCGGGTATTTAGCCGCTTTGAGAGCAAGGCCCAGAATATCCCATTCTCGAACTTCCTTTCCCAGGTATTTGTCGCTAGCTAGACAGGGGGCTGTCCGCCTGGAACCCTCTGTAAATGGACGACACACTCGCAAATTTTGTACACTAAGAGCGTAGTCCAGGTCTACTGTACTCAACCTGCTGTTAGGACTGACGCGTAGCCCGATGCTTTGCGAAGGTAACGGTCCAGGGCTTATATAGCCAACTATCTTCTTCAGTCCTAGACTTGTCACGGCGTGTCTTGGTTCTTCTCCATCTTCCCTCCCTCCCTCCCCCTCTCACGAAGGCGCGGCTTAATTTGCGCAGAAGGACGGGAGACATCTTCACTACGATGGCTGCTCCAAACCCCGTAACCACTTCACATATAGTGAGCCACGATGATGTTACTGAAAAGCGACCTATTAGCGATGGCGAGATTGGGGAGGTTGGTGACGGTCGCACATCCGACACCGATGAGGCTGGATCTACGCACAAGCAGGAGGGTGTTAGGCAGGTTGAGGCTATCATCACCGTCTGGTCGAAACAGGTGCTCATTGTCATGTTTGTCTTGTAAGGAAACCAAGAAGTTAGGCTTGGACTACGAGGTTCCAAGCTCGATGAGATCACAGTTGCTAACCTGCGCGAATTTCCCGTGTTGAAGGCTCTATCTAGTTACATTCGTCGACGCGCTCTTGTCGGTGGTCCAAGCGAGTCTTATTCCCTATGTCACCTCGACCTTCAACGAGCACGGCTTACTGGCCACCACCTCTATCGTTGCTACCATCGTTGGTGGAGTTATTGCCCTACCCATCGCCAAGGTTATCGACATCTGGGGACGAGCCGAAGGGTTCGTAGTTATGGTGGCCCTCGCTGTTGTCGGCCTGATCCTGAAGGCGGTCTGCCAAAATGTCGAGACCTACGCGGCTGGTCACACGATCTACTGGGCCGGCCACATTGGTATAGGCTATATTATCAACATCATGCTGGCCGATATGACAACACTTAAGAATCGATTGATCTTGTTCGGAATTAACAGCACACCGACTGTTGCATCCGTATTCGCTGGTTCTGTGATTGCTCAACTTTTCTATGAGCGTTCGACCTTCCGCTGGGCTTTTGGCGCCTTCATCATTATTCTGGTCGCGTTCGCTATTCCAGTGGCTCTCGTCTTCGTCTGGAGTAAGAGGAAAGCCCTTAAGCAGGGTATTATGAAGCCACGGGTTCACAATCGTACTCTTTGGGAGTCGGTGAAATATTACGTTGTCGAGTTCGATGGCAAGTATTCTAATACACCTCATATAGGCAGCCACACCTACTAACTAGTCCCATCTTAGTTGTCGGCATGCTCCTAACGATCGCCGGCTTCAGTTTGATACTTCTCCCGTTCTCTCTCGTTGCCTACGCGCCTAATAGCTGGGCTACCGGATATATTATCGCAATGATTGTCCTCGGTGTGGTACTGCTAGTTGCTTTCGTCCTCTGGGAGAAATATCTAGCGCCTGTTCAATATTTCCCCTTCCGATTCCTCAAGGACCGCACGATCCTCGGTGCTTGCGGCCTTTATGGATTCATGTTCATTTCTATCTTGTAAGTCCCTTTTATATAACCAAACTCTACATTTTCGGACATTGAAATACTAATACTTCTCCTTTTCAAGCTGCTGGGACGCATACTACCAATCATACCTGCAAGTCGTTAATAATGAAAGCATTACCATTAGTGGTTATGTTCTAAATACATGTAGGTTCCCCCCTTTCCTGTCTTCTCCTTATTTGTAAACGGCCGGCTGGTATTGGAGTATGATGAATACCGGCAAGCCTCTGAAGCCCTGAAGGAAGCAATCGCTAACTATTGTTCTTGAAGTCTCATTGACCGCCGCTTTTATTGCCCCTTTCGTCGGCCTGTGAGTTAATAGCCCCAGGAAGTCATATATCTTACTAACCATTACAAGGTATATTCGATGGAGCGGAACATACAAATGGACTGCCATTATTGGCGGTGTTCCTTTTGCTACGTTGGGTACAGTTCTTCTCATTCACTTCCGTACCCCGGGCACCCATGTTGGTTATCTAGTCAGTAAGTAATACTTACCCTGAAATATTTCTGAGCTTTCAAGCGATCTATAGATCGTATTAAGAAGTGAGGATAACTGACCCCGAATGCTACAGTGTGCCAGCTGTTTAACGGTATCTCGAGCGAAATCTGGACATTGACGGCCCAACTAGCCATCATGGCCAATGTTACGCACCAGGAAATTGCCGCAGCCCTTGCGCTTTGGAGTCTGTTCGGATCCATCGGCTCCTCTATCGGATTTGCTATCGCCGGTGCTCTCTGGACTAACATCCTCCCTGCCAAGCTTTATGAATTCCTACCCGATGATGCCAAGGATCAAGTAGCCACTATCTACGGTTCTATCGATGTCCAGCTGTCTTACCCCATGGGGAGCCCCATTCGCGACGCTATTATCGCGGCCTACGGTGATGTCCAGCGAAAGATGGTGATAGCTGGTGCTGCGTTCCTCCCTCTCTGTCTTATCTGCCTCCTGATGTGGAAGAACATCAATGTCAAGGCTCTGGAGGAAACCCGTGGCACGCAGAGCAAGGGGCACGTGTTTTAGACTGTTAAGTCAGCACGGTGTATGGACGGATTGAATCGGAGAGGCACTTTAATACCACAAGTGGTCATTTAAGTATCCACGAAAGACCATGTTTTGTGATTGTGGAAGAGAGCGTAAGAAATCAGGCTGTGTTGCCATATTGATTTCCGTTTATAAAATAGACAGTCTAATATACCCATTAAGAATGATAGTAATCGTATAGTGAATTGAACGAGCGTCGAAGGTGAACTCTCTATCCTACACAACATGATCTAGTACTCAACTCTTTCCGTCATCTCACTAGCTACTGGGCAATACCTTATATAAAGTGTCAGGAACCCTGTACTTTAGGTGGGTAGAAGACTCTTGTTGTTGCGCGAAGCCTTTCTGACTATCCTAGGTGCTAGCCACTGCCTATATACAAGAATTGTTTATATGGGCGTCTATACAGGTGTCTATACGGGTATATACAGTCTCCTAATGATCTGTATGAACGCCTGGTATGAACGTCTAGCAGTCTGTAACATAAAGAGAGCAACTCTAATAGCTAGACATTTTAACTAAACATCCGAATCATATCTGGGAATTTCCACATTAAGTGGAACATAGCTGCTAAAAATACTCAAGCGGATTACATTTCTTCACTAAGTCAAAGCTCCGGAATCCTTGCGTAAACATGAGTTCTAACAAGCATTAGGCTTACGAAGGCCAGCCTGCAGAGTACCTACCGAGCTACTACACGTAGGTTAAAAACGCTATTATGTAAATATTCATGCTTCATGTTGATTAGTGCAAATAGACCTACCGATCGTTTGGGATATTTACTATAGCGCATACGTTATAGCACTAAATTTCCCTATAATTGTTGTCTTCACCCGGCACTAAAAGGCACTAGGGATATGCCGGGTAGTCTACTGGTCCCTCATTTTAAATTCAAAATCCTGGTTGGGGAGGGCAGCGTGGTGTAAGCGCAAGAACGGCTAGAGAACCCCCTGGCCCCCCTATCACGCTAACGCTCAGTTATCTAATCAATCATTGATCTGTTTCCGATACAATCGTTAATATGGGTCGCTAAGTTAATCTGGAAAATACTCATTCTAAGGAATTATCTATCAGGTACTTAGGAGGGCTCCAAATTGCCAAGCTTAGTAGGGCTAATAGCCTTAACGTCCCCTCCCCCGTCGCGTCACCGAAGGACGTGGTGTGGTTGCCTTCTCGACATAACACCTAAGCCGTGTGCCTGCACTGTATAGATTCATCGTGAAGCAGGTCTAAAGCAGCAGCTCCGCGAGAGGAATTTCGAGGTGCTACTCATCATTCAGACGATTATCTCTTTTAGTTTAGGGCGGCCTCTTTCAAATAGACCTCCTATTACTTACTATAATAGCATGAGTACGTCTTAGAGCGGCGAGGCTATTGTAACTACATACCATAATTCTGCCTGTCCAAAAATCGAATTTTGCATCCGGCTCGAAGCACGTCATAAGACTGCCCAATATGCCCCTTCTTCCATAGGCCTAGCCGGCCAAGTCCCCGTATCCGATCTGGTCCCATCACTGCCGCTCGTGTGTGTCTTGTTTTCCCACAAAAGTCCATGATACATCGCAGATCAGCTCTGCAGCTGTAGCTCGTTGCTGTGGATCAACGATCAGCATCTTCCGGAGGTATTTCCCCAACCTTTCGAGATCCCTCTTAGTAAGCTGTAGTGCCTCGCTCGGGTAGTCTTCGACGTAGGCCCTCTGTATTTCCTCTTCGAGCGGGAGAAAATCACCGGTCGAGTCCTCTTTGATAAGGTTAACATAACGCGCATCTTACACCACAGGGGTACAGACCATCGGGTTTTTGATCAAGCACCCCATCCGCAAGTGCCTCGTGAACCCATTCTGTGGGTACACCGCCGAGAACCTGCCGGTACTGTGGTATAAGTTCCCGGTTGTCGAACCAAGCCTCAAAAGGCGTACGTCCGACGGCGAGCTGGTACAGCTGTAACGAGATCAGCAACCTGAAAGTGGCAGCCACTATAACTCTCCGTACCGTGCATCCAAGGTTCCAGATGTCGACCGCCTGTGTAAGGGGACGCTTGAGGACCAACTCCGGGGGATGTAGGGAGAGGGGCGTGTATATCGTCATTGGTGGGCTCGAAATAAAGAAGGCTGCGGCAAGTGCCGTCGTCAGTGCCCTGAAACGAACCATAGTTAATTGCGAGATACTCACCCGAGCCGAAATCCACGAGCTGGACGTCGCCACTGTCGAGGTCTAACGCCGTGATGTCGTACTCTAGTGGCTCTACGAGATACTTAGGCACCCCTTCCTCAAGGGGAGACCCGTCTTTCTTGGACACATTTCCTATCTGGGGAGAGTCAGAAGCACTCCACGCCCCAGCTCCGGCCGACGGCGGCAGGCGCAAGAGAATGTTGCCCATGTGGATATCTAGGGCGGATCAGGTCAGACAGCAACATCTACTCTACGCGGTGAGCTATCCTTACCTCCATGAGCTACGCCACGGCTGTGGAGATAAGCCACGGCTTCGGCGACGTGGCCCGAGACGCGACGGGCAAAATCGGCCTTGAGACGGCAGTTTTGCGAATTCTCTGCAACCCAAGATACCCTAGGCCCCATCTCACGGAGGTGTGGAGTCAAATAGATCATATAGGAAGTGACCAGTGCACTCTCCAGTGAGATCAACTCTAGTAGTATTCAGATGATCCTGTAGAATATTATATAGTACAAAAGAAAGGTTAAAATAAGACTATTTATATACGTAGATCTCTTGGGAGGTTAGTCACCTGATCCCACTGACCACTGGGTCCATATAGACCCACTTATACGTGACACCCCAATAGCTCCAGTACCACACAGAGATGCCGTCCATTTGGGCCCTCATGAAAGAATGAGTCGAGAAGCTGCGTAACATTGCGGCGACCTGGATGGGAATCGAGGTCATCCGCCTGGAGGTGCTGCAGGATCTCCAGTTCGTGATTCTGTGTTCCTGACCCGCTGGCCACAACAATCTTGATGGATACGTCACGCTGAGCGCTAGAGTTGAGAATGAGAAAGGGCCTTGACCAAGTTGAAATGAGAGCTCACACGTGGTCCTTTGCTAGCCAGACGGTCGAGAAGGAGCCGAAGCCAAGCTTGTTCAGAATCTCGTATCGCCCATCTTTGAGACGATCGTGAAGATGAACAGGATGATAGCCCCCGGCACAGTAATTACTGAACTCCTCCGCTGCCAAGCCCACTTTGTACTGGCTCTGATCAAGCATTGCGAGGGGCGGAGACCGGTGATGGTGGAATGGGCGTTGATTGCAACGGAATAGAGTCCTAAGAAACGAGAGCAATCCTCGCATTTCTTGACATATGTATGTTGCCGATCAAAGAGAGGGCGAAAAGGGTGGCTCAAATCTAACCGCTAAGAGTGTAAAAGATAGCTGGACGAAGAGGTGCGCTGGGTTAAACTTTACGACGAGGACACCCTATCCCAAAAAGTGGATCATAAAACTTCGAAAAGGAATGTTTAACACAGTGAGGTCATTACGTTATCTGAGGTTGCGCGAGGCGGGTGCAGCTGTGCACCCAGACCCTTGCATAGGGGGCTGGTGTAAGGGGAGTAATAAATAATAATATGGAACAGGCTAGTATATATATTTTCGTCGTACCAAAACGGTCTTGGCTTTCGCCTTAGTGTTCTGGTACACATCATTACGCTGCATACCGTATACTGTGAAAATCTGAGACATCGATTTATTGTAGAACGTATTCGTTGATTTTCTTGTATGAAGGCATTTCTTCAGTGAGAACCAGCGTGCTAGCTAAACTGCATCGGGAGCAAGAGAGAACTTTACCTATAGAGGGATTAGTAAATATTTCCAATATTGTTTATATTCATATTCCATAAACGCCAGCTAACAACATGAGCTTGGGTATTACTGGAGTTATTAGATAGCTCGGAAAGTGTAACATCATAATACTGAATAGGGGGTTATCCTCAGAGTAGTCATAATCAAGCTAGATTTGGCGGCGTACAGCGGTGAGGACACCTAAATCCGTGCTTCTTTTGCACCAATCAAATTTGCATGAACAACTGTCAAGGGCGGCGGTGTTGTTGTTGGTTCGCCACACCCTCTTTTATCAAACGATTCTAGAATTAGTGCGGGTGAGAATAATTCTAGACTTTCCGGCAAGGGCGATGGTAACCGCGAATAAAGTTGCTATAAGTATAGGATTGGTCTGCCCGAGCTACAGGCGTGGTCCCTTGCACTTCATCACTTCAGACCTCGCCTTTCTCACCTTGCCTTTTTGAAAGCCTATCGCAACCTCCTTAAACTATCAATCTACTATACATTCCATTCAACTTGATTATCCAACATGGCGACTGCTGTTCCAATCAATTATACTGGAAATGCCCCGCTGTCTGCTTTGCCACGCGGCTATCGTGAAACTGTAGTATCAGCGAGCACGGATATTAAAGCTCGGGTCAGTACAATCATGAGAATGACCAGGTAGTCAATCTTAAGATTAACGTGTAGTCCAGTACCCCGGCATCACCACGGCAGTTATCAAGTAAGTAGCAAGCTATCTAGAGGCCCTAAACTCCTAATAAAGGGGATAAAACAGCATCAACTGACTGTGATTGGGCAGTGGCGCCACTCCACAAACATCACTGGCGTATAAAAGCGATACCAAGCCCGTCATCATTATATATTATTCTGCGGAAAACGGTGATCACGTCCTAACAATCGAAGCTCACGATGACATGACCTATAATGGATTGGTGAAATAACTTACAATTGCGAAAGTTTGTACCGGGTTTTGGTAGTTCTGAATAATTGCGGGCGGCAAGTTCGGCTAGCTTCGACGGTCTGGAGTGGTGGGTGAGAGCTTCTTTGTTGTGACCATAAACTTGGCAACCTATAGTAATGGTAGATCATAACTTATGCCGATTGGGGAATCATGTTTACTTTCGTCAAGAGATGAGGCTCACTAATTCATATTCAAGCATTACTTGCACCTATTAATATTAGAGGCTTGGCTTGTAGGAATGGTAGAGACGTATAAATTCTCAGGGCTGTTTTAAAGAACTGGGAATAATTTTTATTAAATTATTACCGATTAACAGGGAATTGAAAGAATACAGTTAACGAACTAAGTGTTATGTCGCTATAGTAGATCGTTAAGATTGTGACAGGAAGTTTCCCTTCACTACATGCACATGTTTCGGGGTGGGCATCTGAGCGCGGTCGTTCTTTTTACCAAGGACCGCAAGGAAACTCAAAACAAAAATTATATATAAAAAAGTCTATAGAAATTGCGTTTCAAATCGCTAGGAAGCAATAAAACAATATCTAACAATTCCTTCTTTTAGTCACATGAGACTACAGTTTAAATTTCCCCCTTTTCTTTTCACTTCTTGTTGATCTATTTGCTCTGATTCGTCACTGCTAGCTTGGGCCTTGACCTTTGCTTGCTCCCCACTCGGGAAAACATTCGACTCTTGCTGCAACTCTGACTTTGAGCACTTAGCCAAAGTGTAGATGAGCAGAAGAGAATCAAGAGAATCCCTGTTGGATATAGCTTCGCATTCTTCTCGCCATTTACGTATTTGATCAGTGTTCGCGAGCCGGAGACTTTTCAGACAGGCTATCCAAAGCCGCAGCAGATCTTTAAACTCATCGACGTCAATCGTGGGATATTGATAATCCTGGTGGAACCCGTTGGTGTTTATAGTTAGAGGGAAAGGCGAGAGTTGTCTGAGGCCGGATAGTCCTACCCCGGAGAGAGAGTAGCTGTGACCTACTTGAAAAGGCTCGCTTAATTGATCGTTTTGGACTCGGTAATCAGCAGCTCTAGTGAGTAACCGTCGGGGATCTCGATTTTCAACATTTAGTGCGGTCATAATTTGGTCCGCATGGAAGATTTCCTTGATGATTTCCATTGCGCGGCGATGATTCTCCATAAGGAAATAGGCATATGCAGAAAGCCTATTCATTCTGTAGTCTTGTGTACTACGATGGTCGGGGGCTATAAGCTGGACAGTGGAGATCTCTTCTTCCATAATTTCGAGAGTAGTTTGTAAAGTCTGAAGAGCATCTAGGACTTCGGCCATTGAGGTACCGATGGCTCGCTGTTTTGCCTCAGAGTGTGATCGCTCTGCTGGTGACGCTGCAGTTCCACCTTTTAATACTGGGCGTAAGAGCGTTTCGATACATCGTAGGGACTCATTTTGGAGGGCACCAAGCTCGTCTTCTAATTCAAGACGGGTATCTGTCGCAATGAAAAAGTGGATATCTCGGCCGAAACTGCTAGATAGGAACTTACTAGGCCTATCTGTAGCTTTTTTCATCGCCTTGGTTCTTTCTTCTTCCCACCATTTTTGTATAGCGTCTGCGGAAAGCTGTATAGCATATATAACATCTTGAGGATTGGAGCGACTAAACCGAAGACAAGCTGCGGAGTAAGTAACTACTGTACTCAAACTGACGCAGGCCACCTGCTTTAGAGATAGATTATCATGGACGAATTGCCAATCGAAGGCTTCATATTCCGGGGCGGTCAGCACCTTCCCTAGCATTACTTTGATCCGAATTTTTAGAAACGAGATCTCATCGGGCACCTTAGCTGTATGCAAGGAGAAGAAATAGAGAAGATCATGCAAGGCCAAGATAATGCTTTGTCTGCATTCAGGAATCAACCTCTCGCAATTCGTGATAAATGAGCGTTCCAGGCTAGGAGGGCCCAGAAATAAAGATAAATTAGGCTCGTCACCGGAAGGCTTTAGAGTACTATAACACCATTCTACAAGATTGAGAACAAGAGTCACCAGGATAACCAAGTAAATCTTTCTACTTGGTTTCCACTGTGGCGCTATCGTGTAAATGGATACGCTCGATTGGATTAACTCCATGACTTGCCGCAGGGAATCTGGCGACGGGAGCTGGGTAGAACGTATTATATCGAACAATTTAGGCTGGATCGCGTCAAGCGGTTCCTCTTCGGAACCAGTTTCGGATGGCGAGGTCGCAATTGGGCCGGGCAGATCAATCCCCTTCAACGATATATTTCCATTCAAAACCTCAGCCAGGACGTCTGCAAGGAGAACTGTCCGGATCTCCAAAGGAATCGAATTTGGGTGACGCCCAGCTTGCTGGAGATTCCGATAAATTTCTGACAAGTGCGGTCTCAATTTTGCTTCCAGGAGTCCATGATATTCAAGTCGGTAAGCCTGGTAAATGATCAAGGTACAGAGATATGCAAACCGAAATGATTCACTCGGAGTTGGCCTGAGCCTTAACTGAATCCACTCATGCACTAATGGGTGCACCGAAATAACACCATCTTGGCTCTTTGACATGAGGGATAAAGAAATAAGGATGCCTATGTAAATAGTGCATTCTGCTTGGCTGTTAAGGAACTTTAATTTCTCCTTTTGCCCCAGATCGAGCTCTCGAGTCTCGGTGCGGTTCCCGAAACACCAAAACTGCTGCTTAGTTGGCGTAAATAAGATCTGTTCCGGAACACCTGACTGGGCAAAAAAGCCAAGTAATTGAAGAAGCTCTGCAGCTTCCGGGTATTTTCTTTCCAAAATATTCATTGAAATCTCCCAGGTGGTCATAACAGATTCAGGGTATTCCGGCCGCACCCCTTTGAATCGCAACAAGACCTCACGATCTTGGGTCACCTGCAAGAGATTTAGATAATGCTTGTAACTACAAGGTTGGTTCTCTCGAATGTATGCTCCTGCTTGACTAAGAGCGAGGGGAAATCCATCTAGACTAGAGACAATGTTTTGTATCTCGGAATATTCGCGGATACTTTCCAGATCTTCCTCCACGACTTCAGCGCCAGGAATACACTGACGCAGAAAGAGAATCTCTGCTTCCCTAGGTTTTGGCCTTCTCAGCTCAAGTCCGTGATTTGAAACTATGCCAACAGCCCTTCTATCCCTTGATGTGAATAATACTCTTCCATAACTGGCGGGGATGAAAGGCTCGATGTCAAGTGATATTGCGTCGTAATTGTCAAGGATGAGAACCCAATCTTCATAGTTCACAATCCAAGCCTTAACTAGGTCCAGGTCTCTTCCAGGTATGTAATTATTGTCTAGACAAGACTTCACAGTATTGTTGGTTCCGGCGAAATCACGAATTAGTTGTGCTTGGTATTTGTATTGTGATATGAGTTCCTCGGCTGACGATGCAGTAAACCAGAATACTGGCTTTTCTATTTTGTAACACCACTCGGTGATAAGCTGTGTTTTCCTTGGCATAAATTAGCCTGAGGGTCGATATGGGTAAGGTAGGGGCTATACCCTACGCCTCCAAGACCATATACCACCATCCGCAGTTGTGACCTTTGGCCGTGGACCCGGTTCGTATCTTGGGAGCACTAGCTATCAATAGCAGATAACTCTGTATCCCTCCCAGAGAATCGGGGGTTACGCCGGTTTCGAAAAAACGAATTCTCTAAGGCCAGCGGGAAAGAGGGTTTCGACGGAGCAGCTAAAAGCATTAGTTCGCTGATGCGATTATTCTGATAGTTAGGAAATTAGGCTTACTTTGGGGTTCCGCCGTAATAACCTTGGCCCCAATAGAAGGTATAAGCTGTACTATCTTCTTTGCGCAAGCAGCGCTCGTGACAGCAGCATAAGAGTGCCACTTCTTATTCTTGTGCGAGTCAGCATAATCACAGATTCCCCGGACTACTAAGCAGGGGAAGTTATCCATCAACCCGGCCGCTTCCATTTCGAAGCATAACACGCCTAGTTCCCTTTGCAGCCTTTCTCTAGTCACACCGTGCCTCATCACCTGGTTGCCGGATGCAATTAAGCCAAAGTGGATCAAGGGATCATTGCTCAAACGAGGCGATCGGTTAACCAAATATCGGGGATTACACGAGGCACACATCTCGGAATCTTTTTCGTGGTCATATTCGGCTTTGAATAGTTTATCATACTCGGCCCCTGGGTAGACTGCCCCCGAGCGTAGGGCGGTATGTTGTGCTGGGACGTCTAGTACAGCCTTGGTGAGACTATTACCCTTCAATTGGCATTCTGAGTCAAAATTTGATAGTGCGCTGAGTAGGGCGGCTGGCGGCTTATTAAGAGAGCCAGTTTGTATAAACTTCCCGTTCTCGATAGTCTTCCCAAAATCATATTGGATTACGCCCCCCGACTTGGCGATGGGTTTGCTGACAACGACATCACCCGAGCACGGTGCTCCACCCCCAATCCCAACAAGTAATCCAAATTGTATCGTGGGAAAGGTCGAGCGAACGTGAGCAGCCACAGTTGCGGCTGGACTGGTTCCTGTAGCCCCGGAAGGCAGACACGCAAGCACAACATTATGAGAACCGATGCGGCCGAACTGGTAGGTACTGAGGTCATGCGGCGGTCGGGGAGGAGGGAGATATAACTCGCCCAAGAAGGCAATCGATGCAGCCAATTCAACAGGGAGGGCGCATATCCATCCAACCGTGTATTCAGTAGCACCTATGCGGCGATGTGGCGTGGTCATTGTCGATTACAATATTCTGTGGAAAGTTCAAGAGATGTCGAACTGGTGGCGGGAGCATAGGATGCCTGTTGCCGATTTCTGAACAGAAATACTCGGGGTTGGGATAAGGGCGGGGGCGGAGGCGGGGAGGAGTTGACGACAATGTGACAGAGTATAGATAGCCCCGGGTGTTATTTAAATTAAATGGAAGTGTAAACTGATTTGGTATTTACAAAGAAGGAAATATATGGGAGGCTAGTAGAATCATGAAAAGCATTGAAAAGATGAATAGTTCATACGCGTTTACGAATCTGGTAATGTAAGCAACCCCTCGTTCCCATCCCAGGACCTGAACTGCTACCAGATAGCCGATTGGTTTGTCTATAATATATATCACGAAAGTAGCAAGCATCGAAGTTAGCTACGATACAATCAATGTATTAATAATTAGACGGTAGATTTCATTACAAGGCATTCTCCTTAGTAGCCACAACATAATCACCGCTCTATTATATTTAGCGTAAAGTTAGACTAGGTAAGTTTTTAGTGGGTGTTAAAGATATATGGCAGGAGAAAGTGACAGGAAGAAAAGTGTGGCTCAAAGAGTGGAGACTTAGCAAATTGGAAGGACCCCAGTATAATACTAGATTAGGGTCCTGACTAGGTAGAGTAGATCTATCTTTCTCTCTCTCTCGTCTTTCCTTAGATCGCCCTTAATCAAGATTTGACCACTCAGTCTGTCTTGTAGCAATATGGGAGTGGTATTGATGTTGTAAGAGTAGTGGAGAAGTTCACACAGTAGTATAACCTACTGAATACCCCGCGATTAGTTCATCCCCGCACCGACAGGGTCGGCTTATAAGTACCTACCATGCTTGCTCCGCTTCAACTACTAGCCTAGAAATGGTTCCGGTAAATCGGATCCATATTGACAGGAGCTTTTAACATTATTATACGCGACTCATACCGGGGCAATATACTTGATCCTTCTTAGTTCAAGTTCATACGCGCTTCTAGGTTGTATTTCGTTTCCTAAATTTCGGATAATCCCTATACTTTCGCTTGCATCCTCCATTGAACCGAGTACCTTAGCTCCCTGCGAGGCAATCATGGCCCCACAGCCAAGACTGGATGGAAAAGTAGCCATCGTTACAGGCGGGGCGTCAGGGTTCGGGAAGGGGATCGCAACCAAGTTCGTTGAGGAGGGTGCCCATGTCCTCATTGCGGACCTCTCCGAGGAGGCGGGCCAGGGTGTGGCGAAGGAGCTAGGATGCGCATTCATCGTAGGAGACGTCACGCATCGCGCGGACTGGGAGCGACTGTTGAAAGAAGCCGTGGAGAAGTTCGGGAAGCTCGATATCGTCGTCAACAATGCCGGTGCCGCCTACCCAAATAAGGCCACGGAAGACGTCACCGAAGCGGAATTTGACCTCGTCATGAACGTTAATGTCAAGTCGGTGTATCTGTCGTCGAATGTGATAGTGCCGTACTTTGTGGACAAGAAAATACCCGGAACCTTTATTCAAATTGCGTCTACAGCAGGATGTAAGTTTCGATGTTATATACCTATTCATTTATTACTCATTGGAAATACCCTCCTAGTCCACCTCATCACAAGCCTTTCCGAAGAAAACAATTATAAGAACTAATGTCGGAATTTTTAGTAAGACCTCGTCCGCGGCTTACATGGTACAATGCATCCAAGGCGGCGGTAATCACTGCCACAAAGGTAGGTAATCAAGGTTGTCGAGGGAGAGATGAACAGAATGGACTAACGATGAACAACTACGTCTAGGGTATGGCAGTCGAGTATGGACCACATCAGATTCGATTCAACTCGGTGTCTCCAGTTGTTGGAAGCACTGGCATGACGCACCTTTTCATCGGCAAGCCTGACACGCCTGAGAATCGCAAGGCCTTCGAGTCTGTGATACCGCTGGGGAGGGGTTCTACCCCTGCCGATGTCGCTAATGCCTGTTGCTATCTTGCTAGTGATGAGGCGGCCTTCATCACGGGCGTGAATCTCGAAGTGGATGGTGGTCGCTGTGTGTGAACTAATGTCAGTAGGTATATAATACGCAAAGCTAATAGTACTATTGTTCGGAATTAGTTAGGTTATCATTTGGGAGGATTTCACCATTACCAAAAGCATTAGTATGTAGGAGTAACGCGGTTACGAGTTACCTATGTAACCTAATAGACCCCAGAACGGGATTAGATACATCAGTCTCGTTACCCACTAAGCCCTAGGGAGATTAGGTTGATAGATCAGCCCTATCCAGCGTTGGCAGAGGTAGCATATACCCCGCTGTGGGGTAATTGCTTAGCAGTTAGTGTGGCTCCCCTCCGCTGACAACCGCCTGAGACACCATTGACTTGTATTGTATTATCTTCAGTGAGTAGGTACTTAGATACACGTATACATTGTAAGGTATGAAGGATTCATATAGAGCATCAATGCTAGGTAGATAGGTAGGTACTTACTTAATCGACGAACATAAATTCCTTGGGGTCGCTCAGTAGGTATTTAGGCATCCATATTAGCACCCGGACGTATGTAGGTAGGTAGCTATTGGATGGTACGACAAGCTTCCTTCGCATGTCGGCAACGTCAGCTTCTGCCCGGTTTTCTTTTTTCTTTCTTCCTCAATCCTACTACCTAAGCCAGAAATCTTTGTTTTGAAAACAGTTTCTGTAGACATTGAGGCATCCATCATTTATCTAGTCTTTCCAGAACACACTGAACAGTCGGTCAGCCATTGGCTCTGTGCTCGTTTGCGCCCGGCCCAACCTGGCATGCAACCATCCGAGCATAGCCACTATCCGTTTGCACACCATCTACCAGGATACCACATAAGGTAGGCCTTAGAGACATATTATATGAGCCTGTTCCTTTCAACATTAGACCCTCCTGCTCTCCCATTCCCACAACAGACTCTCAACCCGGCAGCCATTTAATATCGTGTACGTGCCGTATGCTTTCTGCATTGTCCTGAACTTAATAAAGTATGATTAACAAGCAACAAGGGCCATCTGTATCACCTCAGTGGTGAACCGGTATTCCCCCACAATGGGTAGTGTATCTTCCTCATCCTCGAAGTGGGAAGTTAATACACCTACCCACACAACAGCAGCGTCCGTCCTCGACCTAGACTACGACGCGAAATCCGTCTCCTCTCACCGGAGCTCTGCAACGTTTACCATGAAGAGCGTCGTTACTAGTGTCCCCGAGGACGGACATACATATATGATTCGAGAAGTCGGCTCAGACAGGGTCCTCACGCTCGTGGATGGGAAGCTCACGCTTCAAACGAACGACGGCACTAGAGGTGGTTGGCATTGGGTTTGCGCGGAAAATGCCGAAGGTTGGATAGGGTTCCGGGATGCTGTTTCGGGCAGCTATATAGGCCACGACAATAAGGGAGGTTTTATCTGCCAAGCCAAGAAAATGGATGCCTGGGAATATTTCGTTCTTCGTCCACGGGAGGCCGGTGGTTATAATCTGTGCGTTAAGCACTGGGGCAAACTCAAGCCCGTCGGCGTCGCGAGAACACCACCGATGAGACTAATTGATGCGCCTAGTCCCAGATCAGCTGCACGATGGGAGTTTGTTAAGGTGTGATTAGATATCTCGTCATGGATGCCCATTACCACCACAGCCTGTCCACGTCGACTAGATGCGCCTGGAGCGCACCTATTCATCAATGTATAAATCCTCCCCATTTCTGTCACCGTACGCGCACCACTTTCCCATTCTTTATTTACAAGTGGGAGGGTTTCCCACCTTCTTCATACCCCGTCTCTCGTATGCGATGGGAGTGTTCAGAGAGGAACTTTGGTTTGTCTGAAGACTTTGCAAGGTGTAATATAGGCGCCCTGCTGGCTTACTATCAAGGAAATACAGTCTGCACATCTCTGAAGTAGTCGTTTGCCTTACGTAGATTCCTTTTTCCGAGCACACTAGCCAAGCCTCATTCAAGGCTCACGCTCTTCTCACTATATGCGTCTAAACCACTTATTGTGAACCCCGTTTTGGGTTGTATCTAAACCTTGCCTAAAACCTCCGGCATCCACCCGTGTCGCAACAATAATTAACGCCTGCGTTGTTTCTCCGATCCTATGGCACAGGATTCCCGTGTCCGAATGGAGTACCCAAGTGCTAGAGTGCTTTTCCCATTGTGTCGTTTCTGAAAATCCGAGATCATATTCCTCGACTAGCTCTGATACAACCACATGAATGATGAGGTCAACAACAAACTTCCCCAGGCATTGACGCGGACCAAATCAGAACCCTAAAGGTCTACCTATGATAAATGTGCAACCTATTCCATTCATTCATTCCTATATATATTAATCAGTATCACAGGGCCATCTGGGCTCCGGTTTTTATCCCAGTGATGACAACCACGGCTCATCTAACAGATATTATGTCACTAGCATATCATGTTAATATTTTATCTTTAACTTTTCCTTTTTGGCCGATGAAACTAATCACTCCTTTAAAAGTTACGCATATTGGCACACCCTCTCCAGCCTCAGCTGGCTACCAGGGTCTAAGTGTTAGCGATAGAGAAGCGATTGATGGTCTTATTCTCACTTCTCTTAATTGCGCTTGTCGCAAGCTATCTTGCCTATTGACCGAGGACCGCTCTCGAGCTAAATAATCCTGGCGTTCCATTTGCGACGGGCCCTGTGATTTGGCGACTTTCCTAACGCGGGAGCAGACGATTTTAGACTTTTTTTTTCGGTAACCAACTAACTAACTCCCAGTATTACAGTCCGTTCCAGGATCTTAACAAGCTCCGTGAATGTAAGATTTTACAAACTCAAAAAAGGAAAAAAAATCGACTCGCGACATGAGACATTCGCTCAAGTCGAATATAAAAATATACAGTTCAGCACGGGACTCGAACCCGCAATCTTCAGTATGCTCCGTAGAACCGGAAACTGACGCGTTGCCATTACGCTAACCGAACGTGATGAAGGTTAGACGGCTAATGCATACTAATCAATACCCAAACACGAGAAGTATAGTAACACCACCGAGGATCTCATAGTGAAAAAAAAAAGGGACACCAAACTTCTTAAAGAGATCCTTCCTCGTTTCCCAAAACTTTCAAGACCCCGATAATAGTCGTCGATTAAACGACAAATAGTATCGGGTGCAGAAAAGAATCCCTTTTCCGAATTTTTAAACGTAGCCATATAGGTGATGTTTACTCTCAAGGGAAACGCCAGCTTTATGCCCTCCTCACTGCTAACACCCGTCCCCATGTGATTTGACGAATCTTCGCGGAGGTGATCCCAACTATCGGCCACTGCGATGCGCATGATCCCTAGTTTGTCCAATTGAGCATTGTTGTGTTCGCGTAATTTGCCAAAACCACAGCTTTCAAATTGTGTGCATCTATCTCAAACACATGAACTAGTCATCTACACCAAGATATTTCGAGTGAATGCCATTACCGAATTTATTCTAAGGAAAGGAAGGTATACTTATCCAACCTCCGCCGTTCTTGCAAATCCAACCATCTTTGGGGTTGAAACCGGTCGGGATTCGGGTAGACATCCGGATCATGACGCATGAGGTGCGTAGTCATCCCCACAGGCATCCCTACAGGAATCCTTCGCCCTCCGAATGTCGATATACTCACTAGTCTAGCGTTAGCGGAGCTGTATATGACCATCGCCGCAGTTGTGGAGCGTTTCGATCTCGTTTTTGACAGCTCGGCTCTCGATGATCTTACTTGTACAAGTGCTTAGTTTATGATCTGGACCTCGGGTAAGTTGTACGACAGTGTAATGCTATAGAGAAGGAGGCAAGCGCTTAGACTTCTGAAATTTTACCCCAGAGAAGATCCAGGGGGGGAGGGGCGAAATTCGAAATGTCCTAGAAAACGAATAACTTCTCAGACTACACCAACAGCGCTTCAGAAAAGCCATCCTCGATGGCGGGGCCGTCACACAAAAAGAATAATAACTATCATTATCGATTAGTGAGCTCATATTTACTTTTTCCAGATTATTTTGTTATCTATTAATGTTTGTACCTGAAACCATCGTCTGTGTTTCTCAGTATTGGTTGAAGCACCTTCTCTTGTTGTACACGCCCCCTCCGTGGACCACGTTCGCTTCGGCCTTGAGCAAACTCGGTGCATTTTACTCTGTAAAACCTATTATTACCTGCCGGACGCAGCCAAATCCTAAGCGGTTCTAAATTGCCCTGCTCGTCGCGTATATAGGCATTGAGGGGGTATTCAAAGTCCTTGGCCAGACGGTTCGTACGCATTCTGGGTAGAATCAATGGATAGTAGAAGCAAGCCATAAATGTGATGATGGAGAGAGCCGCAAGGTAGGCTTCAGTCTTAGTTCCGCCTGCCGTGGGTATCCATGCCACCACGCTTCCTTGAATTAGATCGAAGCTTTTGGGTTGTCTTTCGACGAGGTGGGCCTGCTCGACCGTCACGCCGCCAGAGTCCTTGAACCAGTCAGGAGAAGGAGCTAAAAGCCCCCATTCGCCCTCTAGCCAGTCGGCTTCTTGGTTAGACCTAAGAAACCTGCCCCCTGAATGCGGTGCTGGCATTCTCCAAGCGAATATCGATTCGTCCGCGGTTAAATGAGAAGCAGTCAGCAATTCTTGCTGTAACCGTATAAAAGCCTCCATGCCTTCCCCATATCTTGTATTCATGTGAACGTTGAAGATACCTAGCATACTGTATGCGATATCTTCTGGCCTTGTAGTCGTTCTGCCGGCCATCCAGCTCATTTTCGTAGCTACGCAGGCTGAAAGGATGTCTTTTGCGCCCAGTAAATAATCGGTAGCTATTCCTGTTATTTGCGAAAGAGTTTGCGCGTGTGAGTGCCTGGTGCCAATGTACTCCCAGTTCCTATCATAGAATCTAACTTCGCTTGGGGCCAGGAGCTCTTGAAGGGTCCACCCACGGGAGAACCAAAAGGACGGCCCATCCCTCTCAATGCTATTGAAGAGTCTGGGACCCCAACTGCCGGTGGCGTCCACGTCGTTCAGGTACGTGATGCATATTCGAGCATCTCTATACCAATTGTACATAGATCTAATCGTTTCATCGAATTCGACAGCATTGGACTTGTCGATGCAGCACGAGTCGATCCACAACCATCTGAAGCCCGAATCGCGGGCGATTTTGCACGCACCCCGGATCTTTTCGATCTGGGGGGTGCTTCCTGGGGCCTTATTTGAACGAAGCTCAGCGACGACGTCAGGAAGCTGCCTAAAGCTGATTTCTTCTCCGACCCAACGGTGCGAGAGAATAGCGTATCCTTCGTATCTGACGTTAGGCTGATCGCCTGTCCCTAGTTCGAAAGTCGTTGTATCAAGCAGGTGCATATTGCCGAGGCGATGAGTGAAGGTTTGTGATAATGGTTACTTAATTAAACGCGCAGAGCGTCAACTTGAAAGTTTCGGAAATAAGATAGTTTTTGCTGACCTCTCTTTATATACTTACTACCTACCAAAGCGGCTTATAGTAGCCATCCTAGCATACGCTAATTATAGGTGTCAAAATTCTTGGCGTTGTAGATGGTGGGCTGAGGCTTACGCCAAGCCATACGCTCACATGCCGATTCCATGGGATTTCTGATTATACGTAAGCGAGAATGCGAGGAGGATCAGTTCGACCCCAGGTACTGCGCTTTACTGCCACAAGTTTCTAGAGGTGCTAATGCCTAACAAGTAACCTCAAAATTACATGTAAAAGGAAGGCATTTTCTTTCCACGTTTACCTGTATATTACGACCAACAGTCGGAGTAATGAGAAGGAAAGGTTGCTACAAGTTGATGACATAGCCCAGAGAGTTCCGGCGAAAGTAAATGTAATTGCACAGAGTTAATTGAAAATACCCGAAGCAGTTGAAGGTCGGCCTGTTAGTCTACTTACGGCATTTGCCGAGAACTGCGCGATAAGGAACCAAGAAGGAATGATCTCCAAGATCATCATCAAGTATCAAGTTCTGCTACCAACACCGCGATGAAGAATCAATTCCTCTGACCACCCTCACGTAACACAGCGCGGTAAGCTGATTTTATTAAATTTGAGGCCTACGTGCCGCCGATGGTTTTCTAACATACCTTGCAAGCAGCAGAGCCGCACTAAGGGTTGGGGTCGCCCATTCCTTCGGGTTTATCTAAATCAAACCGCCGCTCCGGCCGCCAAGATCTATTATAATCGTTCTATCGGCCACCTCTCCCAAGCGTAATCTCGGGGAATGCCGAGGACAGATCTACTCCTGATCTTTGCAGTATATGAACCTCGAATCATCTATATCAAAGTTAATCTGAGTCAGAGAGAGGGCAACGCCATCTTTGCAAGAGACTAGAATGCCACGCGTCATGTTGTAAGTTTGGTTTTATAGAGATCAACAAAAGTTCGTCGCCAGGTCCGGTAATCGAAAAGTAGCATTGCTAAAGTAGTATTAATCTAGTAAGTACCAGAATACGCGTAAAATTAAGATGGCGCTGTTGTGAAGTGTACGCATCACCCGTTCAAGACGTTCTGCTTGAGGATTGCGTGCGATGGTTAGCTCCGATGACGTTCCCGCACCCCTACCAGTATGTTAGGAATATTATACTATGTCTTAATTCGGTATCAATAAAGAAAGTCCACATGGCCCTGTCGAGGCGCGTATTCGAGAGGCTCGCATCGCATAACTTGCTGCATTGCATTCTTAGTGCGAAATACTTGCAATCGACAACCTGCCAAATCATCGTCCCCAATCAGTAGCTCCCTTGCGTTGTATATACTAGGCATATCTATTAGCTTATTCGTGGTCGAGCTGTTTAGGAGGTTCACCATAGTGTCTTTCTTGTGCGTAGGTTATTCCTCATACCGATCACGTCTGCCTGCCGGCCTAAGTTCATTTCCATGACGACCCGAAACGCCCCTTCCTGTGGATTTCCGCGACCGTAGCCCCTTTGCGATCTTTTAGAAGGCGACCCGTTCATGTCGTAATTGATTTTAGGCTCACTACCTGCAATATCGCCCAGTCATATATATTCGTCGCCCTAGTAGTTTACACATTAGTGCAAGGTCGCCTCAGAGGAAAACAGAATGGCTTGCTTATATCTATCATGCATTACGTGGGCGCCAAGTACGTCTCCCTGAGTACATGATACACCTGGTGGATTATATATTTGCAGTAAAAAAATAGCAGCGAGCTCATCTCACTCATGCCCCGACGGAAGTCACTCTTTCTCATTCTAGGACTAGGAATGTAACACAGACTCTCATTTCTCTCACGGTCTAGACCGCGCCACTCGCAACACTCAAGAAAGCCATGCTTAGTACATACCAGTGTTCTTAGCCCCCTGACTTTCAGCTTCCTCAATTATCGAAGCCCTTTCCTTCGGTCGTATTGAACTTGAGTAGCAGTCGGGGGCTCTCATGGCCTTGGCCGTGACAGAGACACTGGGGGTCTGCTCGGGCCCCTGCTCCTCGGTGGTATGCAGGCTCATTTAGACATTGGGTGGACAAAGATTGGTGTAATGTCAAATTCATAAGAATGTTAGCACTTTTCTTTCCTCTTGCTCATCATGCTGTCGTCCAACCCCACTCGAGTAGGCAATAGGCTGAGCGCCGCATGGTTACAACATTTCTTCGGCTAGTTTCTATAATCTCTAGAGCATAAATTATTGTCGCTATCATAATCGAGTGCTTAACTTGGTTACTTCTATACAACGACAACCACTAATGTCACTACATCTTCACTCTAGGTTTGGCCATAATAGATTAGGAAAATTGAATTAAGTATTGCACCAGGCACTCTAGATTATGGCAACTAACAATGCCTTTATGCGGCACCTTGCGGCAGTCCCGGACATCGGTCTGCCGTGTCCCTTAATTCGGCATGCGGATCTAAGGCATAGGTCCTACCTAAGGCCCCCTTAAAGGGGGAGTTATGCGCTCGTCCCTAACACCGCAGTAAAGATATTTCCCGCTTACCTCTATCGTTCACAATTACATTCGGTATCAATAAGAGTTTGGTTAGTGACCCCTTTGCATTTTCTTCCCCGCCAACGACTATTGGAGTAAATAGGAGGCTGTCCTAATCCCCACGGGTCAGACTTTTGACCTTCAGGAACAGTACCCTTCTATGCCTTGTACTCAGACAGAATTATACGTCCACATTAAACATCAGTTTGGATAGCTTATATATCTGGCTTATTAGCTCGGCCTCCAGCTTCTCTGCCCATTAAGTATATTAATGAGTGCGTGATATTATGAGATAACGAACTTCTGAAATATACCAACCCGTCTAGGTTTTCCTATATTTCCATCATGGAAATAGTAGGTATTGTAATCTATGCATCTTAGCTTTTATTAATCACTCATTCTAAGCCTCTAGTATTTCGGTTCAAAGTATTATAAGTGAATATAGATACAGGGTGTGGGAGAGTATTTTTATATGCGGACATCTTCATGTATGCGTCTTAGTGATAGTGCGGCGGGTGATAGCCTTTGCAACATGCATAGTTCAACTAATATAGGCTGTTTATAGGCAGAGCGGCAACTTTGAACAACATTCCTAACCCAAGGTAACCTTATGATGTAATTAATTTTGACTACGAAAATGCTTGTTTGTCTGGCAAGCCAATAGTAGGATAGGGATAAATTGTCTTTAGATATCACCGCTACCGAATTCAACTAGAACCTGGTACGATGATAAGCTTCGATTAATAGATTTATTACGGCCTATCCGCTACGAAGCATCGTAATTTCTATAGCGGGCCTTAAGTGTCTACCTCTAGTCCATCCAACGATTAGCAGCCAGGACTACAGTTGCTATCCAATCTTCAACTGGTGAAATTATCATCTATCTACGAAGCTTAGAAGTTTGGCGTTATGTCTGTTACTGATTCGATTTATGGCACACATCATCCGCGTCGCATATGAAGTGACGCCGAATATATATTGAACGTAGTAGTCATTAATATCACACGACATTTAATTAGGCCATCACAATCCACATTCGGACAACCAAGGCGACGACGTCACATTTCGACCGAAAAGAAAACCCCGGTTTCAGAGTGATCCCGGGACGCTGGTCCACAAGAAACCAATCCTTGGCGTGGACTAAAGGCGAAGTTGGCAGCGGCACTATATACAAGAACAACAAAGTCAATTAGCCGAGAGGAATATAACTGGAGCAATTCCTGAGTTCTCGCGAGCGGAACCGGGGGTCCGCAGCACTTTGTGCATGACAGCGCTCCTCGACTCTCCTTCCGGCACTTCCCTTTTCGGGACCCCTGTGACACATCGCCTTGGTCCCCTCGACGTCAGCGGACAGCGCAAGTGCGTCGCGCGGATGCTGGTCCGCTGTGTACGCCCAATCCGGCACGATACCCCAGCCTTGCTGTTTACGCGCCCAAGGCAGTGGTGCTGGAGTCGCGGCCCGTGTGACTCCAATTCCGTGCGGGCCGCGGCGGCGATGCTAATGGTGGAAGAACAGCGTTGGGTTAGGAGGTGAGGCGGGCCCGAGGGTCAAGGCGCGGCGAAGAGGAGAGGGAGAGGGATTCGCTTCGTCTTGGGAGTAGAAAAGCCTAGACGTCGCCCATCATCTGCGCCTGACCTTTGAGTTAACGAGTGCACGCCGATCTATCATCCTTCTAAGCCCGTGTCAGCCTTAGACCTAGACAGAACAATATTAATACGTCACCATGAAGAGCTTTGCTGGTCTCGTTGCTGCCTCGGCACTCGCCGCTAACACGGTGTCGGCACACTACATCTTCCAGCAGCTCACAGCTGGAGTAACGAAGTTCGATACCTTCCAGTACAGTACGTTGCCCAGAAACCACATCTTGACTTTGAATGGGGCATGAGCTGGGTAGTCAAAGTATTTCCAATGGGAGACTAACATTGAGACTGCTAATAGTCCGACAAAACTCCAACTACAACTCTCCCGTTACAGGTAAAGCGTCGTATAATATCTACCAAACCATATTAGTCTTACTGACATTATTCAAGACTTAACGTCGAACGACCTCCGATGCAATGTTGGGGCCTCAGGTACTGGCACTGAGACAATCGAGATGACGGCCGGCGAGGCCTTCAGCTTCACCCTGGATACTGTAAGGAGCGCCTCGACTTGCGAATGAAGGCAGCTAGCTAAATATTCCATAGGCTGTCTACCACCAGGGTCCAATCTCAATGTATGCGCCCGCTCATTCGCCATCACAATCGTTTCCGCTAATCCCCCCTCCCTCTAGCTACATGTCCAAGGCCCCGGGCGCCGCCTCAGACTACGACGGAAGCGGAGAATGGTTTAAAATCAAGGACTTCGGTAATCCGCCCGAAACCAAAGAACCGCACCCTGGAACTGTATACTGATGGAAGCGCTGCGAAGGCCCTACGTTCAACGGCGGAAGTGCCACCTGGCCGCTACAACGTGGGTACACTGTCGCTGAGAGGCAGGGAAATAGATGCTAATTTGATATCAGAGACATACTCGTACACGCTCCCCCAGTGCGTTGAGAACGGAGAGTATCTCCTGCGCATCCAGTCGCTCGCTATCCACAACCCCTGGCCGGCGGGCATTCCTCAATTCTACATCTCTTGCGGTAAGTCCTATCGAGAATACCGACATTATTATTTCCGTCTTTCCTGGAGTAAGCGTTTACCAGACGTAGCTGACATAAACCGTACAGCCCAGGTTAAGGTCACCGGCGGTTCCGGCAGCGCGAACCCGACCAACGCCCTCATTCCCGGCGCGTTCAAGGAGACTGACCCTGGCTACACCGTCAACGTGAGTATACTATTAATTGACCACGAATAGTCTATTAGGTCGATATCGATTGAGCAGAGCCTAACACTGGTTTTAGATCTACACCAACTTCAACAACTACACCGTTCCCGGCCCCGCTCCTGTGAGTCCGCGTCCTATTTGAAAGCAACGTGTTCGAGAAACTGATGATTCGCTAGTTGACTTGCTAAATCACGTGGAGTCGGGATAACTTGGGACTAGAGCTCTAATTGCGTCTTGTTGCCTATTCGCCGTCGCAGTTCAAATCGGACATTTACGCATTTATTAGATTAGCTGAGAGGGCGTGTGGCTTGGAGAACGGGCCTGAGCTCAAGTGTCGCTGTACGAATGGATGGGCTGACACATGTTGCTCGTCTAGTATTCTATTGTATATATTGAGGTTATAAACTATATGCGAAGCCATTTATATAGTGGTAACTCAGTCCTTCCGATGTAATGCACCTATGTTGCCCGCTGCTAGGTCCTTAAAATGCCTTAAATGTCCTGGAGAAACGCCTTGCTTGTCATACATATGAGGGATTTGAAGAAAGGGGAATAGATACGGATATATGCTTTTGTGGGTATAGGTATCACAGAGGCGTTGAGGTCCTCCAGATAAAAGGGTATCATTAGTAATTACGACGTACGTGCATTCATGGCAGCACCCGATGCAATCCTATCTCTTTCGTAGCCTCCCATCATTCGGCGACGAATCGAGTTCAGCGACTACGGCGGGATGGTGAAGCTCAGCTGGGGGGGTCATTCCATTTACCTCTACGGGGTTCTCAGGACTGCCGGCTAGCAAAGGCGGTTTAAACTCGGTTTGTTCGATATCAGGATACGGTGGTACTGTCTTGGGCGCGGCCGCAGCTATGAGAGCGTGTCGCCGTTTCCGACCCCTCAACCACAGAAAGATTACTGCGGCGGCAATGAGAGCTACTAGGGCAGCGGTACCGATGGCTATGCCTGCTATAACACCCTTCTGGAGCCCAGAGCTTCTATTGTTGCTGTCGCTGACTTGTGCGGCAGAGGTATTACCGCTGCCGCCAGCATTGGTGCCGCTAGTACGGCTACTTCTAGTCTGGGATACCGTAGAGATAGAAGTTGACGTTGCTGATAGATCGGACGATTGGAATACCGCCTGGTACATGGGCGCGCTGACCACAAACTTTTTGTATGTCATCGAATGCAGCGTGTTTCCAAGGCTGAAGGACGTGTAGACAGGTCCGTCTGTGTGACAACTGCCGACAAGGAACGACGTTGAGGGCTTGTATTGAACGCATGTCTGTCTTTTGCCAGAGTCTCGTATGGGAAGGTAGCCACCTCTATTTCGGGGAGTAGCCTTGGTTAGCGATATGCGATTCGTATCTCCTTTCGTATTGAGTTGAGCTAGGGACTAGAGGCTAGCCATCGCTTTCGACGCTGATATCATGAGCAGCTAGAAAACATCGGCGAGGGTCTTTTTCCGGCCCTTTTCGTCCCTTTATGTTTATTGGAAAGTCGAAATGTGAAACTCACAGTGGACAGCACCCAATTGCAGTCTCCCCGGCTGTCAATGGATACTGGAAGTTGAAATCAGACGAACCGCCACTATTGAAGTTCAGTAATTAGCGATCAATTATTAAAAACACAGCTCACGACTTGATTAACTAATGAAAGTAACACAAAATTTACGTGGCTTGATTAGCGAGTTGTCCACATACTACGTTGCACCCACGGCGGATGTATAGCCGCCCGGGCAGACAATTCCGGGTGAATAAACGCCCCAGCCAAAGACCGCGCCGCTCGTCGCCGGGACACCAGTGGTTCGCGGTGGCCAGCAGTCTTGGTTATCGGTGACGGTGCCGGATATACACGTCTGCGCAGCCCACCCGTTGCGACAGTTGCTGCACTGTTGAATTACTTCAGTGCATGTGTATGTCCAGGTGTCGGTTGTCAACGGCCCCAAATTCGTCCGCGTCGTGCCCGATATTACTGGGGTCGCCATGCCTTCGGTACTAAGGTAGTATTGTATGTACAGATGGCGCAGATCTGTCGTACAAGTAGGATGACGAGACACAGGCGGCGCTCCGGGGTCAGTCAGAGCTCTATCGGTGAGAGACAGATGGAAGAAAGAGGAAAAGGAAAAGAATGTTTGTAGTTGATGCAGCAGACATGATGTTCCTCTTCAGTACAACGCTTTGCTTGGCTTGGCTAGATAGATTAGAGACTACGCGAGGATCAGGTTCTAGGGAGTCCTCCTTGCTCTTGATTCGTACTTTGGAGAAGAAATTTCCCTAAAAATAACCACTGTATGTTCGTGCTGACTGGAAATTGATTGATGGATCAAATAGGTGATGAAACAGATCCGTCACTGGGGTCTCGGCTAAGGTAGGACTTCTGGGAAGGATTCACTCAGCTGCGCGCCTTGGCGGCCGTGATGGACACTGGATGGGCACTAGCAAGTAAGTACCTAGGTAGATATCGGGCTAATTTACCTTACCCAATAGACTTTGAATAGGTCCTCAAGTAACTTGGTAGGTTCTTCAGATCCTTCGTCTTATATCTAGATTTGAGAATAAGGAAAACTGGAGGAGATGATTACGATACAATTTCCTGATGTAAGATAAGCCGTGATGCTACGTTAAGATTTCGAATGCTAGAAACAAAAGTTGACCTCGGCTGGGTAGTGTTTGTACTGCACGGGAGAGTGTCAGCTATGACGACGATGATGCGGGATCCCCAGTTCGCTAAGCCCCTAGGCCCCACAAGGTCTCAGCGGCTCAGCAATAGTGTAATTACTACAAGTAGATCCCCCCATAGGCCTAAACTCTTGGCCTAATATTGCAGAGTCATCCATAGCTTTCAGGACGGAAAGTGAACCTCAGATCAGGACTTGAGATGTACTTATATTGGTCAGCTTAGAGAATTAGCATCCGGAAAATATCCTCTTGAAATTTAGTACAAGATTTGTGAGTAAGGAGCCGTTGGTTCTATTGTTACTAGCATTATTCCCTTGTGTGAAGATTAGACATATACTCACCTCCACATATCAAATGACTCATTTAGCAATGCCACCCTTGTTGAACGCATGGGGAACGCCTTCAAATATTAGGCTCACAATCCTCACACCCGTAGCCTCAATCGGATTCTTAGCCCTCGTTGTTAAGCGTGGCGACGGTCGGCGGGAAGTCGTCTGGCGCGGCAAAAGCGAGCGACACAGCCGGATCGGCCCGTAACTCTACCTCGGGCGCATAGCAGTCATTGAGCAAGTTCAGCGTCCGGATGCGAATTGATAGGGCACGGCACCTTCTTAGAAGTCGGGGTCTGCGGCTAGGTCTAGGAGTGCGTGGTTAACCAGTGTAATGCGGATGTCTACGACCCCATGGAGCTCCTTGTGGAGCGCCATAGCGGCTCCTAGGCCGGTCTAGTGGGCCATGCCGGAGCAGAAAAGTTCGTCGGTGCCGAGTAGGGGGGTGATGAAGCCGCGCGCTGCCGTGCTAATTGTCGAGGACCGGTGGTGGCAGGGAAGTGGAGGAGCGGAAACCGGGGAGATACCTGCGAGGATGTGTCGGCCCGGTCACGGGAAGGCGAGACGAATAAATAACCTGTCACGGTGGATTGCATTAAAGTCGTACAAATACGACAATCAGCTTTAGCCGTATACGTTGGAAGAAGCCGTATTATGAGGCCATGATATAAGAGAGGGATTGACGATGTCCGAGTAAGATGTTCAGACGTTGGCAGCGGTTAAATAAGTAGACTAATATGAATGAAGTGATAGAATTAATCATCTGGTTGTAGGAATAACTAGTAAAAAAAAACATAATTAAATATAGGTAATGCTTACATAGCCTAACACTTCCTAGGTCTAAGTAAGCATCGATGTATGGACAAAACAAACACACTTGGAAAAGAATGCCTCCATCCAGTCTCATAGTATCATACCTAAGGTACCAACAACGGGGATTTGGTACTTGGTAGGGCTGTAGGTAGACTAGGGATCCCCGCCGCCTAGTGTAACTAGCGGCGATCTACGTGAAGATACCTTCAAAAGTACCTAGACCTAGGTAGTTCCACGATTTCTGAACTCTATCTAGATACGGTGCCTTACATACCTACTTCAACCTTTCTCAACATGCCCACTCTCCCCCCCTTAAGAGATGAACCCACGCGCTATCCAAGCTGCTGCATAAGCCTCTCAACCCCTCTCCTCGCCACCATCGCATCCCTTCTATCCTCCTCTCACGACCCCTTTCCTTCTCCCAATACCAACCTCACCAATAACGAGCCAGCCCTCCTCCTCTCCATCGGAAGCGGCACAGGTCTTCTAGAAGAACTACTACATGCTTATTTGAATCATGACACACCTTCTCGCGCTCACGAGGATGAGGGGCGGATCAACTTCTGGCGCGTCGAAGGCGTCGAGGTGAATCCGGCCGTGAATATACACCTACCAGAGGACCGCATCAACCACGTCACAGGGACATGGGCCGTCCGCAGCACGCGCGCGCGCGAGGCCGCTGCCCTTATGTTCGTGTACCCCCGTGACGGGGCGTTGGTCCGGCGGTATGTCGAAACGTTCATGGATGAGAACGAAAGTGAGCGCGGCGTTCCCCTTAGGAATGAGAAGTCCAAGGCAGACGGCAACGATGTCCATGAGACGGAGGAGCAGCAGCAGCGGGAAGAGGACGAAAGTGGGGGCGAGGGTAGGGTACCGTCAAGTAGAAGAGCACGGCTTGTCCTCTGGCTTGGTCCGAAGTGCGACTGGGTGGACACAGGGCTTGGGTCGTGTAGCAAGGGTGATGGTGAGGGGCTAGAGATTGTTGAAATGAGGGAGGGTGCTGGGCTGGCTGAATATGAAATGCTAGCTGTCCTTAGACGGAAGACGACGGCAACTATGTCAGTGCTTCGACGGATGGCCGGGATACCAACTTTAAGTATTGTGAAAGCAGAAGACGGAAAGGTCATCAAGGAGCAAGATACAGAAACCTAAATATGGGAATAACGAGATGATATTAATGAACAAGTCATCATGAAACGACGCCTTGCTAACACTGTCTAGCATTTATGTGTATATAGGTTTCCCTGATCCTCTAAATGAGTGCTCATCTATGCAGAATTTATACTGTTCCTGCGTGATGCTGCTATCTCGGAATGCACCTTTGTATGTAATCAATCTGACAGAACCCGTTCGTAATCTTCATGAGGAACCAAACGATAACATAAAACCCCTCATTACCTTCCACCCTGCAAGTATAGACGCTCCCTGCCTACCGCCATATACGATAGAATAGTAGTAAACCCAAAGTAGAAAGAAACATGAATTACCCGAAACGCCTGTGCTAGTATGCCTGGAGAGTCTATGCGCAATCACAAACCACAAGCGATCAATCAATCTCCAGAATATGAAACGTCAAACTGAAAGCCATAGAAACGAGACGCTAGGCCCCAAGCCCGTACTGCGGGCTTCGCGGGAAGAAAACCAGGGGGAGGGTCAGCCGAAGCAGATGTGCCTCAACCATCCCTAACATTGTCGATACTACGCGACTGTGCAAGACTCCTCCTAGGAGCTGCCCGTAGGCCTGCCTGTACCGGCTCCAAGCAGCCCGCTGGCGTTGATGCTGGCTTCCATCTCTGCGAGCGCGCTCTTCTTTACTACTAGCTCCGGATCGATCTCGTCGCCCCCTACAAAAGTCCAACTCTCTTCCTCTGATTCGTCGCCATCGGCTGTTTCGTCAGGGCTGCTGGCTGTGGCCGCATTCTTGCCCGCTTTAGAAGCAACCAGACTCTTGGCATACTCTAGGTCTCGGTATATAGACTGTATAGCTGTGCCGACTCCGTCTTCCTGTAAGAGGTTAGCCAGTGCCCTCGGAATCCTGGGCCTATCGTACGAACCTTGCGAATCGTCTCACCCAACACTCTTGCTTTGACAATCATCCTATCGCTGTGCGTGGCCTCCCAGAGCGCCTTCGCGAAGCTGTTGGCTCCCCATTTTTTGAGACATATACCAACACCTAGATCCTCTACTCGATTGCCAAAGAAGAACTGGTCACCAAAGAAGGGCCGGATGATGGTGGGAATGCCTGCTCGCAGGCTGGCACCGGTAGTCCCAGACCCTCCATGGTGAGCAGCTGCGTCGATTTGGCGGAATAACCAATCATGAGGCGCGCTCTTGATTTGGAATATCTCCGGCGGCAGGGCATGTTCCGGCACAGAAGCCTGAGTTTTATCTATACGGTCCGACCATCCCTTTGATAGGATACATCGTACATCGGCCTTTAGCACACCATCAATGACCTCTTGCGTCATCTTGGCTGGATCCGGTACTATGATTGATCCGAATCCAACGTAAACGAGTTTCTTACCATCTTTTCGAGCCTTATTAATAAATTCTCTTAGATCGTCAGGCGGCGTCCAGTCCAACCCCTCATCCAAGAACCAGTAGCCCGTCACACGGATCCAGTCACTGTAATCGAGTGGGGGGGCAACTACGGCAGGCGAGAAGTTGTACAGGAACGGTACTTTGTTCGGTTGCATCTTCTCCAAATTAGTGTTAGGTAGGCCGAGCACCGTGTTTCGCCAGCGATTGATCTGGTGCGCGGTAGCTTTCCAAAATACATTATCAAACATGACGTAAGTAACGTAATTATAAGCACCGCCCATCTTGTGTTCGGGTACGATGAAGGCATGAGGATAGGCACGTGTGCGTGTCCACGGCATGGTAAAGGCTCGGAAATACGGTATGTTGAGTGCCTCTGCGATATGGATGCCGGCCATGGCACTAGGGCTTTCAATGAGAAGATCAGAACCCTCGCATGCGGTATATGCAGATGCCAACAATCCATCAAGCCAGCCACGGAAATTAGAATTTGCCTCGCGCAAAAAGGCCCAAGTAAATGTGCCATTCTCAATACAGACACGCAGGAGTTCTGCGGGGTCACCAGCAACTGGCGCAAACTCGATGCCGTGTCCTTCGACCCAACCTCGAAATTCCTCATGGGTGGCAATTCGAGGCTTGTGGCCATCAGCGATCAGGCCTTTACAGAGCGCAATATACGGCTGTACATCACCCCTTGACCCGATTGTCAAACAGGTAATCCTCAGAGACTCGGACGGTTTGAAGTTGAGGAACGATGCCTTGGGATCGTCAAAGAGGATGGTAGGAGAGGAGTCTGAAAGACCGGGCGCTTCTTGAGGCATCTTCAATTCATGCTCATTGCCTTCCCGCAAGCGCGCTTCATTGAGCGCGTCATGTTCTGCGAGTGCTTCGTCGCCTTCATTTGGTAAGTCATCTTCCAGCAGACCGGCCTCCCGACGATAGCGTGTTGTCTCAAGGCTGTGTAACAAAGTCACAGCGCAGTCGTCTCGAACGTCGGATTGACTGAACTCGAAGAAAAGCTCTTCATGTCCTCGGATAACTACCACTAAGCCAGAATACCCAAAGCGGAACCCCATTTCTTTATCGGCAGTTTCAATATCCTTGAGTGGAAGGATAAGTTTTGTCCGTGTGCCCGGCAGCAGACTACGAAAACAGAAGTTCCGGTCGCTGATATAAACCTTGCCATAAAGCGGCAGAACTCGAATAAGAAACCCGAAGTACGTAGCCTGGAGCTGCTCCGTCTCAGGTAAAGCAAAATGTCCGCGGAAGCGTTCCATTGCTGTGGCATGATTGTCATCGCCTTCGTCATCTCCCGCTTCATCAATATGAAGACCGGGCGCCCCATGGTAATGTTTCCTACCTCCTTTCCACATGCCGGAGACTTTTTCTACATACCCCATTGACTCGGTTGCCAACAGGTTACTCATCCGACGGCTGGTTTGATTCAAGTAGTTGGCAATTATGCCTGCCCTCTGCAGAGGGTAAGTACCCATTTTAGCTAAGTTCTGAAAAGATGGGGTGGTAGCTCGTTCAAGTTTCTCTCCAGCAGCAGCAGGATCGTTAACATGGCCGGTTGTCATAGCGTGATGCAGCGGTTGGGATATTTCGCTGGTTTGCGCTCCCAAAGCAGTTTCCGACAACCTGACTGCCCCAGAAGCTCGAAAGGTAGAATTAGAATGACGAATCATAGGCCTGTGGAAAACTTCGCTTCCCCTAAGAATCTGGCTGCCAGACGGATCTTCATTTGACGAAGCAACCAAGCCAGACATACTAGGATCCTCGAGAGACTGGACGTATGAGTCAGATGATGCACGGTTTCCCTGAGATGTAGAGCTATCATTCTGGAGACTTTGGCTGGGGGATCGATAACCGCCGAAGCTCTGTCGAGGGCGGCTATTGCCGCTCGCGGAATCTATGCTTACTCGCCCAGATTGATGTGGGAAATCGGGATTCATGTCACCGCTAAACCTTGGGCTTGAATCGTGGTGAGGTTGGGCTAGTCGAGGAGGTAGCGTTGCCTTGACATTCTCGTGAAGCTTCGGAGACTTGGATTCACTCGTAGACAAACCTCGATCTTTTGACACTGAACTAAATTTGGCCCCGGCCGCGCCCTGGTCACCGTCACTGTGGTGCTGGCGAGAGGAGTCCTCTACAAGTATCCTGAGCACATTAATAGCTTCTTTGCCAAAGCTGAAGAAAGAGAAAAAGTACTATGCGCAATTAGTCAGGGATACGGTAATTACAACTTGAAAGAGGGCACGCATACTTCATCAATAGAATAAGTCTCATCGTTGTCGATAACTCGAAGCTTGCATGTATCAGCAAATTCGATCATTTGGCTGTCTTCAACATCCAATATATTTTCGATAGGAAGAGAAATCTTGACACTGTCCCCTTCGTTGTGTGACCGGAAGATGACTCGCTGCAGACTTTTGACCCATTCTTTAGCACTGGGGGCGCTGTCGGCGCGGAAGTGGTATGTTCGATGATGCGTAACAACGGAGAAGTGAACGGCATCCTGGTCCTTATCGGTGACACTTGCCGAGATCGCATAGCGAAGGTCTATCTGTCCATGAGGAAAGTAGAGGTTAGATGCGTCACGATAGTATGCTAGAACATCCCCCTTCAATCGAAACCAATAACGGTTATACTTGGGATTCCTCTTGCCACTCTTAGACAAGTAACCCGATTTTGCGACCTCGTGCTGCAACTAGTGTTAGAGAAGTCAACTTATCGCCCGTGCCACAGACCGTTACTTACTGCTTTCCTAGGCAAATATGCATAGAAACAGATGTGCTTTGCAGTGATATACATATAGCCTTGGAGAAGCACGCTCTGAAGAAGCCAGCAGGGGTATTCTAGGAGAACCATCAGCAGCTTATTGACCAGAATTTTTCATAAAACATACCTTCTACGACCTCTTCCGGCTGATCAAATTCAAATATCTCCTTTAGCTTTTGGGCGAGAGCGCTAGGGCCTGTTCCATCCCCTTCAGCTGTCCGCTCTCTCGACAAACCATCCAAGTCGAAACTAGGTCGCGAAGACATCTCTGCTCTAGCGTCCAGCATGCGGCTCATAACGGGTGCCAGCCGTTCACCATGGTCAGCCGGATTCGCCTCAGTAAGTTCAGGAGGGGGAGAAGTCGGCGCTTCACCCCTACGATCGCTTGTACCGGGGGAGTGGGAGGACTTTAATATCCTTGGCCTGTGGCCGAGGGGACGTGCCGCGATGCGTGGTAGTTGAGGCAACGATTGTAGGAGCTGTCTCGGTATTCCTCTTCTCTGCTTCTCCTCAGCCGTATCCTTCTCTCTGCTAGACGAGCTCTTTTTGAGTACAGTGGTTCTCGCTAAGTGCTCGGACTGTTTCTTCTTCCCCTTTTCATCCCCCCCTGTATCACCGTCTTTACTATCCCCGTTATTGTCTTCTTCGTCGCTGGACTGGCCTTCGAAGCGATCGTTGAAGTCTACATTTGAGCCGGCCGCGGCGATGAGCCCGAATATCGACTGGTTCATGTTTATGAGCATGCTAGGACCTTGGGTCGGCGGGCGCACGTCTTCGTCGGAATCGACTCGGAGGTTTCTAAAGCGATCGGGGAAGTTCAAAGTCGGGCGACGACTTTCACTATTCCGCTTCGGTATCCTCCTACTAAGCCGTCTCCTTATGGGACTATCTTCGCTGGGAGAAGCCATGGTTTAGGCTAACGTGAGGGAGACAGGGCAAGCTCTGGACGTGGAATTTGTAGTTTTTTTTTTCCGGTTATCCTGACGAGGGTATATGGGATGATGCCGTGTAAGCCTATAGCCCTATTGTTGAGCTTATTGGGAGGGTCCCGAGTGTATATCCCTAGAGGCCAACCGAACCAACCAAAAAGAAATAGAGAGAAAAAAAAACTGTGCTCGTCTATACATACATCTAGACAACCAATGGAGCGACACAATACATTAAGAACTAGAGTAAGATGATAATAATAGGGGACGGGGGTATTGAAGACGAAGAAGAATGAAAGAGCGAGCGATGGGTGTTCTTGTTCTTGGGACCGATACGACAACGACCGACGACGATCTACCTAGTACTGTACTTGGGATGAGTGGAGCCCGTCTGTAGGCGTTCAAGTGTCGACAGACGAGGCGAGATTCACTCGATGTTGATTGGGTGCTGCTATTGTGCTAGACAGGGACATGATGCGTAAAAAAAGATGTCGCATTCAGGGATTGGGGACTCAGCCCAAATTCAGTTCCGTGCTATTGCAATGACCTATTACCTGTAGTAGTTTATAGATAAGAGGTCATATGCATAATAGAGCTCTCTTTCTGTTCGTCGAGTTCACAGCTCCTTTGTACCTATTCCGAGGTACTTTGGGCAAATAATGGAGGTACTTCCTACCTGTATGTACCTCGAAGTCAGGTAGGTACCTAGTTACTGATAAGCTAGCTCTTGAACCTACCTACCTAAGGCTAGGTAGGCAGTATGTGTATGGACCTACAAGGGCGGCGTAAGAGAGGCATGTGTCGGCTTAACGTGGACAGTGCTCCAGACAGGAACACAGGGAGCAGGAGCAGAAGTGCAAAAGACGGATTCGATAACAAAAGCCGTGGTGCTGTGTCCACGGACCATTGGTTGATCGTATGTTGGATGTACACACGGGTAACAGTATCAACCTGCAGATAGGTACCTAAGGTACCTAAGATACCTAATCGTCCGAACACGGGTGCAAGGGATGCTAGTCTATCATTCTCATTAAGTCTTATCGATAAGGAGATAGGCAGGCACTTGGTCGAGATTGGCCTACAGATGACGTTGAGTCACCGCAGGCACGCCACAGGTCTGCCACAAGCATGACTCCCGGTTTACCCCTAGCGCCTTTCTCCACTACCTAACCATGTCGTACCAGGCAGGATGCACTCGGGAGGTACCGTATAAGATGTCACCAAGGCGGAAGCCCCACGCGGTACTTAAAGTAGGTACCTAGGTACTTACTAGGTATCTAGGCAGAATCTAGGCAGGCAGGCGGACCACTGAGCGACCCACTGAACAGCTCTTACTGCAGACGTGACACCGCCTATACACACATGCTGGCCCAGTGTCGGCCTGCTGCTGACTCTCAGTGGAGAGTCATGCGTTGTGAACAGCCATCGTCACCTGAACACAGTGACCCGGAACTTCCACACGACCGATCTCGCCATCTGAAAACATCAATGTTGAGGCACCTACCTAATCACATGCATATCTTATTGTCAGATTCCCAATCATGCCTCATGTCATTTCATCGTCTGTTCCTTCAAAGTTAATAGGTCTGAATCTCCACGCTAAGTATTGCCTAACAATAGCCTCAGTACGGGGTACCTAAGTGGGCGATTGTACAGCATAGTGGATCGTGAATTGTATCTACAGTAGCTGAAGCACTTCCTCGAATGAATTCTTACTGTAGGCAGCTTGTAAGTACCCGTTTGGTGTGTACAAGCCACAGGCACAGCCACTGCAATCTACCCAGGCGACCCAGACTACCTACCTAGTATACTGAATGTCTATTGTGAAGTATTTACCTATGTACTGGTAGCATCAATTGTCTCAATAATTATCAATACCAAAACAACCTATCACTTGATCGTGAGTATTTCCTCGGACCATCTCTTTAGATTGCAGTTAGAGTTAGCAAGTCGCCGCTGACCTGTATTGCAATAAAGTTGCGAGTTTAGTTTTGAGGCTCATTCTACCACTGGTCTGAACACTTATATCTCCGGTTGTTAGCTCTCTGTCCAAGCCACGCTATGACATTAGAGCCATCATATTTTTAGCATCGATGCAACGCCTCTTCTAAATGATAGTCTGGTCTTGTAAGCGCATCGATGCTATACCTATTGGCTCGCTAAGATGGAGGAGATTATTGAGCGTACCCGGAACATAGATTTTCACCACCCCTTTACTCCATATGACGTTCAACAGCAGTTCATGCACACAGTCTACAATGTTCTCGAGGAAGGAGGAGGTCAAATCGGCATCCTAGAGAGCCCCACGGGTACTGTATGGGTTCCTTGCTCTACATTTCGCCCATACAAGTGCGCTGACTCTTAACAGGGGAAATCGCTGTCGCTAATATGTGCGGCTTTGACTTGGCTAAGAAATCACAAAAAAAGGACTTATGAAATCTCTATCGACGCGGCTGCTAATTCATTCAAAAATGAGCCTGATTGGGTCGTGGAGCAACTGCTCAAGAGGAAACGCGCCGAGATTGTGGACTTATGGGAAGAGAGGGAATCAAATCTCAGAAAAATACGGGCTAGGGAGGCGATGATGGAGGAAAGAGAGAAGAAGAGGAAACGATACGGGGAGCGAACTTCTGAAAAAGAAGTAAAAAGCCAGAGCAGTGAGGAAGAAGAATGGCTTTTGGACGAGGAGGACGAGGAGGGCGTGCCTAGGTTCTCGGATATAAGCAAAGAAGTAACTGATGACAATGACGAGGGGGATCAGGTCAAGGTCTGTTATAACACCTCCCGCTACTACATACACTCATAGCTGACAAAAGTGGCAGATATACTATACATCAAGGACGCATTCTCAATTAACGCAATTCATTGCGGAGCTACGCCGTCCGGCATTTCCACCTTCTGTGCCAGACGAGTTTCTCAAGAGTGACGAAGACCATGAGGTAGAAGCAGTAAAGCACGTGCCACTATCTTCTCGCCAACGACTCTGTATCAATCCTTCCGTAGCGCGTCTCGGGTCATTATCCGCGATCAATGATCGCTGTTCCGAGCTTCAGCAGTCCAAGTCGAAAGACAAGTGTCAGTTCTTACCAAGTACAAACAACCTTGGACAAACGCACCAATTCCGTGATAACGTCCTTGCCACCCTACCCGACATAGAGGACCTTCACAGCCTAGGGAAGAACTTTCAAGTATGTCCATACTACGCTTCAAGGACAGCAATTCCCGGGGCAGAAGTGATTACCCTCCCGTATCCCCTATTACTCCAAAAGTCTGCCAGAGATGCGCTCGGCATAAAGCTTGATGGCAATATCGTCATTATCGACGAAGCCCATAACATTATGGACGCCATTGCAAACGTGTATGCTTCCGAAATTTGCCTGAAGGACCTTGTACGTGCAAGACTACTACTTCAGGTGTACGTCAAGAGATTCGGAAAGAAGCTCAAGGGTGAAAATAGAGTCATGGTAGGTCAGGTGGCTAGGGTGGTTGACGGCTTGCGCGCATGGATGGAGAACTCTTCGAATGTCAAGGTAGGCGAGGACCGACTCCTATGATATTGTCTATTATCACTAACAGCGCATCAGTCCGATCAGGGAATTGCCGATCCAAATGAACTACTCAAGCACAAAGGCATCGATCAAATCAATCTATTCAAACTCATCGAGTACGTGCAAAGGTCGAAACTAGCCTATAAGATCGAGGGGTATGCAGCGCACGTTGAAACCCAAGGAGAAACCAAACCGGCCACGGCATTCTCATCAACGCCTGTCTTACATACGCTGGTGTCTTTCCTCGTGTCACTGAGTAATCTAAGTTCGGAAGGCCGTATCTTTTACCACAAAACAGGCGAAAAAGAACAGCAGGATATCAGGTTATCCTACCTTCTTCTCTCCCCAACACATGCATTCTCATCTATCGCACTAAAGGCTCGAGCAGTAATTCTTGCAGGTGGCACGATGTCGCCATTTGATGATTATACCGCCCACCTCTTCCCAGAACTCGCAGCAGGAAAGATTACAACTCTCAGCTGCGGGCATGTGATTCCGTCATCTAGTCTCTGTGTTTGGACGCTGTCATCTTGCGACCCCATGAACAACGCCAATAGAATGCAGTTTGAGTTTAGTTACCAGAAGCGAAGCGATAAAAAGATGATACACAACCTCGGACTCGCTGTCCTCAACATATGTACGGCGGTTCCAGACGGTGTCGTTGTTTTCTTCCCGAGTTACGGCTATCTCGATGAGGTGATAAGCGTATGGAGTCAGACGGATAGTACTCAGCCTACGTCTATCTGGAATAAATTACAGAATAAGAAGGCAGTCTTTAGCGAGGCGAAAGGAAGCTCCAGTGACGATCTCCTCGAGCAATATTCCAAAGCAATACTGGATGAAGATCCACAGACAACTACGGCAAAGCCAGCGGCTAGGGCTCGCGGGGCGCTTCTTCTGAGCGTTGTGGGTGGCAAGATGAGCGAAGGCATCAACTTCTCAGACCGTCTCGGCCGCTGTGTCGTTATCGTAGGGCTTCCGTACCCTAATATCAACTCACCGGACTGGAAAGCACGCATCGAATACATTGAGTCGACGACAATTCAGAGGTTGACAAGCGGCGAGACGCCTCGGCCTCGGAGTGAAGCTATTGCCGCAGCAAAGCAGGCAGCGAGGGACTTCTATGAAAACTCATGTATGCGTGCAGTGAACCAGAGCATAGGTCGTGCAATCAGGCACCGCAATGACTACGCCGCCATCGTGCTGGTGGATAGGCGATTCGGCACGGACAGAATCAGAGGGAAGCTGCCTGGATGGATTCAGGGTGGGCTCGTTAACGGCAGTGAAAATGGAGGATTGGGCCAGATGATGAGTAAGCTAAACGGCTTCTTTAGGAGCAAGCAATAGATACATAACGGGGCCTGCCGGAATACGAGCAAATCCTCTACCGAATTAAAGTACTGACAGTAGGTATGAGATGCCATATAGTAGTCTAGATAAAAATTGAGACGAGTCGTATCGGCCTCTCTTGGGGCCACCAATGAGATAATACGGCTTTTCCTTTTGGAATTAGGAATCCGAGACATGCATTCGAAATGCATGACTAATTCTATCAATATATTTCATGCTCGTCACGCACATATGACCTATCCTATCACTTCAATGTACCTGATGTAGGATCCGAGCAGAATCCGAGGCTCATATAAAGTGTGGCGTGAAAGAAGGGAGCTCTACATCCCTGCATGAAATTTGGGTTGAACAGTAGGTAGGTAGATACAAGGTAGATAGTTCATAGTTACCCCGCCATCTTGAACATGATAATTCTTGGGGAGAAAAAGGGAGAGAAATCCATCACTCATCGCAAACAAAGGTATGGAGGTAGTGTTATTCATCGATGGACGATAGTGACGATGATCAGCTGTTTCTCTATGGTCAATGCGCCACTTCGAGCGGCAATTGAGTACCTACCTAGCTCACCTAGGTAATGATTGAGAATGGTGTGATGTGGCTGATACCCCGGAAAACACCCGACCTTTTCAGCCACATTCCAACTATTCAAGTGCCTGGGGAGAGCTCCTATCACCCCGCAAACGGACAGGGGCGATATCAGTGCAACCAACAGGTATTAAAGGAACCCCAATCCCCCAACCCATTTGGGCGCTCAGTCGTAGAGAAAGAGACCCGAACTGATAACAACGAGCACGCACAGTGATATACGTACAGTACGGTCATCCATCCCACCGTCTCCACATTCCTATACAAGACACAAAGAACCTTCATCCCACCGACATCACCCTGCGCGGTGCAGCGGACCTTACAGCGCTACATTCCCGCATATAAACCATTTCGTCACTGTTTGAACAGCAACAGCACGCTTATTCTTACAGCTTAGGTATGTACCTACATATTCTATATCCATAACATGACTGTCGTCATCATCTATCATCTAAACATCCTACCTCTCTATTTGACTTATTTATGACTTATTCTCTCTCATCCAATATTTACCCTTTTATTATTCCGATTCTAATATCTCCTCACATTAGCCAAAAAGACATCAATTGAGACATAGCCATCCCCGGCACCAATTGAGTGGCTACTGGAATATGTGAGCACAGAATATTTCCTATTTGGGTACTCTATTTTCCTATTCATTGTTGTTTGTCTTTCGTACCTACAGTCATTCCCAACACCTTTTCCCCATCTCCTGACCTAATTCTACCCCATATTCGCCTATGACCATCCCTTGTACGCACCTAATACCCATTGGTGTTCCCAATCACTTCTCCGCGTACGGCTGCCTAGAGGCAGTTTGTATGCCGAGATGCCACAGTCACACTTACACCGGCGCTTCAAGTGGTTGCTCGGGACCCCACTTGAGCTACCCACCGTTATCCCTTCCACGTTTTACCCGTACATCCGTCCGTTACGGTAAATGTGGAGCTCCCGGGTACAGAAACGGAGCTAACGAGACCCATTTGCCGTAGATAAGTACCTACCTGAGCTCTTCCTTTCGCGACTCGCACTTTTACCAGCCAAGCACCAAGCACCAAGCGAACAAACGAACGAGCCAACAGTCGAACGCCATCGTGACACAACAGCTCCCTAAGCCCTCGACCCGCCATTACCTCAACCAAATAAACCTGTCAATATCATTAAGACATCTTCAACCCACCCTATCCCCCCGAACACGTCGCGTCGAAGCTGTGCTCTCCCACCGAGCTCTGGTTTCACGGCCCCTGAAGTCATCACCAGCCCGGCATCTAGCCGTTTTGCGACGAGACGCGCTCCGTGTGCCATGAGCACCATCGCGCATCCCACGCGCCACCTGCAATGGCAAAGACCCTCAAGCTCGGACAGCGCCTACGCTATCCAATAACGATCTCCAAGATATTTAAGCAGCCTGGTGACGGCGTCGTCAAGAAGGAAGCCATCCTGCAGTACACCTACAAGTTCGAGCGCAAGATCGGCGACCCTGCCCTCGACGAGGAACGGACCATCCTAGAGAGTGGCATTGCCGATTGGGATAGCCCGACTGAAGGCAAGATTAAACAATGGCGCATCAAAGAAGGCCAGGTCATCGACAATGACCAGGGCTTTGTCGTCATCGAAGAGACCTGTAGCCACGAGGTCCAATATGCCGGCCTCTGCGCCCTTTGTGGCAAGGATATGAAACAGCAGGACTATGCTACCGAGTCCCTCGACACCGAACGCGCCACCGTTTCCATGGTCCATGATAATGTAGCCCTGACTGTGAGTCACGGCCAGGCGGAACGAGCTGAGATGCAGCTCCAGCGCCGGCTTCTCAAGGAACGAAAGCTCAGCCTTGTCGTCGATCTCGACCAGACCATCATTCATGCTTGCATTGAGCCTACTATCGGGGAGTGGCAACAAGACCCTACAAATCCCAACTACGAAGCTGTCAAAGACGTACGCAGCTTCCAGCTCGATGATGGCCCTCGGGGCTTGGCAAGCGGGTGTTGGTATTATATTAAGATGCGACCTGGTCTGGTAGAGTTCTTAGAAAAGATGGCTGAGATATTTGAGCTACATGTATACACTATGGGTACTCGGGCCTACGCCTTGAACATTGCTAAAATCGTTGACCCTACCCAAAAACTCTTTGGTAACAGAGTTATTAGCCGAGATGAGAACGGCAACATGGCTGCGAAAAGCCTCCAACGCCTCTTCCCCGTCAGCACCAACATGGTCGTCGTGATTGACGACCGCGCCGATGTGTGGCCGCACAACCGACCCAACCTTATCAGAGTGACACCCTACGACTTCTTTAAGGGCATCGGTGATATCAACTCCAGTTTCCTACCGAAGCGTGAAGACATCATCACCCCAGCACCGGCTCCAGCAGACACAAAGTCACCTACATTAAATGGTAATGCATTCTCCAGCACTCCATCCGACAATGAGAGCGCAGGAGCCAGAAGCAGCGACGACACCCTTCTGCAACTCCAAGCAGAGGAACAAGAGCGAACGCTAGAGAAGCAGCTCAAGGACAGGCCCTTATTACATCTCCAAGAAGAGTTGGACCGAGAAGATGAGCAAGCTGAGAAACTGTCGCACAAGGACGTTAATAGCCAAGAGGCTGACAACAGCGAGCCTTCTGAGATGCCTAGCCAGTACCATAGGCATAATATCCTCCGCGACGATGACGCAGAACTCATTTATCTTGAAAGTCATTTGACTGAACTACACCGGTCCTTTTATGAACAGTACGATGCTCGTATAGCGACACAGAACGCTGAAGACATTACTTCCGACTCTGTGCCAGACGTCGGTCTTACACTGAACTACTTAAAATCCCAGGTACTTAAGGATACGAGGATTGTGTTGTCTGGTCTTGTTCCTCTAGGTGCAGACGTGCGAAAATCCGAAATTGGCATGCATGCGCAGGATTTCGGCGCTGATATTCGCACACGAGTTACCCCGGAGGTCACTCACCTTGTGATCAGTAGCTCGCGTCCAAGGACGCAGAAGGTTCGACAAGCAGCTCGCATCCCCTCCATTAAGATTGTGAACCAAAACTGGCTAGCAGATTCATTGTCACAATGGCAGAAACTCGATGCAACCCCGTATTTAATTGATATTCACCCCTCAGACCGCCATACCCGCGGAACGCAGGAAGTTTTAACTGTCCAATCTCGACCTCGGATTACCATTGTCCAGTCTGGTCATCAGGACGTCGAAAACCGTCAAAATGACGAGGCCGAGGATGGCGACGCAGATGACTCGGCGGAGGAGGAGGAGGAGGAGGAAGAGGATAATGACGGGGAAGAAGATGAGGATATGGATCGATTTGACGTTATGCCAAGAGACCTCGAAGATGGTGAAGGTAGTCCAGTCGACAGCATAAACCAATCTGGCTGGGACGATGTGGACAAGGAGCTCGAAGAGTTTATGGGCTCGGATGCCGAATCCGATCTAGAGAGTACCATGACAGACCAAAGTAGAGACACGGACACTGACGAGCCTAAAAGTAAGAAAAGGAAGCTCGGAGACGTGGACGAGGACGGCAGCTTCGAGGATTCAACCGGTAGCGTGTTGTCCAAAAAACAACGCATCGCTAGATCTCGAACGACAGCACTTCGTAACGTGAAGAACGTCGGGGATGACGATGGCGATGCCAGTGGCCTGCCAACACCGTTGGGAACGGGTGATGAGGAGGATGTGGTGGTGAGCGGTATGGGCGAAGGCGATGTTGAGGTTAACGGAGCCGAGGACGGGGGCGACGAGGACTATGCCGATCTCGAGGCCGAGTTGGAGGCCGAGTTAGATGCCGAACTAGAAGCCGAGGGCCAAGGTTAGAAGACACGGCTGTGCGGCATGAAGAGGAGTGACAAGAACAAAAACAACTATAACGCAGGCGGGCGTTCTATGGTGTTGTCGGAGCATGGCGGCCTATTGAGTCCTTCGGCATCTTTGGCGTTCAGACAGCAGGACAGACATTGGCATTAAGAAGGGTAGGGGTTTTGGAGTGACTCGGGACAACTGCATAGCGATTTGCTGCGGCTTTACGGGATAAGTCACCAGTTGTATATTGGCAACACTGAATCACATACCCTTTTGTTCGACCGGTGTATTAGCCTCCCCCTCCCTCATGGATAAGAATTATTAATAAAAACTGTATACTTCCTAAATCATAGTCTGTTTGAGTTGTACCATAAACTCCCAACTGTCATAAATCTACCTACTGTTGGAGAACACTGGTAGTCACCCATACCTACCTACCTGAGAGAGTGTGCCAAACAGGCGCAAACAGGTAGGTAATTGGTCTTGGCACTCACGTGATCCCGCTTTCCCAAGAGCACCGCACTGGACCCACACTGGCCGGGTACGTGAGCTCCAAAGCTAGCTAAGGGTCATCAAGTATAGTCCACTCTTGATCGCTCCATTTCAACTCGCTACTTTCACTCTCAATTGACGCCGCCGCCGCCACCACACGACAACCTCGCCCACATGAACGAACGGCTGGGCTAGACCGAACCGAAATAAACACGACCTTAATTTCAATTCGAAAAGTACCATCCACGAAACACCAATTGCTCGCCATGCCGCAGGATATGCCCCCCGTCGGGGGCTACGGTCCCGTGCAGTATAAGGTGAGCAAGCAACTCTGCTTCTCTCTTTCTCTTTGGCGGATAGGTATTCGTGGAGGATAGGGAGGAAAAATTGGGGGTGGATGAGGAGAGGAGGGCTTTGGGCATCACGTAACAGCTATCGAACGGCGAGACAGAACACGAAGAATGCGGGGAGTCGACCTGCTGAACTGCGGAATTTGATGGCTACATTACATGCTTGGAAGCCGACGCGCCGACTGTTTGCTATCGATTCCCTCGGGCCTCCGTCTAAACTACTAGCATCTCCGTTTGAACTACCAGCATCATCGAATAAAGAGCACCGAGGCCGTAGGGAAGAGGGGGAATTGCCAGCCTCGGCCGCGGGTAGAACTGGGCTAGGGCTTACAGGCAGATTGGAGTTGTATTGAGGAGAAAGCACACGTGGTTGCCATACTGCTATGACTGCGAGAAATTTAGGCTAACGAGTCTTGCGAAATAGCGCAACCTCCCCGCCCCCGGATTCCGACCCGGTACATGGCTTGTCGCCATGGGCGTCGTCATGGCATACGGTTTCTATAAGTTGGGACAGGGTATTAGGGAGCAGAAGTAAGTGGTCTCGCAATTTTCTATTCCAGACCTCCCCAACCGACCTCGGCTCAAGTCACATCCGTTACGAAAAGGAGGGGGAGAGGTGTAGTTGTAAAGCGACGGGTTGATCGTAGGCTCTAAGCTAACTCTACGCTTTCTTTTCTCGCAGTGAACTCGGCCGCGAGAAGATGTGGTCCCGCATCCACCTCATCCCTCTATTACAGGCTGAAGAAGACCGCGATCTCGTCAGGCGACATCTCGCCGACCAGGCGCGTGAGAAGGAGCTGTTGGGCGAGAACATTAAGGTCTATAACTCCGACAGGTGCGTCTTTTACATTGTCCCTTCTACTACGCGTTTCCGCTTGTTTAGCTTTGCCGTTATGACCTCGCACTCTCGATGGAGGGAGCTGGGGAATCTCGGGATTGCCTATCAGGTGTGCTAAGAACCTAGTGCTGATGGGATGTCTGGTTGTTAGATACGTACGGCCGACGTATGCCGTCACACCCGGCAACGTAACGAAATAAATCTACACGGACGAGAATATAATACTGGGGATGGTATGACGTTAGACAACAGGACGCTTCGTGCGCAGAGATAAAACGGCATAGGCGCGCCGGAAATCCGGGCTAGAGGCTGAAAATACAAGGTAGCTAAAGAGGCGAGAGGAGAGCGAGGTCATTGTATATATACCACATACATGCCTACTAGATGTGTGCAACAAAGCAACGCCTCCTGGGTTGGGAGGGACGAAGATGCCTTCGTCAGTAAAATTGCGCGTTTAGACCATGAGTGATTCGATTGTGAGGTGGCTGTTGGCTTATTCTGCGCAAGGTTGCGGATGTGACAATAGTATTATCCGGAGACGACATACCTATTGTTACGGACTGCCAGGCGTTTATACCAGACGTTCATACGGATTATCAGAAGACTGTATAGACCTGTATAGACACCTGTATAGACGCCTATATAAACAAAGAAGCCATTCTTGTATACAAGCAGTGGTTAGCACTTAGAGTAGTTAGAAAGGCCTCGCGCAACAACAAGAGTCTTTTACCCACCTTAAGTACAGGGTCCCTAACACCTATGCTCGTTGATGAAGGCGTGTTAGTCCCATTGAACCATAGGAAGTTAACGGATGAAATTATCAGTTTACCATCTAAGCCCTGTACTATTGTTGCGCCTAGCTTTAGTAGCTTCTATATTTAATTCAAAGAGACGGCGATGATGCGCCCATCTTTTCTCCTGACTGGAGCCTAATTCGGGGTTGGCTAATGCCCGGCTTCCTCCTCCCGTAGTCTCTACGCGGTGCTCTTGTTAGACTCTTGTCAGAGGATAAAGTCACTGGATGGATGAAGGAGGGGAGCTGCTACAACCCCAGAGGGTGATTGTATTATTAAGTTCTATTATATAAAAAAATGGATATTTCCTTAATATTTAAGAAGACCTAGGAACAATACTGTTGAGTCTTAACCCCATACTTACACCTAGTGGTTACCCTGCTTCGACCCAAGTGCTACCTATCTCCACTCTGGAGTAAATTCCCCGGCAGCCCTAAACATGAGGAAAAAAGTCTGTCCAGTTTACAGTGACGAACACGTCGGCTGGTAAACTTCGTAAGCTGAGGATTGCCTCTAGGATGATGTAGAGACGCGCGGCAGTAAGAAGTAGCACGACAAATCCTAGGACCATATCCAGAAGTTTTTGGCATTTCTGGCTGCTCCGTGGCTCCTCCCGCTGAAATTTGATCCATACCCAAGTGAGGTTGTATCGGCCTTGGTAGCCGAAAGTATCTAGCATATGGATAATCCCAACGGCGACGGCAGAAACAGAAGCAAGGGTGACGACTGAAATTCGCCATAGTAATTGCTCGACGCTCGATGGGTAAGCAAAATTCCAACCAAGTAGATGCACGGTCGAGTGAATCAAAGAGGGTATGATTAACGCCACTAAGACATTGGAGGGCAACCTCGCCGTCATTAGTATAGCATCGTCAGGAACTCGCTGCAACCGAGCCCTATCCTGGCTCCCGGCCTCCATTTGCCGCTCCAAGTCGTAGTCTTTGAGGGATGGGTTCCTCTCCCAGAACTTGTCTGGGTCCGGGATAAAGTCCAGCGGCGAGTCCGTATATGAGGCATTTGGTGGTACCCCAGCATTGGTGCGAATGATAGACATTGAGAAACCGCAATGCAATATTGTTGGTGTTTTAACATCCTGCGGCTTATTCCACCAGAAGAAATAGGACATCGTCGTTGAAGCGACAAATGCAAGCGTGAAAATCTCTGATGGGGATATGGAAAGGCCATCGACGGCCCGTGCGACAGATTGTATGATGAGCCATCCAATCTGTAGCAGGGCGAATCCTTTAGCAAACCAGTCCGCTTTGCTCTTATCCCATATTTCGTCCTCGGTAATCTTTGGAAATGGTATATAGCTGTGAGATACTAGAAAATAAATTTGTTCTGCATTCACGGGAAACGCGATTTCGTTTTTCGGCTGAAGAATGAAGCCTAAAAACTTCTATGAGTTTCAGGCCGTCGACTCTAGTTTTGCAATTGGCACATACCGCCGCTATTCGCATAGAACGCATGAACTAATGTCCAAACACCGAGATTACTTAGTTCTTTCATCTGCTCGACCGATTTGCGAGCCTTGACCCATTGACTAGCCGCCACCATCGTCAACATATCGGGAGCGAATATCGCGAATAGTCCCCAGCGAACCTTTCTGGGTAGGGTCTGCCTAAGAGTTTCCGCTTTTCCGGGGACGTTGAGATGAAGAATAGTCCATATTGCCGTGATAATAACAGTCGCGCAGCTATAGGCGATGCTAAGTGTCCCACGGCCATTCGGCGTGGACACCCAGCCAACAAGTCCATCGTCCTTCATGTCGTATGGATTTATTGAAAAGAAGCTGTGGTTTCTAGCAGGAATCCAGCTCTGTGGTCTGGGGAAAGACGTTGAGGGTATTAGTTCGTCTAGCAGGGTTAGATGTTACCTATGCCCCTGAATGAGAAATCCTCCCTTTTACGGAGAGGTATCAATTTAATCAGCCCCTGAAAGAACGAGGAAACATAGCTAATTGCAACGTTTCGTCATTTATACTATGGTGTTAATCTTGGCTATGGTACGCCTGTCTAAGCCGATTGGAAGTTATTTTTAGTACTCTATCCCCTGAGTGAAGACAACAGCTTTCTCTCCAAATTGCAAAATTGTTACACACAGAACATGCATTTCGGCCGTACGGCTGCGGTGGCAAGGGCTTATGTAATAGGGCTTAGAAGAGTAGCTAATAATTATATAGGGGCCTCTAGGACCTCGGGATCTCTTTCCTCCTTAGAGAAATTCTTGTCTTATCAATAGCTAGAAAGTCTACTCTATTTGCTCCTAGGAATATACTTTATACAACTCAAAACGTCTAAATTGGTTATAAAATAGCCTCTGATTTATGACTCTTATTGGCTAGGTGTGGCGTACACTCTTTTCCGAGGTTGGTAGTCTGAACTGTGGGTAGTTTCAATTACAAGCCCTGGGTATAAAAATAGTTACCGTTTGTCGCATTGAGCAACACTCAAAATGCGGTATAATTAGGGAGAGAGGTCGTACTCCATGCCGGGGCCGGAGTGAGGTTGTACCCTGTGTTGGGGTCGGAGTGATGTCGTACTCTGTATTGGGGTCCAATAGCCCGCGGCCCACCGGTCAGCATATAGCGTTGTTGTCTTGGGCCGCTTGTTCCTCTAAATGCTGTCAAAATATGTGAAGCGGAAATTTCGAAGCTCGGGTAGCCGGCGATTGAAATGCTCCCACCAACCGTACAATCACATCTGCGCCTTCTCCTGCTGCCGGATATTCGTCCGAATCGTTAACTACGTCTTGTCTATGCTAGCCAAGACCTCCTCTATGCTAGAGTCGCTATAGTCGTCTACCTCGAGCCTACTGCCACCCTCGTCATATATAGAGTCCAGCTCTGACATGACACAATCCTCTATTTCCCCGTCCTCTCCGTCGCCTTACCCAGCGCCTTAACGTGATCGATAGTGCTGCCATAGACAATCATCTTAGCATTCTGGCCACACCACCTTTGTAGACGACGCACCTCCTATACGACGAGCGACCCGACGTATGCGGGTAGCATAAACGACAAACTATTGCGACCTCCCGCCCCTACGACCCGGTTGATCCAGTCGGCGCCTACTTATATGTCCTTCTAAATCCGCCGTCCTGAGTGCCATCGAGCTACATAGGAAAAGGCTCGTTTGCTACGTTTCTGATACCATAATTCCACCCTATTGCGCAGTTGTACTCTATTGCATGGCGTTGTGTTGTTGTTCTTTACAATATATTAGGATATGAGATATGAGGATTTGGAACTATCATTATTCAAGTGTTAGAAACATGTAACTCTGTGTACGAATTAGGGATTTCTTGACTTCCTAGGGCTATGCGGCACATTTGAAATGCTTTTTTACTAATTTATAAGCAATTTGTTGTTTAACATTTAAATAAAATTATTATTAAAAACTTTGTACTTAAGGTAAATAAAAAACTTTTGTTGTTATATAAAGCTTTTTTAATTATTTTAAGTGTTAATTATTATTTATATATTAAAATAGTTTTTTTGTTTATAAAGGCGTTTATATAAATGTTTATACAGTCTTCTAATAATCTATATAAATGCTTGGTATAAACGCCTAACAGTCCGTAACAATTGTGCTATGTGATTCTTGATTTAATCCTTGGATAGCTAGTTGATGGGCTTTAGATTAAAGGATACTAGGTCCAAGAGTCGAAAGTTGAGGAAAGCTATATAAAAGAAAAAGATGGATATGAATATACTAAACAGACTAGTTGGATGTTTTGGGGGGGGGGAGGTCGATATACATTGACTCCGGTTCAATCGTGTTAATTGTGTGTGAAGGTTTTGCTGAATTGAGACCTCTCGAGTGTTTTTGATCAGATTGTCATAAAACCTGGTAATGGAGATAAATAGTTACGTGTTAGCTAAGATAAGTGGGATATATTGATAGGAATGGCATCTGCAAAGAATACATGAAACATCATCGCCATCATTTTCGAAAAGAACCCCCCTTTAATCTAGGTCGTCTTCTTGCCTCTAGGTAGGTGCGATATGCTTGGCGGACACACTGCTGGCGGAGGGTGAGGCCCCGAGGCTCCGTATGTTTAGATCAAAGAAGTAACCCTCGTTACTAGCTGCTCTAATACTGAACCATAAAATAGCAACCTACCTTACGAGACCCGAAGGCATATATCCTTCCCGTCTATCGAAATGTCTCTTAAGTCAAGGCGTCGCCTAGATGATGACTGAGGTCGATTGTCTCATCAACATGACCTCTTCATGACACAACGGTCTATGAGGTGATACGTGAAGCGGCAAGTCCTGAAATCTGTGTACTTATTCACAAACGTTACTAAAAGCTTGCATTCGATATGCAAGATGTCAAATTCTAGCCCTGTACAATTCACGTTTGCGGGACCCCGCGAGGTCTTTCGTGATGTCCTGCTATAGGAAGCTGGGTAATTCGTTAACTCGACTAGCTCGGGGGAAGGCCATGTGCCCATATACCTCGACGGCTGAAGTGAGAGTCATGACTCTGAATAGACGAGGGAAGCCGAAGACGACGAGTATCCCGTTCGCGCGCGGAATGAATCCATACCTTCCGCACACAGCTTCTATGGTGCCACTAGGACATAATGGCGATAGAACATAAGTGCACCTCACGTGAGGCGACTATGGTCTCATCAATGGCGTAATTAGGCGAAATCGGGAACCTCGCTGGGCTGGTGAGCGGTTATATACACCATACCACGTACGCTAGGGCTATCGTGTAGTGCTGCCGGGTCGATGCCGGTGGACTAGACGAGATGCTCGACCTTCCTGAAAAGGAGGGAGAAGAAACAGGAAAAAGAAGACATGCTCACCCTTCGTATTTGAAAAGAGTGAAGTGAACTGGCTGGCACGCACGAGCGGAGCGGATTTCGAGGTGTTTTTGATCGAACCGCTACCGCAGCGCTTATCGCGGCGCTTGAGCCTGACTTGGATTGTTGAGGACCCTCCCCCCTTCCACCCACCCACTCCACCCCGCGATGTCGCCCTGTTCCTGCAGAACTGTCAGATCGAGGTAGTATATTCGCCGGAGATGCATCGAGACCGAAAGCGTGGGGAAAGGTGTGGAAACTCGGCGAGGGAAGCTCGCGAAGTTTAACCTCCTGTATTCGTTGAGGGGCTGGTTCCATGACTAATTGTACGGTATGTGTCATGTTCTTTATGACATTGTTGAATGTCAACATCGTATATGAACCGTGGATTTGTTCCTTGCTGACATTATTCAGATCGGGTAATACACGGGTCTAAGATCTGCTGTGTTCTTCTGATGCGCCTTTGGCTATCTCCGGGGTGTAAAGCCTCGGCTGCGTCAATCGGTGAGCTAGACTGTTGCAGCGGTTACTTGTCGTGAGTCTATCTTCATCGCGCCGGGAAGGACGCATAGAAGGGGACTAGAAGGGGGCTAAGGGGTGATAGACTATAAATCGTGTTGGCGCTGTGTTTAGTGTCCTCATTGGCCTGACAGGTGAAATGAAATTCATGCAAGAATACAGTAAGATAGGGCAGAAATCAACATCGCTAGCATAACATTGGCTAGTTAGTTATCGTATTCATGATGAGATCTCATTCATGCTGAAGCTTTCGACAGATTCGACGGCCATCGCAAAGGTTCCTGGCGGTGCACCGACAGACCCGTCTGACCTGCCTCTTCCGGCACCACCCTTTCCCACTCGGGAAAGTGATCGGATGGCCTGGCCCCCCCCCATAGATACAACCCAACCTGCTCCGCCGGAGTGGGATATAAGCTTTTCGCACATTTGGATGGATATCCGGCCCCTGTGGCCTACATGTTACATCGCGCGCTGTTCAAGAAGCACCCAAAGAGAAGGTGGCAATAGAGAGAAGCTGAGAGAGCCTCACTGTCTGCACTGCGCAGGAGTTATACGGACCATGCCAAGCTGAAGATGCGCGATGTACCGGTAGACCCTGATGCCCAGTCGCATGCCAACGTAGTTGTCGCCTTTGATGTTACCGGGAACTGTACGGTACCTTCTTGGCTGTCCAGCCAAGCAGACCAAGATCTGGGGCGGAAGCTTGTTCTCGCCTTGCTTCCCTTGGCAGGGACAATGTCGTCGATTCTTTGGTCATGAGTAGCAATTGATCACGGACGGAGTCTCGCTGCGCGATACGAGTACTCACCTGCCCAGCAAAGACAGGGCGTTTCAAGATATCCTCACAGGAGGTCAAAATAGCGTTGCCCCCCTGCTATCACGGCTTGTAAGTATTTGAACCGGCGGGATCCGCCCCTACCAGATCCCTGCTGCCAAATGTCGACATCACCCTACTTGATTACCTACAGCAGTTCTCCACAGTAGCTTCACTGCCAGCGATTGGTACGAAGGACGAAGCCATGCCAAGTGTAGAAGGCCGAGAGTGGCGATGGCCGGCAATCAATCCCCAGAACTGCAAGCTGCCTTGACATCTGATAACAGAACCCAAAGGTTGGTCTAGTATGGCGTCGGAGGCTTCGTTGGGTCCCGTTCATTCGTCGTATCCTGGATAGCAGTTGGGAGAGATTGGAGAGGGTGGTCATGCGTTGTTTCACACAGCAACATGGTAAGCGCCATAGGGCGCCCCGTTGGCAAACGCATCATGACGGCCTGCCTCTCTTGGCATGCGCCGTGAAGTAGCAATCTTGTTTATCCGAAAGTGAGCTTATCAACCGGCAACTATGGTCGACGACGGGAACGACGTCGATCTCCTACCTCATTGAGATGGCGATACGGGCACGTTAGTGAGATGCTCTGCATAATGCCTCGCGAGGCTCAGCAGTATATAAACCTCAGGTTCACCCCTACGATGATGATGATCTCTCCCCTCACCACCACCAACCACTCCTTCCTTACTACTCCTACCTTTGTCTTCCTCCCGGCAAGATGGTTCCTGCTCCTAGCACCCTCGCGCTTGTCAGCGCCTTCCTTGGCGCCGTCAGCGCTGTCCCTGCTCCCCAGCCGGGCCGCTTCACCGTCAACCGGGTCCGCAATGCCAACTTCAAGCGCCACGGTCCCGCCCAGGTCGCCAAGACCTACCTCAAGTTCGGAAAGCCCGTCCCTGAGGAGCTCGCGACCAGCCTGGGCATGAACGTCAAGCGCAGCGAGGGCTCCGTCTCGACCTACCCCCAGGAATACGACTCGGAGTGGTTGACCCCCGTCTCCATCGGTACGCCCGCCCAGACGCTCATGCTCGACTTCGACACCGGCTCGTCCGATCTCTGGGTCTTCAGCACCGACACGAGCGCCCGCTACGTCAACGGCCAGACCGAGTACAGCCCGGCCAAGAGCAGCACCTCCAAGAAGATCACCAACGCCAAGTGGTCCATCAGCTACGGTGACGGCTCCTCGTCCAGCGGTATCGTCTACACCGATGTCGTCAAGATTGGTAGTCTCTCGGTTGCCAGCCAGGCTGTCGAGTCTGCCCAGACCGTGTCCAGCTCCTTCACTGAGGAGAGCGACCTCGACGGTCTCTTGGGTCTTGCTTTCAGCTCCCTAAACACCGTCACCCCCACCGCGCAGAAGACGTGGTTCGACAACATCAAGAGCAGCCTCGACTCCCCTCTTTTCGCTGTCGACTTCAAGGCTGGTGGCGAGAGTAAGTTCACACCCGAATTATATACCCCCGCGATCGCTTGATTGGTTGATTGACTAACTTTTAACCTCTCATCAGCCGGAACCTACGACTTCGGTTTCATCGACAGCTCCAAGTACACTGGCTCCATCACCTACGCCAGCATCAGCACCTCCCAGGGCTTCTGGGAGTTCACCAGCTCCGGTTACGCCGTCGGCTCCGGCACCTTCAGGTCGACCAGCATCGACGGTATCGCTGACACGGGCACAACCCTCCTCTACCTGCCCAGCAGCATCGTCAGCGCCTACTGGTCCACCGTTTCGGGCGCCAAGAGCAACAGCGCCGCCGGCGGTTACGTCTTCCCCTGCAGCGCCACGCTCCCCACCTTCACCTTCGGCGTTGGCTCTGCCCGCATCGTCATCCCCGGCTCTTACCTCAACTACGCCCCCTACACCGGCACCACCTGCTTCGGTGGTCTCCAGTCCAGCTCTGGCATCGGTATCAACATCTTCGGTGACGTCGCCCTCAAGGCTGCCTACGTCGTCTTCGACAGCTCGTCCCCTCGCATTGGTTGGGCCAGCAAGTCCCTGTAAAGGGAGGTGGAATGGGAATAAAGGGAGAACTAGACTGGATTGGATTGGACTGGTTGGTTACTTATCTAGTTGGTCAATCTAGGTCTTGATAGGATTCGAAGATGGTTGGTTGGCTAGATCTTCAATAAAAGTTTCATTATTTTGCAACACATTTGAATGCCAGTTGTCCTGTGTCTGGTGTTTTCAATCCCGAATAGTGAATTGGTGATAATGTTTGAATGAGCTTATTCTCGGACTGTTTCTTGGGGGTAGAACTGGTGTATGATATTAGGCTGTGCATATGCTGCACTGCTGGCTGCTGATTCGGGAAGCATTAGCGCTCTTTAGTGGCGGCAACCCCGCTAAGTACGTTACTTCGGTAACTTCTTTTCTCCAACTACCTAATTTCAGATTTTAGAAATGGCTTGTTTTCTCTTTCCACGTAGTTAAAAAACATCTCTACTTTCTAAGTTTATTATATTTTTGCTGGCGGTAAGAGATGAAATGGACCATCTCTATACAACCTGACAAGATTGGTCTTATAAGGGGGTTAGGACGGTACTCTAAGCTTATGCTGACGCATACCTTCACTTCTCTCCTACATGGAGAAGGCCTTTTGTAAATCACAGCAACAACAAATCCTCTGATTTACCCCCTACTTTCCAAGAAACCGCGGGGTCGATACTAGTGGGCCACATCTCGGACACTCTAACTTCATCAGTCGTAGCCTACTCATTGGGTATTTTTACCGGTTTTGCGTATATATAAATACCTTAGCAATGGACTTGCTTACACGACGAAGCTACGATGGCGATGCCACGCTCCAATCTCTACGGATGGCCATCATCGAATATTTCCCCCTTCTCGAGGACCATGAGATTCGTTTGGTCGACGTCCAGCCCGGGCAATTTTCCGACATAGCGTCCGGCTGTATCATGACGTTTTAGGCCATGCCGCCTTGCGGCCTTTCGAGGCCTTATCCTACGTATAGGGATGTCCGACCACGTCTGTCGGAATACATGCAGAGGTCGTGTCCCTAAATTCCACTGTTCATAGTGATAATTTTCCCATCGGCCAGAACCTAGCAACAGCTCTACGGCACTTGCGTCATGTGGATGCACCCAGAACCCTATGGGTGGACGCACTTTGCATCAGCCAGGAGGACTATGTTGAGCGTGCAAAACAAGTCTTGAGGATGGGTGAGATTTACCGCCTTGCTCGCAGAGTGATTGCCTTCTTAGGCCTCGAACAGGATAATACAGCTGTAGATTCGATGCGTTGCAATGGCGCACGTTTCGCGAACGCCTCCACCTAGTCGACACGGTCGCCTTGTTTTCGAAAAGAAGCTTTAGTTTTGCCAATCTGCGCCGGCAGCTAAAGACAGAAAAGTGCTCGGATCCACGGGATCGGATATACGGTGTCTTGGGACAACTCCGCGACCTGGGATACATTGATATTCTACCAGACTATACGAAGAGCGTTGCCGAGATCTATACAAACGTGACTAAGGAGTGCATAACAAGGCACCCCGTCAAGCTCTTGATCCTGGGCCAATGTGAAATGCGTACGACTGGATCTTCCCTCGACATGCCGAGCTAGGTTCCGGATTAGTCCAGCGGTTTACCATCATCGCAGATACACGCGGTCCTCCCTTCGCTTTTTGATTCGCTCCCCGCCGTTTCAACAATTAGCGACCAGGTCCTTCGCGCATACGGCCTGTGCTGCGGTTCAGTCTCTCGCGTCTTCCACGCATATGAAGGGACTTCGGATGCGGGCTCTGACGAAGTCGTCCATGCATTACAGAAACTGCTCCTTGAGGTCGAGAGTGATTCCAAGCTCCAAAATAGCTACAGGTCTCGTGAACGCGCTTTGGATGCGTACACTCGCACGATCTGGGCTGACAATTTTGGAGATCGGTGGCTTCAGCCGCGCACATGATACTTGCAGGGGCCGCGCCCTTTTTGCTACTCGGGATAGGCATCTCGGGATTGCCCCGGCCTCAGTTGCCGAAGGGGATGAGATATGCCTCCTATTCGGCTGCCCGAAACCTATAGTGCTGCGCCCCGTCGCCACCGGTACAATGTTACGGTATAAGGTCGTCGGAGAGTGCTATTTGGATAATATGATGCTTGGCCAGGCGCTCCTGGGACAGCTTCCCGAACATCTCCACGGACTACTCAATCCGCAAAGCGGGAGGGGTGGGTTAGATGCTGGCTTTATCGACATCCGGACGAACACTGTCATACAGGAGGATCCGAGGATTGAACCTTTCTTAGCTGGGTTGGTGAGCAAAGGACTCTTGACGAATCCGTCGGTAGAAGAACTTGGCCGACGCGACGTGGGTGATATTTTAATTCGAGCTGGTCACCCTGTAAAGTTATTCGATTTGATATAATTACTCTTCTGTCCCTTTAGAACAAGCATGATAGCCTTGCTTTTCTGCTCCTCGTGATAAATCTGAAGGCCTAACCTAAAATTCCGATTCGGGATAGTAAAACCTACCTATCTTTGAGGTAAATGAATCAACTAAAAACAAATGGCGGCGAAGTGGGATTGGTCACCTGGCAAGATAGTGGCTGCGATTGCTATTCGTGAATTTCACACAATACCGAGCTAGGATTCTGTCGTGGGTCTGTAGTTCCCCACTTTCTTATTGCGTCATTTTGGTGACATACATCATATAGTATACAATAAAACGATGAGTCAGTATGTCCAATCATCTAGTTCTCTTAGGTTTCCTAGTGTAATGGTTATCACAGCGGATTCTGATTCCGCTAATCTGGGTTCGATTCCCAGGGAGACCTTTAGTATGAAGTCTTTTAGACTTTTCTTGGTTAAGTTTTTTTTGTCCCTAAATTTCCTTCATGTTTTGTTTGCTATAGTTTAGAAGATAGATGATAGGATGTTGGTCGGAAATTAAGCCACGGTTCGTGCATAAGCTTAACCACATTATGACGAAATGAAATCAACTTTTTCCTCGGGCATTCAACCAAGTGTCAACCAACTATATCGCTTGGCATAATCCAAAATGCCGTCGCTCTCCTATAGCTCGCCAACAACATCTTCATTGGTCTCGTCGGTCTCATTCGTCTTGTCATCAACCACAAACCAATCCCTCACAACAGCCGTCCCATTTACAACCTTTTCCCACACCTCAGGCAAACAGGTTCCCGGCTTGAGGACATAGCACTTCGGCAGCGGCCTCTCGGGCGGCACATTCCGCACATTCCACGTATCCCTGAACCCCACCGTCACCAGCTCGTCGGTCAACGGCACCAGCCCCGTCGCGATGTCGCGGTCGAACGTCGCGCGCGAGAAGATAGCGTGAGCCGCGGCCGGCGCGTACGAGGGGACCTCGTGCCCCGCCTGGAACACGCGCGTGAAGGAGAAGTTGCCGAGCTGCCTGGTCATGCCGCTAAAGGCGTATTCCTGCCCGTCCCCGTCCACGCCGTCTACGGGCGCTAGCAGGGCCGTGTACCCCGCCTCGGCGAACCGCGCGGCGCGCGACCACGGGACGGCGAGCGAGGCGGCCTCGCCGCCGACCCAGTTGCACGCGTAGTCGCGGTCGCCGTACACCAGGTGCACCTTTACCCCGCCGCGGTCGAGCAGGTCGGCGATGGAGGAGAGGAAGCAACCGTGGATGATGTCGAAGGTGCCGCTGAAGCCCTGCGCTACGGCGCCTGAGTGCTCGCTGTAGTTCACGGGTACACCGAGCGCGGAGAGCACGGTGGCCTGCCGGAGGTACCCGTGCATGTGGGGGGCGGGGAAGGGGTCGGCCTTGGGGTGCGCGATGTCGTACCACCCGTGGTCGAGGCTGAGGTACTGCTCGAAGTTGTGCATTGCGCAGTTTGTGGCGGCGTCGTTGCAGGGTAGAGTGAGGTTGGGCTTGTGTGCGGATGAGACGGAGAGGAAGACGGCTTCCTTGTCTTTCATTGAGTCTTGGCAGGCTTGCACTTTGGCCTTGCAGCCGTCGGGGCGCGTCCAGTTGTACATCAATTCCTCGTAGAGGGTCTTGTTGTAGATTTGTATGTCGTAAGTCTTCACTAACCCGTTAGTATACCGTCTCTGGAATTCTGGCTTAGGCCGTTGCTGTGAGATGATGATTACATACATTGTTGTACGGGAAGGATATAGCACTCTCCTGTTGGATGACCATGTCTATTAACCCGTCGATGATGCCGAGGGTATCCAAGTGGAGATAATGTGCCTCTTTCTCCGTAGAGCTTCCGTTGGCTATCTTGTCGTTCTGTTGCTGCAGGAAGTGGAAGAAGCCAGGGCCGTAGTGCCCTCCGTAGCTCTCGGCCCATAGGCTGATGCGGTTGTCTGCCGGCTTGTAGTGCGGGAATTCGGCGAACCAAGTCTGAGCGAAGTGCCAGAACGCGTGCGCCGCCTGCGCGGTGCTATTAGCTGTCTTGGTAAGCTGCTGGCTGCCAAACGTCCCGACGTGGAAGGTCAAATTCGCTTCTGGCACCCCGTTGCTGAAATCCGCGGGTACCACGTCAAAGCCATCGCCGTCCTCATTGAGGGTAGCCGTGCCGTTTGTGAGCTTGTCGTATGAGAACCCGACTTGCGTTGGCTGGTCAATGTAGAGCATATTGACCTCATTGTTCCAGCTCCAGGGGTTAAGGTAGGTGGACTTGGAGTCGGGCCCGACAAAGCATGGGCCGTTCTCTTCTAGAAGCCCCATCATCGATGAGCCGCCGGGTCCGCCGTTTAGCCATATCGCTAGCGGAGCATTGGCGGCGTTCTTCCGGGCCTCGAAGAACCAGAAGAACCTGATTGACCCGCATGCATGAGTTTCTGGCCGGAATATGACACCTCGGTGATGGAGACTCACGTGTTTATAGGATAATCTTGGTTCTCCCCGTTCGGTCCGTCGTCGAGGAAACCGGGCGGGAGGTGGACGTAGCCTGAGTAAGACTTCACGCCGGGTGTTGTCTCACATATTTGAGGCTGTCGGTGTAGTGTGTTAGTGTACGGCTCTGATGGTAGATTCACTGAATCGAATTGGCCTGCCCCGCTCAAGCTTCGCTCAGATCCTTGCTTACCTCTTTGAATGAGATTGTGACATTCTCGTGGAACTTGGACTGGAGCACCGTTATCCCCGTTGGCTGAGGAGGGAGTTGCGCGAGAGTGAAGCCGAAGAGGCTAGACCCGACAACGATACGCCCCAACATACTAGCCATGTAGAATTGGGTTCTACGCAAGTAAAGCTCAAATCTGGGGACAGAATTCGTAGTGTGGGTGAGGTTATCGCATATGAAAGAGCGGCGACTGGGGTTCACGCGTCGGCGTTCGGATTTTTACCTATTTCGGAATACTCCAATCCTTCGTGTAGTCATTGCTTAATCGCTTGCATTATTCATTCATTATTACTTCTTCTCAGTAGAGACAAGTCATCTTATGAGCTCAATTATGCTATAAATCGCCTCAGGTGGCAGGCATATCTTTGTACCTATTGTTATAGTTATTGGTGCATTGCAAGGTGCGTACCTAGTTCTACTAAGCCAAGTAGCTTCCAAGTTACTTTAGCGCGAGACGAAATTCAGCAGACCGAGCTCCTGGGGGTATCATTAGGTGATTCAAAACCGAGAAGGACTTACTATATAGAATAGAATTCATAAATTGGTTAGCATTCAATTGGTGTTTTCGCGCTCTCTTCAGCCTATACTCTCTTAAACTGTGATACAATTGAGGTATAAGCGTAGATTAAGTTTACGCTGCATTGTTAGTGATTCAGTAGCTGGCCTAGCGGTGTAGGTACCCGCCGTGTGCAGTACTGGCATTCATCATGTTCTCAAGCCGCCCTCCATGGTTCTACAAGTTTCCTTTAATAGTTGCTGTTATCCTTTATTGCCAAGTACGAGCATTATCGCTTATTCAAAATTGTATTTCGTATTCGATCTCTTAGATCTAGCAGTGGAGATGGTGCCGGGGATTTCCACTGTCCGGAGGCTGATCCCGGCTAAACGCCTCGTATCGGTGCTAAACTGTTGTTGGCTGAGGAGCCGATGCTAACGGCTCATCGGACCACAGTTGGCTTTGAGGTGGTAGGCCGAGATGTAAATCAAGCATCGAGGTTTATCATTCTGAAAACAGCAGGAGGGGGGTGTTATTTCTATACGGCAGCCTCGTGTTGGAAGATATGATTCTAATGCAATACCCTCACTACTAAATATAGGGCTGGGCATGGAAATTCAGAGAGAGTGTGTGCTATCTCTCCTATTCCGACTAGATACACTCGCTGTCAACTACCATGAAACCAAGAACACTGTCATTACCTGATACATCCCTATTTAGTTTGTTTACATTGATGTTAAACGCTTATTGAATGATGGAGCTGCCTTAGCTGGAGGCGGGTTGTGAACGTTTTAATGTCTGATAACTATGTGGAAGAGGAAGACGAAGCTCGCCTTCACAGCATCGTAGAAGGGCAGCGCGATGCACACTCGGAAAATGCGATGCGTAATGACTACTACCATGTAGCTACCACCGCATTCTCTCACTTCATGCCCCCATCAACACCTCCCATCCTTGCTTGCTTATCTTCTCTGCGCCCTCTGCCTGCAAGCGGTACAAGTGCGGCGTCTAATGACATTGTCGTCCAAAACACCACTGGGGCATGCTCCGATAGTGCAACGACATCTGTGAGCGCGTTCGCACTGAAAGAACTGCGGTGCTTGCAGGTCTTCCAGACCACAACTCGGGCACCTGTATATCCGGTGCTCTCTAACGCACATGATGGAGAAATTATATAGCGAGTGCGTGGAATTTTCTCAGGCGATAGGTACTCGATGAAATAGCGAGGAATGGACCTAAGGCGACTTAGGTATTGCTAGCACAGTTTACATGTTAGAAACGTAAGTACGCAGAGTAGGTAAGTAAGGTTTATACATACGTTGAAGCTTATAGGTTGGGGGTTCTTATCCTGGTGAAAGGGAGGAAAAGCGTTTCTCTTAGGGTGCCTTGTGTTAGCTTGTGAAGAAGGTAGAAGAGTAGTATAGGACGCGGGAGTTGACAATGATTATATAGGAACTTTGATAGCTAAGCTTCTTACTTCGTTTGCATCTCACACAAACTATTGAAGTCAGAACTGGCAGCAGACTTATTGTTTGTCTGTCGAGAAGTGTGTTACCATCTAGACTTGTGATCCTTACCGTCGGCGGCCACATTAGTATATTAGACGAGTGAGCGATTCATATATTCCTGTGACTGGCCTAACAGGTATAGTAGCTACATCTCTTCATACAAACGCTGGTATGCGAAAACATACGTACTCACCGATGTGGTACCTAGGCTCATGTGAGGGCCTTGACAAACTATGTCAAGGGATGGAAAGATTGCAATTGCGGCACCTTTAGCGCCGAGCCTCAAAATATTGTTACAATAGGCCGAAACTTGATTGCAGCCCTCCGGTGATAGGGAAGAATAGTCTTGAGTCATTCTATCAGTTGTGGCACTAGAAATACGTCGTTGGTAATTCCGACTATTCATACATAATCTTTCTCATGTAGTTCCGCCCGCTCTTGTGCGAGATAACACGATGTAAAAACTCTGAAAGGAAAAGATTGCGCAAACAACCTAGGCCAATGGTTTCATCGGGATTTCGCAGGGTGAGGATCGGGTGAAGCACCTTGGCTTTTCTTCCAAGCTCCGGGTGGTGTGGAAAATTCTCTTCTCGGGCCATTAGGTTGCTGTCTGGAGACCCCTGTCTCAATTCCCTTTTTGTATGCATCGTGGCGACGATTACGAGCGGTGGTACAAGTTGCCGGTGACGAGATCTTCTAACCCGTCGAAAGTGTCTATCCCTTATGGGCATAACCACTCCTCCTACATAACTTGATCGGAGCTGGTTATTTCTGTCTTCGCTTGAACTTAGGGAGTATTTATATTGTATGATAATTACTAAGATATTGTTAACAGTGGGCTTAGTATAGTTGATACCTAGTAATTTACGTTTTTCGAGTAAAGGAATCCTCATTCTGATGTTCGATAAGAAACATGATGCTCGTCGTCTCACCCGGACACTACATATGTTAGCCACTAGAAGTTGCGTTGCTCTGGAGGTCTCCAGGTTGAGATTCCCTAAGTACAATAGTTCTTAGTTGAAAGCATTTTAAGTAAAAGGGTATTTAGAGGATAAACTCGCGTTGGAATTTTAGACGAGAAACTGCTGTGTTATTCTTGCTAGCTCCCTAGCTTTTCCGCTTTTCTCGTTTCCCCCTTTTTCCTATTAGTACCTATGTCACTTGATAGCCATAATATTAATTCGCCTGTTTAAAACCTATGTATTTTAGTCATGGTATTTAACTTTTATTCATACGACTTAAGATTATTCTTCTTTGCTTACTATGTTTTAACAAGACGGGTGAGAGCTAACAAAACGATAGCCTGAAGTTACCCCCTTCTTAACATAACCTTGGTCTTTTTTTTCATTATAAACAAGCTCAGGATAGCGTATTAATATGTGTCTTAAGCTCGAAATTAAACTGGGATAACTAATTATGTATTGGTTATCGCTATTGAGTACCGCCTCAATGTTCGCTTATTATTTAATAACGTATAGTCGTATGGTGAAGTAAATGAAAACCAATACGACTGCTAACAATATTAATCCAAAAATAGCTAATCGGATAAAAATACTCCAGTCTCGGAGTGACTAGACGCGCCCCCCTTCGGACGACATCCCCCGGGCGTCCCCTTGGCGCTCTGCCTCCCCCCCTTCCCGAATGCTTTCTAAACGTCAGAAATAATATGTATAAAAGGATTATAGGCATCTTTTCTTACCATTGGATCTATAGTGTCAGGGACCCTGTACTTAAGGTGGGTGAAAGACGCCCCGTTGTTGCACGAAACCTTCCTAACCATTAGCAGCGAATTCGACCCTAACTCGTGGCGGATTCGTACAGGCAGACATCCTTCTTGCCGGTTGCCCTTGCGGGCCTTGACGCAGTATGTGCACTTTGACGTAGACTTGCCGACGTCATCAGCACAGAACGCATCCATATCCTAGCTCAAATCAGCCCCGAATTCGGCCCAGATTCGCCAGCGGGGGATATCGGGTACTTACACGGGTTACTCGGTGGACACAGTGAATACAGGCGACTCGCCGCTCGGTGAAAGCTTCAGATTCCTAATCTATAGGGGGTTAGCGAATCCGAGGACAATTCGAGGCAGATTCGTATAACCTTGCTTCGTGATAACGATGACAGCGCCCCGGGGGGCTGCCGCTTTAACGGACCCTTGGGCGCGGGAGGCATTGTTGTTGTTGTTGTTGATGGTGGGAGGCGGGGCGGGGGGCCGGGGGGCCGTCGTTGAGGGGGTGGCCAGGGAGGCGCGCAACAGATTGGAGGCTAAAGGAATAGTTATATATTAGTATTCACATGTAGGACTGCGGATCAGTATTATATGGAATAGAAACATACTCTAACAATATTTCTGCCCCGCGGATAAGTATGTAGCCCAAGGTAACTATGCTTGAGCATATAATAATAATAATGAAGTTTTCGTTCATTATTATTATTTTAATGATTGTTGTTTAAAGATTGTGATAGGGTAAGTGAATAGAGGCTGTTGATTTATTGATTTTGAGTTAATCGCTTGTTTTCTCGCTTGCCCTAAAGAATCAAGAGAGAGAAAATAGAAAACATTGAAACACCATTTGGTAAGAAGACATCTGCCGTAAGGCTGCACTAGAAGAGGTGACCATGAGGTGTAAAAGGGAGTAAACAAAGTGGGAATTCCTGTATATACCTAAATAGGTAGAGCGGCATTTAGAGCGGCGTTGGGAGCCTTCGCGCAACAATAGGAGTCTACTACCCACTACATACTGAAAGGTTCTAACAACAGCTACGCGCGCCATACTGAATATTGGCTGCTACGCCTTGCAGATTAGCTACCTAGGGAAGCCCACCTCGTTATTCTTCTCGTCATCCTTGCCTTTCAATTATTAGGGTTTCTCCTTCGCCATTGCCACCGCCTTCCCATCGGTGGGTTGCCTTCTTTGCCTTCCGCATGCCCCCTCGGCCAAGGCCACTGCCCTTCCATTGGCATGTCGTCATAGATGGCATTGAAACAAAGCTGCGGTCTGCCATAATAATATTGATATATATCCTTTCCCAACTCGCTATAAGCCGTCCCTAAGCGAACTGTTCCTGGCGATAGTTGACTCAAATCGAAGTGACTTAACGTTTCAAGGTGTACCGCGTATACCTCGATCGTTGCAATCCAGCGTTCAGGGTGTTTGAGGTCTCTGAGAAAGTAATGCCTTGTGAAAGCCCACGGTTCTCCTTGCCGTCGAAAAAGGGGAATATTCGAGGGTATCTTCGAGCCGATATATCCATCTTCGTGTACGGAGTTACCGCTGTCCCAATAGAAGCCTTCGCGCATGAGGCGAGGGACGTCGCTGCACTTGACCAGTAAGTATGCTGCCCAGGCTTGGGTGTTCCAATCTCGGGAAGGGTCAGCGCAGTATATGAATTTTATTGTTTGACGTCGTTTATCTTTCCAATACCACTGCCCGCTCGTGGCTGGCCCTGGTTGCTGCCGATTTTGACTGAATTGTGTGTACGGGGGAGGGGGAGACTCGGCTGGTGCCTTAGAATCCTGTGGTGGCTCTACCATGACTGTTTCTTGCTGGAACCTTTTGTGGGAGAGTCTTGCGACGGCTCTATTTAAATATGTAAATTTCATTTAGACGTCAACTTGGTAACGTGCGGTAGTCCCGGGCGGATAGCTGCTATTGAAATTGTTTGATGTTACTGTGGTTGTAAAAAGGAGCTACTTCTCCGTCCCACAAGATTTGAGATACCTTTGTAGGCCAGACTCGCGTGGATATAATGGTGTAGCGATGGAGGGAGGTGATCTAACGAAGCTTGGATTCAGTTTGTAGTAGTTGATAAAAAAGATGGAAGCCAATGCTGTAGGCTATTGTGTATAGGCGCTATTTATAGTGACTGTTGGTGAGTCATAACCTTGTTGGTCCTTAACTTGTTGGCCATGTGACGATTGGTTTCTACCTAGGTAGGCCAACTGTATTTAGAACTGAGTTTAGAACTGCTTTGTATAGTAGTAACCTTGACTCGTTTTTCAGGGAGTAGAAAATCTTATTCGGAGAACACGCTAGACCTATTCTAGAAGACTTTCATGAAGCATTTCAAATGCTCCGATCATAGCTACATTTATAAAAGAAATAAATCGTCAGGAAACCAAAGAACAATAGTTAAGTAAACCGACGCAGTAAGCCTACATATAAGTTAGGATAGCCTGCTAGTTACTTCTAAGTACGAAATTTTAGTTAGAATCTTCAACGTTGATGTTCGGCGGCTATATCTCAGGTGGAAAATGCTATATGCTCCGTAAATCCTGGATAGAAGACCATTCCAGTTCAAGACGGTGATCAGGATCAAAACCGATCTCCATCAAGCGAATATCTTGCACGAGGTTTATGACCACTATTCTGGATCTAAAGGGCAATCTTAGATACTGTTCCTGGAATCTAGGTGTGCGGCGTGTCCAATATTCCAGAGCGGCCGCCACATGCTCAGCTAGGAAATACGTTGACGATCCACTTGTCTAAACCATGGTTGAGAGTTTAGACATGAGAGGGCATGAGAGGCCTTGTCCAAGTAGAAGCTTCAAGATCGACTTTTGGGCCGAAGACGACATCAAAGCTGTTACGGACTGCCTAGACGTTCATACTAGACGTTCATACGGATCATCAAGGGACTGTATTGAAACAACTCAGGTTAACCTGAACCGTACTCTAGAGGCCTAGCCAGCGCCATTCTTTTAACCATCTAGAGGTTTTCACAAAAGAAACAGGACAAAAAGTCAGGAAAAGAGAGTAGTATATTGGAGTGGTGAATAGCCCGGAAGGCTGTAATCTAGACCTAGGAATAAGCTATTTATACGGAAAATCAACGAAATTTTGATCGAATCCTCCTTAGGTAATCTGACTGGCCCCTGGTCAGTCCACCCGCCCCGTCTCAGTATAGATCTGTATAGACACCTATATAGACGCCCGTATAGACAAAGAAGCCATTCTTGTATATAGGCAGTGGTTAACACTTAGAGTAGTTAGAAAGGCTTCGCGCAACAACAAGAGTCTTTTACCCACCTCAAGTACAGGGTCCCTGACAATAACTCTATACCACAGGTTTTTATCCTGAACGCTAGTGCTTGAATTCAATAAATTACATTATTTGCAAGCCCATTCACTAGATTCCTATAATAGTGCCTTTAGTACATATAAGTTTTAGTGCCTTAGACCACAAAGGTAGCAAGGTTTCTATGTACTCTTGATGATATCTCGAGGAATCTTGGCTCATTCTCTGGATTCAATATCCCGTTCCGACAAAAATGCGCCACCCATTGTATGCCCACAATAGGTTTGAAATCGTCTTTGAACAATGCATCCATGACTTCCGCCTCGCTCATTCTGAGAAAAGCGGACACCTCGCCATCGTTGGTTTTTGGGATAAGATCCGGGGGCAACTCCATTTCGAAGACATGCAAGGCATGCGGTATGGAGAGCGGGTTATTCAAGAAGCTGTAGTTGAGATGATAGGAGACCACCCCGCAAGGTTTCAGATGGGACAAGGAAAATTCCGTCGGGATGTTGGCTTCTTCAAACGTTTCTCTGGCCATCGCATCAAGGGGTTTCTCGCCGAGCTTCATACCCCCGCCAGCCATCGTGTCGAGCTTCCCGGGATGCATGCGCTTCTTCATCGATCGTCTCTGAAGCCAGTATTGCCTGCCTTGCGCTGTGGTTTCCCATGCAATCAGGTGCACGCCAAACGAGATGATGCCAAAGAGCTGGCTTCCTACGTCGTTCATGTTGAAGACGTGCTCGCCCTCAGGTGTGTATACGGGAGCCGCGTCTCCTCTCCAGCTCAGCTCTGGGATTTTCCGTTGCTCCTGCGCGATCCAGATTGTGGCATCTACGAGTTTGGATCGCTCCTTGAAGGCGTTTGGGCCATTTGGAACGCAGAGATGCAAGGTCCGGGCTTCAGAATCGATAGTCCAATAGTCAGGCCAGTCGACTCTCTCAATGATAGAGTGGTGAACGTACCCCAAGGGCTTGGAGTACCCGTCGATAGTGAAGTAGAAGTAGTCTTTCATGAACTCCTTGTAGGCCGCAGGGTCATTTGCATAGTATGGAAAGCTTCCTTGGGATCAACATCTCTTCTCATCTGGACGCGTGTGGCTATACTCGTACCTGTCAATCTTGTCCACGATTTCCATGAAACTCGGCGCCATTTTCTTAAGGGGTTCATGGGAAATTGTCCGAAAATAGAGCAAGATAGAGCGAGAAGGGATACAGAATGTTCATATCAGCCCATCTAGTTGCCTTACTTGGTCGACTTGATTAGAACTCGGTTCTCTGCTTGTTGGTAGCAGAAGTAGAGTATTCGGGGCACTCCGCGACAGTGAAAAGAGAGAATCCAATCAGCTCAAGCCACTGCCTCACCGGTCACCCCTATCTATCGATGATATATAATATTTGATAGATCGGTCACCTTTCACATACGACCATAACCTCTAGAGAACTCGGGATCCCGTCCGCTCTCCCATAGATAAGCTAGTGAGTGCCGGATTAGTAGTTGGGTCGGTGACGACCAGCGAATCCCCGGTGTTGTATGTTTTCTTTGCCTTTTTTTTTTTTTTTTTTTTTTTTTTTTGCCTGTACACGTGGCTTACAAGAGGGAGTTTCTCTTTTTTTTTATGTGCAACTAGCTAGGTAATACTAGGTAGGTATATTGATTTAAAATAAGTATGAGAAGCTTATATTTTGTTTTACAGCTGCTTAGGATTACTTTAAAGGCATCAGTTCGTTCAACATAAACTTGGTTTATTGCTTGCAACTTAAGTCTCTATAATCTTTTTTACTTTCAGCGATAGCACAGCCACGCCTATAGTGAGCAAGACATAAACACGGGGTAATTTATATTTGAGCGTAAAAAGGAAGAAAACGATTGAAGGGAATGAAAATGGAAAAAATAACTCCCCGGGAAAGGCTCGAACTTTCAACCTCCTGATTAACAGTCAGACGCGCTAGCCAATTGCGCCACCGAGGACGACGAATGAGAGTGGGACATGAATGCACTAAATGATAACCGTTGAACGAAAGCCGAATCTTGTCGTAGAATGCCGGTGCTGGCAAAAGCGAAGAAGGGCAACAATAACGCCAAGTTTGAGGTTGCGGGAAAATCAACTTGCGTTAGTCGATTTCATTTTGCTTAATCACTTAAGTCTATTCTTCTATAGCCCTTCTCGCGGACTCATTAGTCCCAACCGAGGCATTAGGTAGTGGATAAGGCGTTTTGAAGCTCTAGATTGGCATATTCTTTGCTAAGACTTTGGGTGAGACCCGAGCCGATGGCGTCTCTCTTGTACGACTAAAAGGTATTCATGCCCATCTGGTAATTCACCAAGTGGCCAATCCCATTGCTTTCGGACTTCATTCAACGCTTCGAGTGGCTCCCCATGATCTACTAGAAACTTGGTGTCTACCCCTGAAACCAGCCCGGTGAAATCTTGAGTATCGAAGAGCCTACCCCGGAGTCCTGCGTACCGAATGTAGGCTATCGGCGATGCATTCATGATCGAGCCAGCGTTTTGGGTTATGAAGCCGAGCGAGACTCTTTCGATTGTAGCTACTAAACATTAGCTTCGAATTATAAACTTCAAAGGGCATACCTACGTCCGAATGCTCTGGCGGCTGTGAGGCATGCAGCTGGGTGAGAGCTCACGATACCGTAAACGTCGTCCGTATCCTCCCTAATAGCATTAAGAAGGCCGGTTGCAAGTCCTCGCTTACGGTAGTCTTTTCGCACGACTAGCTGTGTGATCCAACAGACTGTCATGCCATTACAGCTCCAGCGGCAGGCAAAGGCATGTCCAGCAAGAGTTCCATCGACGATGACGCGGGCGAAAGAGGTCGCGGCGTCATCGGGGAGTAACTCCTGTCGCAGGCGCCTGGGGCTGAGACTGACACGCTTCCCTATGAATATATGAGAAGTGAAAAAGGTTCAGGACAGCACTGTGTACCTGGCAATGGTGATCCGCTCCCCCAAATACCGTAGTTCTCGCTGAAGAGCTTGGCTGCTTCTGAGAGCATATGGTTGGTAACCTTAACGCCGGGAAATGTTTCGAATAATTGCTTGGTCATCTTGAAGTTGTTCCTTTGCCTAGTTGCCCACGAACGTTCAATTGTGATGACTTTGGGTTGAGTCTAGAATAGTGATATGCGGGCGGTGGCTAGGTGAAGGCTTCCGATCTAATTCCAGAAAGCTAGATGACTATGTTGCTCATCCGTAATAATGTTAATAGAATAGATGTTTAGTTATTAGAGTAAGTAGAGAGTATGAACGGTGGAAGGTTGTCTTGCGGTAGGTAGTAAGTGCATCAATGTAGTCCAATAGAGTACTCTATCAGTACTGCTCCATGAACACTAATGCACCCTACGAAGCACGCTAACGCGCGTTCCGCACCGCTCATGGGCGGTTCTTAGGAACGCTAATGCACGACTTCTAGTAGGGAAATTTCCCTTTTAGGCGAGTAACTAATGTCTAGGTTGGGGGCCAAGTATGAGCAACGATAAACTAACATCTATTCCAGGTGATCTTTTCATTCCCTCGAGCCTCTTCCCGAAATATCCTCAAAATAGAAAGGCTCTCTAGATTTGTAGTCCTTGTTACATAGAGGTAGAACTGACGTAGTACTCAAATGGCTCGGAATCAAGTGCATCCATCCATGCATCGTAATAACAATGATAGGATCCTCATACGCTTCGCTTAGACATCTGGATACTGGTCAACAAAGTCCGTCCGCCCATCCAACAAGGCCTTCGCGTTCATCCTCACGCTCCATCTTAGAAGCTCAGTCCGTTCTTCCTGATCGCCTTCCCCATGATCAGAAATATCACTATTGTACTTCTTGGGTCCTGCCGGAAGGTGAATCGAGAAGAGAGAGGGTGTGGTCGTTAAGCAATTATGGTATCCTCGATTTGGCTCGCCTGTCCCTTCGCAGAACCACCTGAGCAAGAGATCGAAGGCCGCATTCACATCCTTCAAGCCAGCTTCATATAATAGTTTGCGGGCTGATCGCTGATTGATAGCGTACGCGAGTGAGCAAGTGCCGTCCTGAACATCTGTATTGATCTACGTTAGAGAAATGTGGCGGTGTCTAACGCAATAGCTTTTGAGTCGCCTGGAAACTCAGATTGAAACGACTTACGATGTGTAACTCTACTATGATCGACGTATTGTTCTTTCAAATCGTTCGGGATCGAAATGGTCCAGAGGTACTTGCGCTGAGGAACTGTCTGAAGGTCGATAACATTAATTAGCAATAAGGGATACCAACGCAGGAACTTGGGGGAGCCAGGGGACAAACGTTGCTAATAACTATTGAAGTCCCAATCTAGGGTTAACTCTTCCAGTTCGACCCAATTAGGACAACCAGTGTTCTACATTATAAAAAGGAATAGTAACTGACCTGGTCCGTCTGAAAAACGCGCCCTTTTGAAATCACATTGTTATCAGCATAAGGGAAATGCATACCGCAATGACCCAGCCAGAGGATGTCCCATTCATCGCCGTAAGGCGAAGTTAGTGACTCTATCGTAGCCGGAAGGCTATCGAATGTTAAATCAGGAATGGAGGAAGAGGGTGAGTCTAATGGGTTTGGATAGGTAGGGTCGGCATATACACCGCTTCTTGTATCTGCGAGCGGCTGTGTGAGGGCACGAGAAGAGCGTGCAAAATTGTGTAGTTGGTCACGTAGCCTCACGTCCCAATCAGCATCATCTTCTAAGATCAACGCGGACGTCAGATTCCGCCGCACTACTCTATCATGCAGTTAGTAATGTCCGGGTCTGAGACGTTAGCTATAGACAATCTTACTCTTGGATAGCATTTAGATGACCACGCCATGCGCCTACCACTGGGCCGGAAAGGAGGTCATGCTTAGAGGTATGGGGTAGTGCTTTTTCTGGGATGGTGGCGGCATCAACGCCATCTATGAATTCGAATTCAATGTCACTTAGTGCAGCTGCTAAGGTAATGCCATCGCGTCGATCTGTTCGCGAAGGCAAGCTGATTACGAATAACTTCTCAAACTAGAACGAATCTGTGTGAGTCGAAAGCGAGCCGCGGTTCACATTATAGTGAGGTTATAGAAGGCGGATAGGCGGAGGTTTTCATTGTCTATGTGAGTCCCGAGGTGCAGAACGACTTACACCGAGAGTGCTATTGTAAATATCGCCGCCGCCGTGATGTAGCGGCCGGCCGGCGGTGTTGCGCGGACCCACGCGCAGCCAGTCGAAGGAGTAAACCCGATAAAAGACGAAGAAAAACGTAACGACGGCGCTAGTAACTAGGAAAACTGGGCTCGAAGGCCGGCGCAACATAGGGACGGGTGACAGCGGGCCTCTTACACTACGTCTAGGTGGTTCTCAAGTCATATCTACCACGGCCACTGATAGATGATCGATTGATTTGGAGGAGCGGTGAATGCGCAATAGAGGAACTGATTGATTGGGCTTTAAGTGTAGCATTCTTAAGGGCAAGGCGAAGGGCTGAAAGTTAAAATAAGACCACGGATAGCCGCCATTCGTGTTTATTTAAAGTACCCAAAGCTGTAGGTACTTAAATTGTTGGATCCAGTCACAGAGTAGCGGTCTTGTAATTGGCTACGATGAAAAATACAGTAGTGACTTGTTGTTGGGTCTAGCACGTAAAGGGTTTAAGGGGTAGACCACATTCCTTGGCGCCTACGTACCCTGTCACTGCCCGGTTTCTGTTGGATTTACCACTGCGCCAAAAGGTCTATTACATACCAAAAGATTATTTTGGTATATATGTTATATTTCCAACAGTTTCTGTTGGTTGTTGATGTTGATGGCACCAGCTCGAAGGGAGAAAAGCAAAAGGTAAGATCCATCTGTAAGGGAGACTATCAGAAAGGGGCGCCAAAATTGGACTGAGCTTCAAGTCTAGTAATTCACTGTTGTGTTAGACTTGCCGAGGGCGAGACCAGTCAACCTCGCCTTTTTATCCCGGTTTTTGTTTTCGTACCACGGTCATCGGGACAATGTGGCTGCATTATGAGCCCATTGATCAACTCGAAGGACCGAATCCCGATTCAACGGGAGAGACTGTTTCAGGGCCAGTAGCCGCCCTATCCCGAGCCTATCACACGGCTACGTAAACGAAGGTTGAACACCTTCGTTCTTAATACTTGGCGACCCCTTCCCACAGCCTCATCGTGGGCTACGCATAGATGAATTTCTTATGATTGTGAAAAATACTCCAAGCATGGCGCTCGCCGTGTGGGTTGCTATGACCCTACTTCTATTAATTACATCTGCGCGGGCGACCTCCAAAGACGCAGGGCAGTTTTTCAGCCCGCCTAACGCAGTAACCGGAACCCACGATTATTCGACAAACCCCGTCTATCACCTTGGCCAGAAGCAGACTATCAAGTTTACCACGATCTATCAAAACTACAAAATCGACTTGTGGCAACAGCGGCTACATAAGAATGCCGCCTCGGTAGGGCCAGCTGTGTTTCGTGAGTGCAACCCGATTGAACCTTTTTCTGCTGGAACGTGAACTAAGAACACGGACAGAGACAACAGGTGGCGCCGTGACCCAGTTCGACTGGATAGTGCAGGCGTATCAATTTGACCTTTCGTCTTCGGACATGTTCTTCTTCTGGCTTACGTCAACCGACAACACTAAGTCACAATCATTCACATCACATTACTTCAACATCACCCAGGATGACACGCCAGCCTCTTCATCCAGCGCTACTCTTCCTCCGTCAATAGGACTCTCTAGCACCGCTAGCATACCTTCTACAGCTGCTACAACCAGCCCATCTCCGACTAGAAACCAAGCCTCATCGGGACTGAGTGCTGGTGCGCAAGCTGGTATAGGCGTTGGTGCTGCATTGGCTGGCCTTGCAGCAATTTTGGTAGCTTTCGCCATATATCGCCGTTCGCGTGTGAAGCGCAATGACCAAACACCCGAAACAAAACCCTCGCAAACACATGGAAACGAAGAGTCACCACAGGGACAAGATCGCGAATATTACAAGCCACAAGACGTGCCCGTAGAGACGGCAAACCATCGGACCTTGATTTATTCTCAGAATCCGGTTGAGCTGCCTGCTGGAAACAAAGGAGGATAGTTTTACCCCTAGGTGGAGTGTATAGGCGGATATGATAAGCTATTGGATGCGAAGGCGCACTTCATCTTGAAATAAATATATTCGACAAGTGAATGCATTGGTAAAATCGAAGAATGCTGACGTCGGCGTGCCGTAAGTTTGCTGACTACACCACTACCCCAGCGCGACTTTCATGTTCGGTATTTCAGCCACAAAGCTGATGAAGGGGTCAGCGCAATTAGGTCAAATAGTATTCGAAGGTTTTATATAGAGTAAATTATACGTACACTCATCACTTGGGAATTTCGTACGACTGTAGTAAATCCCTTAAACGGCGTTACCGTCTTGTCGCGCTCGCGCCGCTCTACGCGATGTGCAATGTAACCATATAGAATCTAAGAATAATGACCGCAAGTGCCACCGTCTCAAGCTAACTATTGCTAGGTTTTTACCAACGGTACATGTCTATATGCAGTTAGCGTAGTATCTTATATAGGGCCATGACACTTGTCAGCTGACGAAATAGCTAGATATAGGTAGGGTACTTATATTCCCAAGTTTGACTACATATGTAGGGTCTCCAGGTCGCCCGGGGGACCTGGAGGGCCAGGCATCAATTAATCTTTTTACCAAGCCCTAGCCTACAACTCTACCCATTTGTTGCTAGCCTACCTATCTACCCACTCTAGGCCATTTCGTTTGGCAACATTAAACTCCTAAATACATAGAGTCTCTCATATTCTAGCAATTGACAGAGAAATATTATAAGTTATGGAAATGACAGACACCTTCGGGTTAAATATAATGATATGGGTAATGAAGGATATGGAAATAGAAGAAAAAGGGCGTGCGCTACCCTCGTGTGCTAACTTCACTTATGGCAATAACGTAGAGTACCCGTTTGGCCAGAGGGGCAAAGTAGGAGCTGTCAGGGGATAAGTCACTAAAGGGTCGAAGGAGGGTCACTACTACGAGCCTAGGGGTGATTATATGATTAAAGTGTTTGTGTAAAGAGCTTGATATTCCCTTAATATTTAGGAAGACCTAGGAATCAATAATATTAAGTTCTAACCCTTATACTTACAGCTAGTTGCTACCCTGTTTCAACCTACGTGCTACTTATCTTCGTTCTAGAGTAAATTCCATAACAAGAGTACTATAAAGAAATTCCATGCCCGCAAGAATGCCAAGTGCAAGCTACATACTTACTTACTCAACTTAAGTAATAAATCTAGAATAAAGTTTATTACGTGTATCCGTAGCATTTATAATTTGTTTACGACAACGTGAGAGGAAAAGGGCAGCCAGTTAGTCTCAAAGCATGTTTTTAAATAATTTCATCGTATCTATAGCGCTAGATAACAAAGCCACTGAACGATAGCTATCAGACCCTTGCAGTCTTCCATATAGAATAGTATCATCGTATAAGGCTAGGCGTCCTCAATAACAATCAGCCCTAAGTCCGCCTGGAAGGAAAGTGTGTCGTTATATCCTTCAATGCGGAAATTGAGGCAACGTTCAAGATAATAAAGCATATTCATAATAAATCGAATAATAGAATACTAATAACCAGCCTAGTCACACCAGATGTACTCCAACTCAAGACGCGTGTCAATGAACTCCCATCCCCGTGCACCGGTGTGTATCTGAGTGTTGCCTGCGTATCGAGAATAGCTAAGCTTTAGTTATAGTGCTTTTCTTGCGCGGCACTGGCGTCGCATGTGAGATTATGAATGGTAGGTCACAATTTACATACGGAACACGACATACATACAGAACTCTACGCGACGAGGCAGAACTATCGTAGGTTAGAGGACAAAGAGAATCTTTTTTGATATAGGTAGATGGTACATAGGCGAGTCGTTTAGGGAACCCTCGTGTAATAATAATAATTCGTGCACTCCAAAAAGAGGCATGTGACATCAGGCAGTAGTGGGTCGGCGAATACACCACACACGCGAGAATACACCCAAACTCACCTACTTTGAAACTGAATAGAACAACCATCTAAAAGTAGAAAATGTAAAATCAAGGTATTAATGTATAATGAAAACCCTAGCGAAATAAACTTATATACATATTTCGTATAAAGGTTGAATTAAAGGCCTTATAGCATTGCCTTAACGTAGATGAGTTTGGGTATTCTATAGCGGTGTGTGGTTTATATGCCGGCCTGCTACTCATCAGGGTCATACACCTTGAAGGTCAAGTCGTAAGGTCGCTGTCCGTAGAGCCGTAATATTCCCGGATTGATTGTTTTGCCCACCCATCGCGTGATGGCTCTGCATTGGATCAGCTGGGGGCATATTATAAGAGCGGCGTGATTCTGATTTTGCGGTGCAATAGTCAATGTTCAGTTGTTAGTGGATTTTGCTCCGAAGTAAAGAGGGGGCTATCAAGGCGAAATTTTTAGATAGAAGAAGTAACCAACAGCTATCAGGGCTCAAACCTTTTGACTAGCTAGGTAGTTAGGAGGGCTCTAGAGCATACATCATATCCGCATGAGACCCGGTCTCGGAAAGACCTTTAATATTACTGTAAGGACTAGAGATCTTCATTGAGAACCTGGGTGATTAAAGGAAAGGGGTAAGAGGAAGCGAAGCAAAGCAACTGGCAGCTAGCCTCTACAAGGCTAGGTAGTTCGCAGCGTCCCAATCTACGCTGGATAGAGTTAAAGAACCATAGGGGATGTTCATGGATCTGAATATATTTCCAACATGTTGCCCAAGGTGCAGCTACGTCATACGTCCTAGTGTCGCATAATGATGTCAGCTGCAGCATCTGCAATTATTCTCTGTCACTTAATACGTAGTCTCTGATCGGTAGGAATAGAACCCAGAGCATTAGAGAGATTACGATTTCTAGATGCGCTCATCGCTTGCACAGCATTCTATGAACTGATTAATATAGAGAGATGTATAGAGATTTCTGAATTATCTCAGGAACTTGGGTTGAAGGCTGTTCGTCCTATTCAATATCTTCGTGGCCTATGTTTCCAATCATAAACCGTGTTGTAAACAGATTTCCTACGAAAGGAATAGCAATTGTTAGCTTTCCTGAAAGTGAACGCAATCGGACAGTGGTAAGATAGCTGATAGTCTATCCGAGCAACCCGCATCGAATTAGATGACCAACATTACACTAAGCATACATGACCCTAGCTTTCGGCCACACCGGTTTAACCAACAATAACGATCATGAGACGGCTTCGAAGCGCACGTTTGAAATGTTGTAGTTAAGTGGCGACGTAAGGAATCACGACCAATGCTTCTCATTGTACGAGCAAACTCAACGAGGCTAGATATTCCAATGTAAAATAAGTTGTGTCTAGCCGAGGGAACCATGACAGGTCATCGGCTTCGTATGTCTCCGGGCTGAACTAATCCACGTGCAGAGGCATGAAGTTCCTGACCCATATACTACCTGGCTTCAGTGTAGGTATACGTACACAAATATGAATTTGTCACCAATACCTCATGAAAATTGTCATCGGTTGGGGAAGAAGCCCGGCCCTTACGTATTAATATAATAATGAATTATCGTCTCAGTCATGCGGGAAGCAAGACTCATCATTGATACAGACAGAAGCCTAAAACGGCACTGACACGCTACATTCACCTCGACCTGTATAGAAAAGTTCTCCTTTCTTTAGCGATATATACATTGGTAGGACATGTCAATTCTAAGGCCACATACGTCTAGACTAACTTGCGTTCCTGAGAATCAAGTCATTGCCCTCACGGCTGTTTAGATCCCTTGCACTTTGCCCTATATATCTGGCTTCGAAATGGGTTAGCTATGTTTACTAGCGTACTCAGCTACGTTATCCTCTTCGAGGCTACTGCTCTTTATGAAATCTGCTCGGAGATCCTCTTCGCTAGATAGCGCGAAGCCATACATAATGTCATAGCACTCCTTTTCTAGTCTCTCCTAAACTATGTCCGAGTAAATCAAGTACTCCATTGCTCACTTGAACTTTCATGTTTGCTGTGAACTAGTCAGCTGAGGGTTGTAATATGCCGTGAGACTTGCCCCCAACCTCTCTGTCTACTCAAGGGCCCCGCTAAAACTTGCCGCGTGGTGGATGGAGATGGAGACTCCGTTCGTATGAGACCATCAAGGTACACGTTCACGCACAAAGTATTAAATCAACTCCACTAGATAGTACAGGGGCTTCAAACTAGTTAGCACAATATCACTAAGCGTCAAGAAAAAGTTTGTGCATCCATTTTCTGCTTGCCTTGCCACTAGGTACGGCCCATCAACACAATTAAGCTACGATACCCAACAAGTATTAATATTGCTTGAGATAACTAGCATCTTATTTACATATATTGGACACGTTCTCTTTATATATTGTTAATAGATTTGTAGTCTTTTCTCATCGAAATGTTTATAAAGTGACTATAGGGGTAGTAATGTCGATATGCTGATTGCTTCATTACCCACGAGGATCCCAGCTATGCACAAGTAGCCACACCGCCCTTGATTGGGAGTTATTATCTTTAGAATTTATATACTCCGCTAGAGCGATCTGCTCTTGTACCCCCACTGTCGTCACCACCCTCAAGTCGATCGCTGTCTCATGATTTGGAGCATAATGTGGCGTTCTACTTGATGTCTCCGTGCTACCTCTGGCTTTCATGCATCTTGTCAAATTTACTTACCGGTCGAGCTTGCCTCCTTGCCGTTCGACCTAGCTATGATAACTAGAAGCGAACAAATGAGAACATCGCCCTAATAGGACAACTACGTAGACGTGAAGATACTAAGTAGTATAACAAGCCGAGGTGCGCGATTTCTGCGAAGGAAACACGGCACATTCTAGCCCACGCTCCTAAACTAGAGTAGGCAAGGTCGACTCCTCCTTCGTCGAGACCAATGGCATTCTTACTCATTTGGTTCGGCTGCAGAAGCAGTTGGCTTGGCTGTTAGTCACTGGTTTGGGGATTATTGAAAGCCGACCAATCGTGGTATGAATCACACGCCAGCCTACAGCACCCGCATTAAATATGACGAGGCGCACCGGTGAGATAGCTATCTTTGGCCAAACGAGAGTCGAGTTGAAATCGGACGACGCACAAGGCCAACGATATCCCCAGGCGTTGGAACCGGTGTGGTGTGAAGCGGGCAGTTCCGGACCCTATCATGAACGCCTCAGACCATTCAGAGCGCGATGCAGGGCTGAGGGATGGGAGGGGGGGCGGTGGATGGTCGTGGGATGGCCAAGGACCGATGTCCCCCACACGCTTTGTGCGTGCATCAGGATCCTACACGCGCCTGGAGCGCCACCGATGGACCTCCGCGGAATCGAAGGAGGAATACGATTCGAGGGCCTGCATGTGAAGGTCGCGGGGAGCTAGGCATGACCGGAGAGCACGCTTGGAACCAACAACAACAAGCGAGGTTAACAGGACGTAATGGGAACGACGCATGGGCAGCACGCTAGCTTGCTTATGGGGGTCCCCCGGTGTATATAAGGCGAGGTGTTTTCCCATCTGCCAAAAGGGTTCTCATTCTCTTCACCCAACATCAGCAAGCTAAGCACCAGAACCACCCCGGCTAAAACCAAAACCTTCCAATCAACACCAAGAGCCCAGCTCCATCCAATTTTACACCGACACCATGTCTCCCTGCGAGTGCTGCTCCTGTGCCGAATGGTAAGCTCCAGAAACCGCCTTCCCTGCTATCCGGAGATTTCCTGGCTGACACCCCTGGTTATAGCACCTCTTGCTCCTGCTGCGTGAGTGACGCGTCCAACGCATCGACTACCTACTTCCCAACAGCCAGCTAACATAGCTATTTAACATAGAGCCACTAAGCAAGCAAGCAAATTGAAACGAAGCCCCGGTTCCTTCGCAAGCAGAGGCAAGAAATTCATGGGAAGGAATTGGATTCGTTGAGTTGTGTGGAAATTGATTTATCGAATGGGGATAGTCATGATTTATCAAGGATGTTGTTAGCTGTTGTCGAATGATGAGTTATTATCGCTGAATGCTCTGTTCCTGAATGTGACTTGACGTGAATGAATGCTGGTTGTCTATCGACATCGAATAGCTGCCAAGCTGTAATGCGATGTCTAGAATGCGATCCCTTTTATTATTCCTCTCTCCTCTTTCTCCTGCTTTTTTGTTGGTCCGGAGAGACAAGTTAATACCTGCTGTAAGCTCTATACGTACCTATGTAGCTTAGGTGGTGTTAACGTCTGCCCAGAGCTCTGCTCTATCTAGATAGCTTGGTAATAATAAGTGGCAAATCATGGGGATGAAAGCGAGGGGAGTCCGAATACGGTAATTATCTTACCCTGTTAATTTGGAGCTCTATAATTGGTCAAAATGAAGCTTATCAAATATGGGTCGTAAGCAGTCTCATAGCCACATAGCCACAGAACAAGCCACCCGATAAGAATGTTGGTCTGATAGAGCTTGACTAAACCTCAGCTTCATCCTTGTCCCTTGTCAACTGAGGGGTATTACTACAGTTTCCGGCAATTCCACCTAAACAAGCTTAAGAAAAACCATAAATAGGTCTCTTACATTAAAGTTCAAGTAGATATGCTTGATTTGTCTACACTGGTTGTAATAGCCTGAGTGAAGGAAGAGAGCCTTTAAATGAGACATCGGGAGATAGAACGGAACTATCTATCTGCAGCACTTACACGGGCAGGACACGGGGAAACGGGGGTCGCCCTGGTTCGCGGGGTGGCCTCAGAAGATCTCCAATATCACTATGCATATTCACGTGGCCGTAGTGCGGGATGTGAGATGACGTTGCTTTCGCTAGTAGTGGCTGCGTGATTAAACGAAGCCAAGACACGGTATTTATAGCCAAGGGAAATCCTGATGAAACGCTACTACGAGGAACATTATAAGTCGCTATGTGCGCCTGGAGAATATGCCATACCAGACAACTAGTACGTATATAATTGCTGTGCCCGCTATACACTAAAAGTGAAGCTAGTCGTTCAATACAGCTAGTTCGAGGTGGGACTCCGCAGAGAACGACGATCGGATGGAGGGGGCGACCCAACCAGAAAGTGCAACTAAACCGCTGGTGTCACGTGTAGTAGCCCTTTCCGATGAATTGGGGCGTGAGGGGGCGCATTGGATGATGACCGTGGTAGCTTTGGTACAATAAACCCGACTTCACCGGTTCGGTGAGTGGCTATAAACAATAACCACATTCAGACTAGGTAGATATTATATAAATGAGAATAAACTCCGGCTATGTTAGCCTTCAAGGCTAGCTAACGTAGCTATATATTTGAGTTCCTATGAGTATTGGAGACTAGATGAATGTTACTAGGGAGAGCCGTAATGTCGTTAAGTCGGAGCATATATAACAGAAAGCCAAACCGATACATTCTCTCTGGCCATACACAATTATCTGTATAAGGTTAACTGTTTCTTCTAATGGCATATTATTACACTAAAATATTTCTAGATCACTCTACTTCACACTGAGCTCTACTCAATACTAGTTTTTGGATTGAGTGTGGGTTAGAGACAGCCAAATTCACGTTAGGCATCGTAAATTATACATGCCTCTAACTTTCAAATGAGAGAAGCATTAGTTATGTAGTAGAAATCTATCAATTTAGCGAGGGGGGCACACAATGTCGACAGCTAAATGCCGTAGAGAGCTAACTCGGATTGCTCTCAGAAGACATTCGCTTCACAATCCTATCGGTTGTTCCTCATATTATCTAGCCTTCTAGTAGTCTATACTACTTCATTTTATTGGACAGTCAAGCTGTAGAAGCCCCCTGGCGGCTACGGGTAATCCTGTAGAAGGTATTAAAACGTGTCTAGGGCTGTGCTTTCGCATTGATAGCTGTTGCTGCTGCTACCGCCATGGTCGTCTTCACCCCATCCAAGGAGAGGACATTCGGATACATCTTGTTAGTGGTTACCGGGAGAACGTCAGCTCCTAAGCGAGGAGCCATAGCCAAATTTCCTAGCAGAGGCAGATCCTCAAAGACGTCCCCTAGGCCGGCTGGCGTCTGAGCCCAGGCCAAGACAAACATGTTGTTATTTAGATCCGGTCGCTGCTCTCGAAGCTTCTTGAGCTGGTCGTCAACTATATCTTGGGGTTCCATCTTGTTTGCGTATTGGTCGAACACGGGGAGACTGTGGCGGTAAAAATAGCCTTTCCCTTCTCGATCACCCAGATAGGCCCTGCTGTTAGTATCCAACTCGCATATGACGATCACGGCCGGTTCCTTTTTTCCGATAAAGTCGTTCAGTTTCAGCTTCGACAAGTCTGCGCCGCGTTCGGCCATGAAACGATAGTTCAGGCGGTCCAACTGTGTGAGAAGTTGATCCCACATGGCCGGTGTCAGCCCTTTCAAGCCATCGTCCCAGTCATAATCATGCGACAGATTCAAGACGACCAATTCGGGGTTGCCTTTCAAGAAATCGTTGACGTTGTTAACAATATCCGATATGAATTGACCACTCCCTCCAGTTTGGATGCCATTCCAGATCGAGTAGTGACCTGTAGTAAAGTCTCGCTCTTTAAAGTGCGTAGGTCGGATGTCGAAGTACCGCACGCCAAGTCGGAGTTGATCCCAAACACTACCATATTGGCAGACCACGAGTGATTTGGGCGTAGTAGTGGCGATGTGGGTTAAGTTCTTTGTCACGCCCGAATTGTGGCTTCCAGGCATGCAGATCTGTCGAAGCGTGCGTTCACCGAGATAACTCAGACTGCGCGACATCCAGGGGCCGATGTTGTTTGGCGATGTCGTCACAAAGGCACCATCCACTCCGGCTACAATGACGGTTGTCCCGAAATAATGGTATTTTTGGGCATGCTTGTTCAAAACGAAGCCGAGCTCGAACTCGGCGCCCTGGGGATCACTCAGAGTCGACATGTTCGTGAGAATGAGTGAGAACTTATTGTAGCGAGACTTTCTGTTAAGGGACACCACAAATCGTGATGAAGTCCCCTCTATCAAATACTCTGCCCATGCTTCGGCGGCAATGTTGAAGAATAGTCCTTCGAATTCTAAGTAGTGGTTGCCATTAGAGACTAGCAACCCAAGCTAATTAGCAAATAGTCGATGATGACGAATATTTACATACATGGCTCGACAGTTTCGGGGTAATGGTATTGTTCCATCTTCGTATGTCCGTCGGCGATACGCTTCCATCTGTACGGCGTGCCGTTAACGAGAGTAAGGTAAGTACCTTCACCCATGTTAGACGAAATAGAGAAGTGTGGAATAATAGTTTCACTGGTAGAGTATGAGGTAGACGTTCAAAGCGCAAGGCAATGTGAGAAATAGCCTATTTAATCAGGATGCAAGACGAGTGCAACTAATAATCAATTCGTGATCGGATTCGGCGGCGTATAAATAGTCGATTGATTGCCATCTGTATAACTTGGTACTTAAGGTTCTATCTGAGAAGTACAACTAAATTGTTGGACGTTAGCTGAACGGAAATTCTAGAGCTTTTCCGCGGCTGTTGGCTAGACCGTTCTTTGGCCTCATTAGTCTTATAGGTGGTACCTGGGGATGGCGATTTGCGGCGTAGCAGAAAAGGCCCATTAGAGAGCTGACGGATTCCGGGATGTCCAGCTCGGGCAAGAATCTAAATTAAGCATTATTGGTATTGATTGAGCCAAAGTAGGAATAGAAGTATTCCGCGCTCCCATAAGTAGAAGATGCCCCGCGAGCTGACTAGGGATCGTTAATTTTACGGTCTTGTGGCTGTGTTATCTCTAATTGAGAATAACTAAGACTAAACGTCTCGTATAATAAGTCGCCGGTGATGCGACAAGCTCTTTCGAAGTGAAATGTGCTCGTACTGTAGAGTTCGCCGGTATCGTTTAGCTTCCCGATTTCATAAACTACCGCCGGGCGCAAACGGTACCCTTTGCACGAGCCTATAACGAATCGCTCGAGTAGGCTTCGACGTGGATGTAGAGTTCGATTTACCGCTAATAGATAGCACGGGGGTTAAACTTTATAACTTTAACAGAGAATCGCAATACATATAAAGCTATTATAACCTACGTTTTATAAAATATATTAAATAAAAAATAAAAAACTATTTACGACAGTAATTTAATTAGATTTCGTTTTTACTCTTATATATTTTATTACAGACAACTAAATGAATAGCTTTGAGAGATGCTTCTGCACAGGGGCGCCTTGTATCACGATAAAAGTGGAGTGTATCCAGGACCTAACGCATCAACATCTACACCACTAATGTCTCCATTGTAAAACATATATCCAATCTCCCACATTTGCTTGACATCCTTGATACTTCGGGTAGAATGAAGGCGTGAACCTTCTAAGAACTAGCGCTTCCTCTTAGCTGATACCCTATATAGTTGAGGCCGTCGACAGCGGGGGCAGCGCTGGACGCCGTAAATCATCCTTGGGTAGACCTTAACGGGTAATAAGATTGATTGTCAGGGGATAAAATCACTAGAGGCACGAAGAAGGGTCGCTACTACAACCCTCGGGGAGATTGTATTACTAAGCTTTTTATATAAGAAGCTAAGTCTTCCTTTAATATTTAAGAATATGTAGAAATCAGGGATATTAAGCCCTAACTCCTACCTATACTTACGCTTAGTTGCTACCTTTCTTCGACCTACGTGCTACCTATCTTCACTCTGGAGTAAATTCCATCCTACTGATGGCCTAAGAGAGGATGGTAACGACGAACGGCTATGTCTTCATATCAACATACACTTTCGAACTATCATTCTTGATCTTCACTATAGTTATCTCCACTGTGAATAGCTAGTTAGTGCCTGATTACATTGCCTAGGTGACGATTCCTCGTAAAACAGCCCCGACACCTGTGCTAGGATCCTGCCCCAGAAAGTTCCCTCCCGATCTGGAGTTCTTGAAACAAAGAGCTAATAAAATATTGGAATTGGTTGAGGGATGGGATCCGCATACGGATGAGGGGCGCCAAGAATTCATATTTCTTTCTTTTCTTTTGTTTCGGAAACGATGGTAACTTGGTAATAACCCTCTGAGAGAGCCGGTATCGTATATAACTATAGTCAGAGGACGGTGAGACTATAGACTCCTATTAACAACTAGCAGGTTTACTGAAGATTATACGCACACCATGCCTAATTCATAGTCTTACCTAGAAACTTATAAATGCCCAGTTTAACTTAAGCTGGTGCAAGTGTAGGCGCCTGGGATAGTTGATTAGGTAGGTTCCCTATTTATGCAAGTTTAGCGACGATGGTATTACGGCCTAGAAGTAGCTGGGTATAGATATATTACTTATCGAATCTAAAGGATTAAATGGATTTACTAGTCGATTATGCTTAATAGTTCCAGCTTAAAGCGGCTAGGAACAACGCAAGCTTAAGCACCCCCAAAAAGGAACCACAAAAACAAATGAGAGAGTAGATTGCTATAACGATCGATGCAATTTCTACAGATACAGAAATCACGGGGGAGATAATAAAGGCGGCCCAGTCGCCTCAGTTACCCTCAGGGTCTTGACGCGAACGATCTTATCTATTGTGTGATGTCACCCCTCTATGCAGCGGCCTGGGCCCTTGGAGCCGGTGTAGTATCGTCGTTCGTGATCGAATGCTGGTTGGGGTAATACTTCGCAACCCACGCCTCCGCCAACTCCTTCTTCGTGATATCCTTCAAGAAATAATTCAGCGGCACGCCTGAATTCCCTTCTGACGCCTTCTTCAGATAGTCGTCCAGCGCCGACATCATCGAGTTGATATCTAGCATCTTGTTATGGCCGTCATCAATCTCCGCTAGACCTTCTAAGGCCGCTTTGATCTCCATGCCCTTCATCGTCACCATCTGCTTTCCAGTGCGGGCCGCCGACGCCGACGCCTGAAGGCTGTTCTGGCCTTGGACAGTCGAGTTCTGCAGTTCGGCGATGGCCTCCATGCTCGCCTTCGGGTCGAATTTGGCGAAGGTCTGCACGCCGAGCTTGACCTCGCTGGCGACCATCGAGGGAATGACGCCCATGGAGATAAGCGTGACGTGCGTGGTGACGTTCTGCGAAGAGAGGAGGTTCTTGACGTCTGTTGCGATGGAGCTGTTGACGCCAAAACCACCGGATTGCGCTTCGTACCATGCGGCGGCGTCCATCTGTGACTGCAGAGACTGGGCCGCGCTAGTCATGGTCTCGTTAACTTTGCCGTCGGTACTGTTGAGGACGTGCACCATGCCTACAAATGAAGAGCCGAACGTCATCCCGGAGAGGATGCTGTAGCGGTTGGAGGTGCCTTGATCCTCCTTCATCCAGGCACACTGCATCATTTGCATACGGTTAGTCGGGTCGAGGGAGTCATTTGGGAAGAGCCGGTTCCAAGTTCCGATGGCCTTATCGGGATTCAGCACAAATGGTGCAAGGACCGATGCATTCTTGTGCGTGCAAGACACAGAAAGCACGAGGGTACCAGAGAGACTGTGTTTCTGTGCTTGAGATGACACCTGCTTCTGGGCGGCATTGGACATATCCTTAGATGCGTTGACACCCATCCAGCTGGTCGAGGCAGCGACGAAGGTGGCAATGGTAGAGGCATATGCGTCCGCGCTCTCAATGTTCGAGTCCATGGAAAAATACTGAACATCCATGTTCATAGAATCAGAGGCAAGAGGCATCGACTTGATCTGAGTCTTGGTGTAATCAACTGGGCTTTCTGCCTGTGAGTTGACGCCCTTGATCTGAGCGCGGAGAGGTTTAATCGTCTTCTCGGCCGTGATCTTCTTCTTCACATAGTCTTCTGCCGCAGCAGTGATCTCGTTGTTAAGACTCGAGAGTTCATCGTTGCAACTCTTCGTGTTGATACCTAGGTTGACGAGCTCGTTCCGTGTCATGTCGAGACTGCGACGCATTGCAATCAATGCGTTCAGGTCATTCTGAGCGGCATCAGCGGGTGCTGCCGCTGCGGCGATCTGTTGAATGAGCTGCAGGGCCTTGTTGTCGACCACATTGGCCAAGACTAGGCTAGGATCGTAGGGGATAGAAGAAGGCATGATGCTGAATCTTTTTGGGGGGAAGTATTAGGTTGCTAGAGTAGTTATTGACAATCTTTTCGAGGCTTGACAATCTTGGTGATGGGACACTTTGCGCTTTGATGGCGAAGAACGTGGTTACTGATGGAACACATCGTAGGTTTTATACACGACAAGTTGAGTTAACACGTTGAGCCGAGACGGGAAATCTTCATGTAACGGCTTCCTATTTCTCGGTACTTTCGCGTATCATCACCGGTACCAAGTCTAGATGTGTAAGGTTAAGTCGGCGATGTAGTCTGGTTGACTACTATAACACACGTGTAGTGGACGCCTGATCAAGCTCTACTGACTGTTTCCGTATGTGTAGAATCTCGCGCTAAGCTATCAATATTGAGATGTTAGCGATACGCCATTTTCGGCTTGATGAATCTGCGGAGCAGTAGTCACAAGCCGCTGAATGTGCATATCAGTCTGCATCAAACTTGGAGTCTTTGCGAGTGAGAATCCATGTCACTGCCGCAGTGCTAGGCAGTTTTAGGTCCGATCAACTCCTTCGGCTGCCGTGTCGGGCAAGAACAACAGCTTCGGAATAAATCATCCGCCAATATATTGAAATTGAGTTGCACCTCGTGTAAGACCATTGGTGCGTTGTCGACAACTCTGCATCTCAGCCGAAGAGTCTGCATGATCTAGTCCGTTGTTGATTATACCAACGACATGTGCATATGCGCCAATGTGACACCCTGGAAACGAAGCTCCTTGAAGGATCTGGCAATACAATCTTCCACTCACGTCTTTCCGGGACATCCTAAGATGCCCCACTGGCCTTGAAGAGAACCCCGATGTTGCCATCCCGTTGGGCCTAGACCGTAATTCAGATCTGAGGTCGGCGAACTCAAGATCAGGCCGCAACACATAACCTTAGATTTGTCACAACAACTAACCTCCCCGATGCTCTTCAGCTAGTATCTGTTGAATGTCGAGCCCGAATTGGGTGACGTCGCAGCTATCGTGTGCACTCAGGAGAAGCTTCCGGTATTATTCAGCTAGCATCTTCCGCAGATCGAGGCCGAATTGGGGAATTCCGCATAGAAAAATCTGTCTTCTAGATTAGAATCAAGAAATAGTAGGTTGAGGTGGGATGGGTACCATAATCTGCCTTAGTCAATGATAGAGGAATGCTGGTCTCAGGGGTAAAGCGTCAGCTCGAGTCAACCGGTACCAAGACGCTGAACGACCAAACCAACCAACCAACGCGCGAATCTTGGTCAACCCACTAACCTCGAATGCTTGATTTGGATGATTTCTTTTCTTATCGTGATCATGGCACCGGGGGTCGAAGGTGAGGTTGGGGTTTGACTAGTCGTCGGATGGCAAAGTAACACTACCGGACTGATACGGGCCGTCTAGGCGCGTCAACATAGCAGGCGTTTCTTGACGCGCTTAGCGCTTCTATCATTATGGCCAATACATATAATCACATAGTTCAAATATATCATTCGTAGCTTGCTGCCGCAAATTCTTACGCTTTTCGACTAAGCATAACGATGACCGTCAGAATTCGCGAGGAGCTTTTTGTCTGTCATATTTTGCGGTCAGGTTTGGCCTTAGAGCAATAGCTAGAACCACAATCAACTTACGTTCGACTTATAGCGACTAGAATGAATGATTCTTACGTATGACACACTTGTAGAGTCGGGAGGCATGGCCCCGGTTAAAGGAAAAAGATAATTAATAGATTGAGAAACTCTGACAAACTTTGTATATATTAAGAGAGTAAGAAAGGATCTAAATACGCGTTCTATCTAGGTACTAAGTAAACTTATAATGTACGGATGGCCCCTGCAGATATACAAGCCACACCAAGCGTGGCTTATGTGGCTTGATCATCCCCCCTATTTCTCTTGAATGAGACTAGCCTCCCAATTAGGCATCACCTTTCACGATTCCTTTTTTTTATGTAACGGGTTCAATTATACAAAGTATTGATAAAAAATTTAATTTAGTAATGATGCATATCATTTTGTAGCCAGTTGAGAAGTTCATAGGTATCTATTAAATGAATAACTTGTCACAAGGGTAAAGTGTATCATCATGGGTTCTAACAATTTCCTAGTATGACATATCATTTTGAGAGGTACAGGCGCAAGAAGAACAACCTTAAAGGATCTTCAAGTAACATAGTCGAGACATGACTCGTATATCAAGTGTGCTTATTGCTACACGAATTGAGTGAGGGGTCGAGTTGTTTCACTAGACTATAAAGCTAGCTTGATTTAGGACTTCGTGACAGAGCATACAAAATGTTCACAAAAGTCAAGGAAGAGACATCCGATCGATTAATTCTCTAACCTCCCAAGCCCTTCGAACTGGCTAGGAGTCTATTCATCTATCAATATATATATAATAAATACCGCCAACACACCGATTTTGAAGATATAAGAATAGTCCAGCGGCAGGCAAGTAGAAACCTAACATAGACTTAACAAGAAAATAAAGTTCTTGATCGACTGGGCTTTTTTCGACCAGAAAATTTACGCATTCATCCATTCCATGTCTCCCTCACGTAAAAGAAAGACCGATGGCTCTTCGTCTAGGGGATGTCCTCTTGGCCTGGCTGGATGGTGCCGTTATTGATCGCAGCGAGGTGAGCGCGGGTGACCATTCCGTATGCTGGGAAATAGCGGTCTAGGACAGGAAGCAACTCAGCAGCACCGGGCGTACTGCGCCAGTCTCGCATTAGCTCGCACACGACGGCAAAGTAGGACACGACGTGGACTCCGGCTTCGCGCATACGATCATTAGCCTGTTCGCGGATATCGATAGACGTTGTTCCCGATGCTTCATGGTTTGCCCATACACTGTATCCTGCTTCGCGAAGGGAGAGGGCGCAGAAGGTAGTGCCTATTACAACAACAAATTCCGGTCAGACAGGGGTTCTTGTGTGATAAGAGTACTAATCACGGCTAGGCCCACTTACAGACGTCAGTAACGATACCGGCGATAATAATTTGGGATTTATTGGTGGCCCGGATGGCATCCCTGAATTCGGCATTATCCCAAGCATTCACCTCGCCCTGTCGCTTGACGACAGAGACGTCGGGATACATCTTCAAGAATTCATTTGGAAGCGGGCCATTGGGGCCTTGAAAAGCAACTGTTAGTATTTGACCAAAACCGATCTATAGGTAGACTGGAGCCCTTCGGCGGCCACTTGTGAGTTGACGTAGAGAAGCTCTATTACATACCTGTTTCGGCAGACGTAGTCATGACGACGGGAAGATTGAAAATCTTGCCAAGTTCCGCATGAGCGTACATCGAGTTACGGTACTGGACGGCGTCATAGTCCCGAGACAGACTGAACAGTCCTTCCTGCATGTCAAGGATGACGAGAGCCTGTGAAGTCAGCGTATTGACCATAGCAAGTTTCTAATTAAATATAACTTACACTATCATTCTTGTTGAGCCGTTCGTATGTAAACTGGGGGGTTGTATACGCGTTGACAGTGGCTGCTAGGAGCAGGGCACAATTCCAAGTGACTCTCATACTGATAATATTTGGGATGCTCTGGGATAACAAAGTGGCTGAAATACCAACGTAATACTATGAGGACTGCTGTCAATATAAGACGCGAATGAAGAAGTTCTGTGATGCAGATAACTTTGTGTTTGAGAGGAACTTGTTGGCCTTATATATACTTGATTCAGCTGCGCATGGTACCTAGTAGGTATTTCCATCTCTTCCAACGATGCTTAGTACCGTTGTCTCTCATCTTGTTACATAAGGCACCATCCTTGTAATCTAGCCTCTGATGTAATTGAATGAAGTATATTGGTGGGATTTTCGCTCCCACGAGTAACCGGATTATACAATACAAACGACGAGGCTTGTTCTCGGTAGAGTGGGACTGAGATTTGGTAATATAGTCAAGCATGAGCGAGTGACTTGGTAACTAATTACGAGAGGTTACCAAGACTACGCTCTACCGAATTGAGGCTAGTTTTGAACCCTAGACGAGTCCAAAATCCCGGTGGAGTGGGATGCCAAGATGTCTATGCTCACACATCCTACTGCCAAAAAGCTTGGCATCCCACAATACCGAACTCTGCATTAGGGCCTCATGCTTACTTATGTAGGTGTGTAAGCGTCCTGCATTAGGTTCTTTACACACGGTTCCATAAGTCGAATATTTTGGCCAATTGTATGAATACTGGGTATTCAAGAGGAGGCATTTGTAAATTGCCCTAGACTAGAGATACTCAAGGTTGTAGGTTATGTCTCCCTTGGAACGAGGCCAATGAACTAAAAGGAAATTTGTACACGTGGAGGAGTAGTTTTAACTCCTCGCTTCCCGCTTTTTTCCGTTCTGTCTGTTCAATTTAGCTAGTCTGTCCGGTATAAGTGAGATATGTGCTTGCAGTGCTGACTAAGTGGTTATTTCTTCTAACCATAACTTGTTCTAGTTTCCCCGAAGAGATGTGGTATAATAACACGTAATGTTGTTATCGTTACTCATAAAGCGGTCTACTTAGGATGGAGGCTAAAGTGAAACCATAAGTATCGACTTTCAGGGAAAAGCGTGGGTTAGACCCTGTGGTCGGGTTGGCCGAAATCTTAGATTCGAAATCTTGCTCATCCAACAATGTCTTGAAATCCTTAGTCTTGTCACTGCCATTCAGACCATCATTATCGTAATATTCGTCCGTTACTGACGTGGAGTGCTGTGCACCAAATCCGAGCATTCGAACATAATGATCCTGAAATTTGTCGTTAACTTGGCCGATCGCCTTAGGATTGGTTCCTGCCCGGCTCGCCTGGTACTCTTCGGTCTAGTGACTAAGCCCCGGAAATCTAGGGTGGCAAAGATCGCGATAGTAAGAAAGATTAAGCGGATCTATACAGTTCGCGGCCATAGTGAGATGGATACACTAGGCAGTAGATACGTATTTAGTTGATGAATGGAGTTAGATTATCGGAAGGGGTATAGTTTTGAAGTATCTCTTGGCCGATAAGGTATAGGTAACTAGTATGAAGGTCAAGAGAAAGAGTGTAGCATTATTGGTAAGATAAAGCATATTTCCAATAGTAGTGTTCTAGATCCCAGAAGATGCCCTGGTCGTCATCATTAGGGGTCGTCATCCCACTACTCTTTGGCACAATCTTATAGTGTTAATGACGTATAGCTTCATAGAAATTTAGATTAACAGTAAATAAACAGCCTTGCTTTTTTTGCTCAGACGATACAGGCTTACTCTAGCGCGAAATTATCTGGGGTCTCTCCCTCAGTCCTTCTCCCCTCCTGGTCTTTTCTTAGCTTCGTTTCCATTTCCTCCTCTAGCTCTTGCCACCCCTCCTCCGTCGTAGGCATATTTTGGTATAGTCTATTAAGGAATACTCTATGCGGAGGTATACGCTTAAATGACTCGTCCCACAGACGGCCATCCGGGAAAAGAAAAGCCTCCGCATTAATAGTAGTATCCTTTCCCTTTTCCGGCTGGGCTTTATCATCACTAGCCTGAAAACTTGGAGCATATGGTGTTTGACCTAGGCTTGATTGCGCAGATCCATGGCCAAGTATAAGGGACATCCGGAGCGCATCTCTCATGAGCCCATTTATTGCTGGCGAAGGTTTGGTGTATTGTCCCAGAGCGATAGTGCTAAACAAGCCATCCGATGGACAAGCTTCGCCGTCCATAATTCCATGGATGTAGGCAGTTCCGACAAAGGCATAGCCCGGAGCAGATGAGGTAGCCACTGTGACACTTGGGTCTGCGGGGGCCTCCTCTCCTAGCTTTGGCATAAGAGGTCGAAGGATGACGGGGACGTTAGAACCTTGTAATAAGAATACATGGTCTCCAACTAAGACCTGCTTCTCTTGTCCAAACACTGTGGCAACTCCAGTACCCACTCTTCCATCCTTAGTGATAAACAGCTTTCTTGACTGTGTCCTATCAAGAAAGCTTTTACTAATTTCATGAAATGCTGGTGGGCATTGACGGGCAGCCCAGTCCCTCGTATGAGCGGGAATATTGCCACGGACCCATTCATCCCATCTATAGAACAGTTCAATATCATCCACTACAGCGCGACGGGTAGAGCCATCGCTGCACGTGATTGTGTCTCCAATAACCGTTCTAGCAAATGCTTCCTCAACGTGAATTTGAGGATCATTCAAGTATGCTCCTTCTCTAGCCGCACATTTCTTCAAGACGAGCTTAAGGCTATCATCTATCCACCGTGATAGAGAAGCGACAGATAGGCTTTCAGGGGTCCGAGGCTCTGTTATATCTGTTATCACGTCGAGTTGATACCCAACTACAAGTAATTCGGCATTGTGGCGAAGCTCTGCACTGAACTTTTCACCGTTACAGGCGTTGAAGAAATCCCAGTAGTAAGGATTAGGATTAAATGGAGAACTTGCGTCGAAGTCGTGACACCAAGATGGGAGAGTGTCGACGGAGCTTTGCCTATCCGCATACGATAGCAATCTTAGGTTCTTGGAGTTTTGCATGATTTTACAACAGGCACGGGAATAGACCTTGGATACAGGGAGAGAATAGTCGGGACGTAGTAAGTCACCCTCTGTGTGTTCGCTGACGAGACCTAGCAGCCCGTACACCTGGTCTCTCGGATCTGTCGCCTTCCTAAAATCGACCCCTCCCAGCATAGTATCGAACAAAGCTAGCTTGTCGCTCATTCTTCGTGAGACTCTCATCCTGCTAATGTAACGGATGGTGGACAAGTTCTTGAGGATGCCGTATAAATAAGACCACTTATTATTGGGATCTGCAGCACAATGCTCATAGCAGCAGCCATGATAGTGTTCACGCATCGACTTTTCGGCGTCAATGAAGAGCTGGAGAGGTAGAACATGTCTCCCGTAATGGATTAACACGCGGCGACCCAGGACCATCTCTTGGACAATCCAGACTCGACTCCAGTAGGGACTTTCCAGAAGAGCAACTAGAGTCTTAGAACTCTTCTGCCACAACTCCGAAGGGTATATTCCAATATTGAAATCCGGGTAGCGAGGGTCTTGAAAGAATGGTAACGTGTTGAGGTGGGCGTTTCGAGCCAGCAGCGCCAGTATCGACAAAGCTCCTACTACGGGCCAATCATCGAAATTCTGCTCGTTGGTGAAGAACTGCCTCATAAGGGTAATGTCATTGTCCGTATACCATTCCACCTTTTCAGGCTCTTGCGGGGAACCCTGATGCTTGTCAACTTCATTCGGCACAGATTTACTATCCGTCGAAGGCTCTCCTATCCAGGTTAGGACCTGGGAAGCAGCGAGGTAAATATCACCCATCATTGCGACTTGCTGAGTCTTCTCTGTCGTGTCCCTCTGATTAATACAAACAGCATCGGCCCAGAGTATTCGTGGCTTATTTGGCAAACGCAAGTGCCTGAGAGCACGCGAAAGATTAACCGTAACTTGGCATTTGTATTGCCCAATGATGATTTCGGTCACTTTGTCAGGATCACCCCATGTATAAGAGAGTGCCTAATCTAGAAATAAGCAATTAGGCCAACAGTTTAAGTGGTTCTATGACATACCTCGAATTGGGTATCGTCATTTAATTCCGTCGTAGCAAGGTTGCATACGATCTCATCATCATCTTTGCCTGGAAGCAACTCTAGTGTCCGAATGAGATCCTTGCCAACGGGGCAGATGCTGTATAGCTCGGCGGGCACATATGTCTTCCCAATAGGAGCGGGTCCGGACTCCTCATTTAGGTTCAGGTCACCTAATGTTTCGAATATGGAGTTTAAGGTTGGTCGTTGCTGTATTAGTTCTAATGTGGTTTCCGACTTTGACACTAGATCCTCGACGTAGTCTTTCTTCTCTCCATTTGGGAGATCAGGAAGTGCGAGCTTGGCGTTGGCGACTAGTCGTGAGAGTCCCGCAACTGCATCGCCATGTCGAGTTCCTTCAAGGGAGTATTGGACTAGGTGCATTAAAAAAACATGTCTATTCGCCCCTCCTGCCTCAGGATCCTTAAGAGCTGTCTCGAGTAGTTTGATTGCCTCATTAAGGTCATCCACATTTTTGCCGCGGGTGAAACGTGCATGGAGCGCCAGCCCTAAAACTAGGTTCGAGTTGGGCAGAACATGGTCAAGCACATGGGCTTTAGTGGTGATGTGAGTGATGGTGGCTTCCAAATCTTCGTCGCTTTTGCTAAGCTCAAATCGTGCCCAATAAGCCCAGCCTAGTCGCTGTACGAAATTGTCATGAGCACGGCCGCTCTGTGTGGCATTGACGGCAACTTGTACGGCATCGATGTACCCTGAAGTCGATTCCATGCCCGCTGCAAACACGGCCTTGGTCTGCGCAAAGAAAATCAGCCTGTCCGCTACGCCTGGTATATCGCCATGACCACTAGGAAGCTCTTCTAGGGCGTCGCGAGCGAACTGAATAGCATGGTTGAGGGAGCCTAGGGATTTTGAGCGACTTGAGTCCTCGAACAACGCTTCTGCGACAATACTGAGCCGCCTTGATCTCTCAACACCGGCGGGCAATTCTTTCAGGGCTTCACGGAAAGCGTCTGAGACTAAGTAGTTGATAGCGTCTGCTCGAGACAGCTGGATTCTGTCAGGCGGAGATCGCGACGAAGATGAAGACGTGGGAGCAGGATCCATTACAGGACGATAGCAAGAAATGGCTATGATAACGAGCAAATAGAGAGTAGATAGAATGATTTGAGAATAAGAAACTAATACAACTTTCTAGAGCATAGAAGCGTCAGCGCCGAGGTCGTCTATTATGAACACAATTATTAGCAATTCAAATTTAGCAAAGCGATTCCAGACTCAATTCTCCGCCGCAATTTTCAGCTCAAGCAGCCTAATATATGAGATTTATGCATGCTAGACTTTATGATAGTCAGGATGCCTAGGCACAATCGCAACTCAACCCTGCTTGGTTGGCGCATTGCCGTTGTATGTGTGGCTATGCTGCGGCTGAACGCGAGCTAAGAGATAATAGGTGAACTAAACTATGCTGACCACCTATCGCATAGAGGAATGCAGGGCATTATCATGGACAATTCGCGACCAAGGAAATCTAGACTTCTCTATTCCTTTTACGCCACAGGTCAAATGCCTTAGTCTCCTTTATTATTGTAGTAGAGTATGCTGTATGTGGGAGTACGCTTGGCCTCTAGCTCTTCTACTACCGTGTAGGGTGATTATTCGCTATATCTGGCCGCGATCAGCACATCTTGGACCATTGGTATTTCTCGTTGATAAACTATGCATACTTAAGAAATAAACGTTTATGAATGCGAGAAACCAAGTTTTACTTGTTATTCTGTATTTAACTTATAGGATTCAAACGATTATTCGGAGGATATGGAATTCTTATTTCGCTCTGCTTTCTGCTCGTGACCCTTTTACTTGTAGGAACAGAACCCAGCCCCCCGCGCTAGCATCTCATTCAGATCGTCTAGGTACCTAAACCAGATAGGATTGGGATTATATAATCCGAAAAGATACCCAGTTAAGGATTTACTGAGTCTTACTGATACCCTATGTCGTCATGGCGTAACATAGGGATAGAAAAGCTACGGGAAACATAACCAGACCTTCGTTTACCTATGTAGGTAGCTTGCTATTCTTAGTGCATAGGAAGAAATGGAGTATCAATAGAGCATCGGTAAGAAATGTAACATAACACTAGCAAATTTCTTTAAACTCCAAGTCCGAGCGTAAAATTCAGGCGTATTAATTAATATTATGCCTACTCTTTTATTCATCTATCTCGAACAGTTCTTCGGTATTTGGATTGAAGCAGAAGTGCGCCCATTATTTTAGGAGACCGCGTTTTTGTACTCGGAGACCACGCTAGACCTATTCTGGAATAAATGTGGGCCATACTGCCCTATACAACCTTCATACCCGCTACCTGCTTTTAGCTAAGCTAAATTTGTATGTAAAGTAGAGCTTTAAAAAAAAATACCTTTGTTAACTTTTAAATAAATAGTTAAAAAAAAAGTTTTATAGCTAATAAAAAGTAAAAAAAAGTTTGTTAATAAAGCTAAATGTTTATTTTATTATTAATATTATTATAAAACTTACGATTATATTATTATAACTTATTAATATTATTATAAATTAGCGCTTAGTTTGTTATAACTTTTTATAATTTTTTTTAGCTTATTTTATAGTTTGTTTATATATTAAAAATTTTTATGCGTTAATTTTAAACTATTATTTATATATTAATATATTTTTAATTTATTTTTATAATTATTTATATTATTATGTTTTATATTTTTTTTATTTTAAGCTTTTAATTAGTTATTTTTTTAATTTAAAATATTTATTTTTATAATTATAATATTTTTTGTTGTTTTAAAAAAAGCTTATTTTATAACTTTTAAAAAAAGCTTTAAAATTTAACAGTTTTATGTTTTTTTTAAAAGCTATACTATTAAAAAAAACAGTTTAAATAATAAAATAAACAGCTAATATATTTGTTATATAATTTATTATATTTTTAATAGCTTAATTTATTATTTAATTGTTATTAAAAAAAAAACTTTATTAATTAACTAAAATTATAAATTTAATAGTTTTATAAAATTATATAAAAATATTAATTAATAGTTTTTTTATTTTATATATTTTTATTATAATTATAGCTTTATATTTTTTTTTATTATTTATTATTAATTATAAATAACTTTTTTTATTATTAATATTATTAAAAACAAATTAAACTATTTAATTTTTTGCTATAAAATTTTTAAAATTATTAAAAGTATTAACTTTATTATTATATTAACTAAATAAAACATTAATAACTATATATTATATTATAAATAAAAAAAATAAAGTTTATATATTAATTATATTATAATTTTTAAAAAGCTATAAAAAAAAATATATAATATTAAGTTAAATTAAAAAATAATTATATATATTAACTATTTTAATTATTTTTTTAGTGCTAATAAATATAGCAATAATTATTTAAAGTTATTATAATAAATAATATATATAAAATATAATTTTTTAATATATTTTATATAAAAAATATATAAACTTATAATAAAATTAACTATATTTAAATTAATTTATTTAATAAATTATTTTTTAAAATTATTAATATTATTTTTATTAATATTATTTTTAATATAGCTTTTGTTATTTTTTTTAATAAACTAAAAAAGTTTTATATTTAAGTTTTTTAATAGTTTAATATTTTTTATAATATTTTATAAATATTTATATTTATTATAATAATTATTAATAAAATAAAAGCTATTTATAATGTTATTTTAATTATTTAACTAATTATTTAACTATAATTTTATATTTAATATATTATAATTAATATATATATTAACGTTAAAAAATACTAAAAAAGTTATATTATTTATAACTATATTTTTTTAAATATTAATTAACTATTTTTATTATATTAATAAAAGTTTAATTATATAAACAAAAAAGCTTTTAAAGCTTTAATATTATTATTAATATTTATATTTTAAAAAGTTATTTTTAATTATATTTATTATTAATATTATTAAAAAAATAACTTTTTTTTAATTAATTATAATATTAATAATATTTTAATTTTATAAAGCTATTTAGCTTATTATAAAACAAAATAAAAAGCTAATTATTATTATAATAATTTATATGTTAAATTTATTAATTAATTAAATATATTAAATTATTTTATTAATATTTATTAAGCTTAATATATTTAATAAGCTTATTATTATATTTATAAATATTATAATTTTAATATTTATATTATTTTTAAAGTTAAAAACTTATATATAAAACTAAAAATTTATTTAGTTAATAATTAAATTAATAGTTTATAATTATATAAAGCTATTTTTAAATTAACTAAAATAAAAAAAGCTAAATTTAAATAATAATAATAATATTAAGCTAATTATATTTTTATATTTTATAAAGCTATTATATTTGCTAATAAAACAATTAAACTAAAAGTTTTTTAATATATATTAAAAAAAGTTTATAAATAATACTAAATAACTTTTATTATTTATTATAATAGCATTTATTTATAATATTATATAAATATTTTTTAAAACTAATAAAAATTTTTTTATTATTATTAAATATATAACTATATAAAAACTATATTAAAAAAATTAAATAATTATAATATATATATATTTTTAAAAAAAACTTTAGCTTTAATTAATTTTAACTTATATTAATAGCTTTAAATTAACTTTATATAATTAAACTTTTTATTATTAATAAACAATTTTAAATATAAAAAACTAAAAAAACTAAAAAAACTAAAGCTATTATTATTATTAAAAAAGTTATATAATAAAAAAACAAATATTATATTTAGCTAAATATAAATATTAAATGTTTTTTTTTTATATTATATTATTTATAGTAATAATAATAAAATTTTTTATTAATAAAAAATAGCTTTAAAAAAAAATACTATTAACTTTAAAAAATAATAATAATTAATAATGCTATTTTTATTGTTTATATTATAAAACTTTATAAAAAAAGCTTAATATTAAAACTTTTAATAATATTAACTATAAATATTAATATTATTATTAATACTAATGTTAATATTAATATTGTTAATTATAATAATATTTTATATACTAATATTAATATTAATATTATTAGTTATAATAATACTTTATATATTAACATTAATATTAATATTAATATTAACGTTATTTATAATATTATTAGTTATATATTTATAAAGCTATTAAATAATATTAATTATAATAAAAAAAATAAAAAATATAAAAAGTATAAAAAATATAAAAGCTATATAAAATTATTATATAATATTTAGTTAAACATTATTAATATTATTAAATTATTATTAAAGCTATTTTTATAATATTTAAATAATTTAAATAATAAATAATAGTATATAATTATAAAAGCTTAATTTTTATAGTTATAAATAGCTATAAATAGTTTTATTTAATTAGTTTAATTAAATAAAGCTATTTATAACTATTTAATAAATTATTTAAAGCTTTGCTACTTTTTTAAACTTTTTAAAAAAATTTAAAAAAGTTAAAATAAATGTTAAATAGTTTTAATTAACTAAATAGTTTAAAAATTTAATTTAACTTTTTTAAAAAAATTAAAATAAATATTAAATAGCTTTAATTAACTTTACTTAAGCAAATAAATAAACTACAACCAAATAGCTAAACTAAAAGCTTAGCATACAAACAAAAAAGTAAGCAACAATTTTTTTGCATAAAAAAAAAGCAAGCTATATATAAGCTATATATAGCTTAGCTTTTTTTATATAACTAATTATTTATAACTGTATATTAGCAGCTATAAATAGTTATTAATAGCTATTAATATAGCTTTTAATAATATATATAGCTATTAATAATTAAATTATTATATATTAGCTATTTTATTGCTTTATTAATTGCTTTATTAAATATAATATAACTATAAACAAGCTGCTAATATAAAAATATAAGCTACTAACAACTAGTAAAATATTAATATATTAGTTAATTTATAAAGTATAAAAAAACATTTTTAATTATTTATATGCTATATTATAACATTATAATAAAATAATTTAATATTTATTACTTTTTTTAAAAACTTAAAAAAAGCTTAAATTTAAATAGTTTTTATTATATATAGCTTATAAATATGTTATAAAGCTTTTTATAATATAGTTTTTTTTTTATATATTATTTTAAGCAATAATAAACTTGAAAATTAACTATTATTAAATAGCTTTAATTAACTAAATAGTTTAAAACTAATTTTTAATTTGTTTTTAAAAAAAATAACTTTATTAAAATATTTAAAATATAGCTTAAATAACTAAATTAAATTATAATAGTTTTATTAATAAAATAAATAGCTATTTATTTAAAAACTATTTTTAAAAATATTAATTTAACTAATTTAAAACTTTTTTAAAGTTAATATTTATATAAATATTTTAATTAAAATTTTTATTTATAAATATATTTATTTTAATAAAAATTTTTACTAATATTTTATACTTATAAATAGCTATTAAGTTAATTTAGTTTAAGCTAACTTAATTATTGTTTTTTGATTTTTTTAAGGTTTTTTATTAATTATATAAAGTATATTAAAGGCCCTTGTAGCTAAAAGTAAAAAAGCTTTTGTTTTTATGTTTTTTTATTTTTTTTATGCTTTTTTTTTTTTTTGCAGTTTTAGTAGCAAGTTATTTTTAGTAGTTTTAATAGTTATAGCCGGCTAAAATAAGCATAAAATATATATTAAAATATACTAAAATAATAATAAACTAAATATTAAAATAATAATAAAATAAATATTAAAATAATATAAAATAATTAAAATATACTAAAATATAGCTAGTATATATTAAAATATAGTTAGTATATATTAAAATATAGCTAATATATATTAAAATATAGCTATAATATACTAAAATATAGCTAAAATATAAACTTTTTTTTTTTATTTTTTTTTTTTATTTAATTTTTTTTAAAGCGCTAATAGTATTATATATAACTTTTAATAAATAAAATTATAAGTTAAATTAGTTTGTAATAATTTTAACTAAAAAGTTATAAAAGTTTTATTATTATATTAAAAATATACTATTAATAATATATTTTATAACGTTAATAATATTATATATAGCTTTTAATAAATAAAATTACAAGTTAAATTAACTTATAATATAAATTATATAACTATATTATTTTATTAAGCAAATTTTTTAAAAGCTATACTAAAAGTTAAAAATATTTTTAATTTAGTTAAAAAATTAAAAAATTTTATAAACTATTTAAATATTATATATATTAGCTTACTATGTTAAGTTTTTTTGCTAGTATATATAAAATTAAATAAAAATAATAACGTTAATATTATTGCTTTTTTTGCTTATAAAAAAATTCTAAAAATATATTAAACGCTTTTTAAAAAGCTATTTTTTAAAAAGTTTTAGCTTATTTTTTGTTTGTTATAAAACTTGTGCTTATAAGTAAAAAAGTAAATAAATAAGCAAAAAAGTAAAAAATATTAATATATTATTTTTAAATAAAAAAAATGCATTTTTTAATTAGGCTATAATAATAGCAGCAAAAAATTAAAAACTATAGGTAACTTTTGTTTTACTTATTTTATAAACTTATTTGTTAAAAACAAAGGCATTTTATTTTTTTTACAAATTTAGTTAAAATTAAAGCATTTAAGATAACCTGGTAGAACTTTTCTAGGATAGGTCTAGCGTGGTTTCTAAGTACGAAAACGCGGTTTCCTAAAATAATGGGCGCTAGGATAATAAGGTAGCTAGTGGATTAGAAAAATGCTTGGCTTGTGCCTTTTAGGATAGCACCCTAAATAGTGTTCATAACTTAGAAAAAATATAAACGGGTATTTAAAAAATGCTTAATTAGGTATGGTTGAACCAAAAAAAATCCTGGAGACCTATATACTTATACTAGCTAATTACTAGTGGAAAGTTATTTTTAGTAAGTACTATAGCCCTACTTTTATATAGTATATAAAGCAAATGCTTATAGCTTTAGTATTATAACTATTTTTTTTTTTAAACTATTTTTTTTACTATAAATTAAATTTTATAATTTTTTTTTTAGTATTTTAGTTTGTTTTTTTTTTAATTAACTTTTTTTAATAATTTAGCTTAATTTTTTTTTAGCATTATTTTATTAGTATACTAAAAACTTTATATAAAGTAACTATTATTGCTATATATAAAAAATAAACTGCTTTTATTATATTTACTTTTTAGTTTTATTTTTTTAAAACTTTAAAGCCTATATATATTATTATAATAATAACTAGCAATAGTTTAAAGTTTATTATAATAAAGTTTTAATTTATTTTTTTATTGCTTTATATAAAAAATTTAATTTTTTAATATATATATTTAAATAAGTTTTTTGCTTTTTTATAAATATACTTTTATTTAATTTTTTAATACTTTTAAACTATTAAAATAATTTTTTGCTATAAAAGCTTTATAGTGTTTAGCTAAATAAATTTAATATTTTTTTTTTTTTTTTTTGTTAAATTTTTAATATATTTAACAGCTTTATACTTTTGTTTTTGTAGTAGCTATATATTAAACAGTAAAAAATAACTACTATAGCTATTTAATTAAAAAATTTAATTATATATTTATATTATATATTTTAGTAATATTATAAAGCTTATATATTAATTTGTTATTTTTTTTTTAATATAATTTTTTTAATATTTTTGTTAGCTTTTTTAATTTTTTTATTGTTTTTTGGTTTTTTTAGCATAATTAGTTTTATAATAAACCTATTAGCTTTATACTAAACAATAATTTTATTGCTTATAAAAGCTTTGCTATTATTAAAAATTTATTTTTTAAAATAGCTAAAAGTTTTGCTAATTTTTTTAATTAATAGCTTTATGCTTTTAAAACTAACGTTAAAAACTATTGTAGCTTTTATTTATAATATAGTATATTTTATACAAACAAATATTTTTGCTTTTTTAAAAAATATATAATTTATAGCTTAATAAGTTAGCAAAAATAGTAAAACAATAAGTTAAAAGTTTAATAGCTTATTAAGTAGCAGCTTTATTAATTAATATTATATATACTTAATAATAGCTTATTATATTATTAGTATTATTTTTAAATGCTAAAACTTTTTGCTAACTTTTTTAGTTAGTATATTAACTATAGTATATTTTAAATTAAAATAAACATTTTTAATAGCTTAAAAAAAGTTTATAGTTTTAAAAACTTTTAGCAAGCTAATTGTTTTAAATAATATTTTAGCTACGTAAAAAAAATTACTAGTTTTTTTTATATACTTAACTTTTTTATATAAGCTTTTTTTATAAACTATAAAATATTAAATTATTTATTTAGCTTTTAAGTTAGCAAATAAATTTAATTTAAAATAAATAAATTTAAAAATAGCTTGTAAATTTATTTTATTTAACTATTATAAAAGCTTTACTTTTTGCTACAAAAAGCTACTTTTAACTATTTATTATAAAAGGTTTTATAGATTTTTTTTTATTAAGTAAGCTTTTTTTTTAAAAAGTTTAAATAATTAGTTTGCTATAAAGTTTGTTTTTTTAGGCCTATAAATAATTTTAACGCTATAGTGCTTAATAGTATTTAAAAACCTAACTATTTTAGCAAGCTAATTTATTTTAGTTTTTAAAGTTGTTAAAAACTAATAATTTATTTAAATAGTTATATTTTTTTTTTTTAACTTAATGTTTTTAATGCTAAAGTGCTATTATAATAGTTAAAAGTTTTTTTTTTTGCGCTAAATATTATAATTAAGTTTTTTTAAGCTTTTTTAAAAAATAAGCTATAAAAAATAGCATAAAAATATTTTTATAAAAATATAACTATATTAAATAAGCTTTAATATAATATTAACTAAAATTAGTATTTATAACTAAAAGTAATTTTTAGTTAAATTTTTTTACAATAAATATAATAGTAATAGCTTTTTTAATAAAATGTTATATATTTTTAGCTATAGCAATTAATTTTATAGTTATATTTTTAGCTTTTTTAAAAAAGTTTATAAAAAGCTTTAACTTTAATAAATAATTGCTAATAAAATGTTTAAAATAGCTAGTAGTATTTATAAAATTTTATATTTTTATAGTTATTTTAAATATTAGCTTAATTAAAATAGCGGCTACTTTTTTAAAGTTTGCTTTAATATTGTTATAAAAAATAAAAAATCTAAAAAATATATTTTTATTTATAAATATTAAATATTTAATAAAGTTAATTATTATACTATATTTAACTAAACAAGTAAACAAAAAGCAAATTTGTTTATAAAGTTTTTTTTTAGTATTTATAAATATATATATATTATTTAGTAATTTTGCTACTTATTTAAAAAAAAGCTTAATTATTTTATTAATTAGCGCTTAAAAAATTGCTAAAGCATTATAAAAGCTAAAAAATATTATTAGCTATTTATATAAACTAAATAGCATAATAAAAGCTATTTTTTTATAATAAAGCTTATAAACTTTTATATATTAAAAGTTATTTTTTAGGTTTATAAAATAATACTATTTATTATTTGCTACTTTTTAAATTTAATTAATAGTATTAAATATAAAATAAATTTGTTTTTTTATAGCTTTATTAATTTTTTAAAAATTATAACAAAGTTGTTATATAATTTGTTTGATTTATTTTAATATTATTTAATTTAACTTAAAAGCTATTTTATTAAACTTTTTAAACGTTTTTTTTAATATTAGTAAAGCTAAAGCTTTTTAAAGTTTAAAGCTTTTTTTAATATAAATATTTAAATAAACGTTTATAAAATTTTTTAAAGCTGCTTTTTGTAAAAAACTATAGTAATAAAATAATAATTTAATTAAAAAATAATTTTTAATATTAATATAATGCTTTGTTTTTATAATAATATTAGTTTTATAAAGCAAAAAGTTAAATAAACCTAAAAAAGTTTTAATATAATAGTTTAAATATTTATATACTTAATTTTTTATAAGTGTTTTTTTATGCTATTTTATTTTTTTTTTATTTGTTTTATTTTTTTTATTTTTTATATAAGCTAATTTAATTGCTAATTTAGCTAAATTATATTTTAATAGCTTTAAAGTTAGCTTGCTTTTAAAATTTAAAAGCTAAATAGTTTTTTTGCTTTTTAAAATATTTAAAATAAAGCTTTATTTATAAAACTTTTTTTTGCTTATTGTAAAATTTTTAAAAAATATGCTATTTAAAATAACTTTTTTTGTAATTTTTTATAGCTTTATATAGCTATTTTAAGCTAAAAACTGCTTTTATACTAAATAGTTTTTTATTATTTTTAGTTTTATTTTTTTAACGTTTTATATAGTTTTAAGTTTTTATAATAAGTATAGCTTTAGTTTTAAAGCAAAAATTTTAAAAATATAATAATTAGTATAACTATAATTAAAAAAAACTATAAATTTAAAGCTGTTTGCTAATTTAGCTAAAAATAAATTATATTAGTTTTAATAGCTATTATATAATTTATTAGCTATTAATATTAGTTTTTTTTTGCTTTAGTTTATTTAAACTATATAAACTAAGCTTTTTTAAGCTTTAAATTTATTAGCTTTAAAAGCAAATTTTTTAAAAAAAGCTTAAACGTTTAAATTATTTTTTTTTAGCTATTTTAATAGATTTAAATTAATTTTTTATTTATTTAGCTTAATATAATAAATTTGCTATTAAAGTTTAAAATTTTTTTTTTTTTATATGTTTTTTTGTTTAAAACTTTTGCTATATTTTAAAATATAGCATTGCTAAAAGTTTTTAATAGCATTTTTAATTTTACTATTAAAATTGTTTTTAAATAAAATATTTTTAATTATAACTAGCTAGCTAAAATAATTGTTTAATAACTAAGTTTTATTATAGTTTTTAGTTTAATAGCTTAATTTGCTATATTTAAAATAGTATTTTTGTTTAATACTAATAGTAAATTTAATTTTATAAATTAATTTTTAGCTTGTTATAAAGCTATTATTATTATTTAGCTTAATTATTTTGCTAACTTTTTAATTATTATTTTTAAAATTTAAAATTATAAGCTTTTATAATAATAGCTTAGTTATTTTTACTAATATTATAGCTAATTTGTTTAATTTAAAAGCTAACTTTTTTAAATTAAAAATATAATTATAAAATAATGCTATAGTACTTTATAATTAAACTGTTATTTTAAAAGCATTATAAATATTATATTTTAATATTATTATTATTATAATTTTTGTTACTTTTATAGCTTTTTTTATAATTTATAATATATTAAAATTTATAATTTTAGTTTTTATATTAAGCTATATTATAAAAATATATATAACTAACTTATAAACTAATATATTATAAGTTTGCTTAATATTTATAAACTTATATAAAAATATATAAAATGTTTTTTATAGCTTTTTAAAATATATTATATAACTTTTTTTTTAATAAAATAATATATTTATAAAATTAATAAATAAACTATAAAAAATATTATATTAATTTAAAACTTAAATTATAGCTTTTAAAAAGTTTATTTAAATAATTAAAAGTTTTAAATTTTTTATAAACTATACTATTTATAAAAATTTTTTTTTTAATTTAATAATAATTTATTTAAGCTATAATTTATATAATATAAAAGCTTATAAAAATTTATTTTAAATATTATATATTTTATTTAAAATAATATAATTTATTTTATTTAGTTTAAAGTATATTAAAATTATTATTTTATTTTTAATTTTATAAACTTTAAATTTAATAATATTTTTAAAAAGTATTATATTTAAAAAAGCTATTTAAATTTATTATTTTTACTTAGTTTATAATATATTAAATTTATAAAATTTATATATATTAATTTTAAAATTATTAAATTTTTTATTTAAAATAATATTTATTAAAGCTTTTATATAAAATAATATATTTTAAAATTAATTAGCTAATTTTAATATAAAGTTTATATTTTAAAAGTTAACTAAAAGCTAAAAAAGCTATTAAAACTTTTTTAAAAGTTTTATAAAAAATTTTATAAAAAAAAGTTAAAATACTTTTTTTTTTGCTTTTTTAAAAAACTTTATATTTTTAATATTTTTTTTTTTATTTAAAATTTTTATTAAAGTATAAATAATAATAAAAATTAAATTTTTATATTTTATATATTTTTTTTTTTAGTTTTTTATTTTTTTAAATTAATTATAATTTTATTATATTTATTTATTTTTATAATTATTTGCTTTATAAAATTTGCTAGTTTATTAAATTTTTTTTTAATATTTATTATATATAATTTTATTATAGCGTTTATTACTTTTATTATATTTTTGTTAGCATATTTATAAAAAGCTGCTTTATTAGCTTAAAGTTTAATAATATTAACTATTAATTTTTATAATTTTTTTTTTGCTATATTAATATATAATTTAATAATATTTTTGCTATTAAGCTAGTTTAAATAATACTTTTACTATTAAAATACTAATAAACTTAGTATTTTATTATTACTAAAAAAAAAATACTAATTTTAGTTTTTATTTTTGCTTATTTATTAAACCGGCTTTAAAAACTTTTTAAAATAATAGTAAGTTTTTTTTGCTTTTTAAAATAATAGTAAGTTTTATTTATATTTAAAGCTTTAAAATAAACATAAAAAAACAAGCTAATTATTTAATTTATTTTTATTTATATTTAAAGCTTATAGCTAAAATATTAAATACTAAAAAAATAATAAAAAAAAATAAAATTTATATAAAAAAATACTATTTATATTTTTTTATATAAGCAAATAATAATATAACTATATAATAAATTTAAGTTAATTTAATATATAACTATATATTATATTTAATATATAAACATTATTTTAAAAAAAATAATATATTATTTATAATAATAATATATTATTAAAAGCTTATTTTTGCTATAAAGCTATAAAAATAGCTATTTATATTTTTTAAAATAGCATTTTAAATAGTGTTTATAACCTAAAAAAAATATAAACAAGTATTTAAAAAATGCTTAATTAAATATAATTAAACCGGAAAAAATTCTAAAAACTTATATACTTATACTAGCTAATTACTAGTAAAAGGTTACTTCTAGTAAGTACTGTAGCCCCACCCCTGCATAGTATATAGAGCAGGTGCCTACAGCCCTAGTGCCACAGGCTTAACCACTAATGATCGGTTCTCCATCAGCTTACATAGTCCACTATACATATATACCTAGGTAGGTTAGGTACCTTGACGGCTATCACAACGGCTGGCGCACATGGCTTTGTGACAGGGGCGATGGCGTGCTCAACATCGACAACCATAATTATTTAGCCTCGCCCAGATCTTCAATGAACTGCTTTTCCTCTTTTCAACTAAGAATACAAGACTTGCGAAAACTAGTTCGTTCGTTTTAGCAAAAATCCCCTTTTCACCACTCGAATTCTTGTTGAGCTCGAAGAGACAATGGAAAGCCGCCGAGGAGAAACAGAAGACAAACCCCACCGCGAGCCCCCTTAACACGTACCCCTAAGCTTCTTGAAAATGTTATAATACATCATACGACCCATTGTCGCCGTTTGCTTCCGAGCGAATGAATCATAATTTGCTCACGAATGGAGCGAGTCAAGCACTAAGTACAGGGGGCAATTTTTGCTCTGCCTACAAATCGCGCACGGCGTCGGCTCGAGCCCGCACCCTACCCGCACCCTATCCGCACGACAGCCGCCGATGCTGGCTATCGGGGACTTAAGTCAGCGGGATAAGATAGTGGTCGGCGATGACACAGGCACTTGGCATGGAGCCCGAGCTTGGTTGCATAGTCAGCGAACGACCCGATTGGGATAGCGAGCCGTCTGATTTGGTTCTGTCATGTCAAAATATCTGGAGATCACCAGACTACGCAACTATGGCAGGGAACTCGGGAATCGCTTCGGGTATTCGAGATTTGACGGCGACTAGGATGTCTAGGGACACGAATGAGCCATATCCGGCTCTATCCGACCGCGCTGGGATGTTTGAGATTGAACTATCAAAGCGGGTAGATGAGTTGCATTGAAACTGCCGTCTTGTCTACATCTATAAAAGGCGGTGTTCTGAACGACGAAATGATAGATATCAGCAAGATTCACGCACAGCACCACTCCAGCAGTCTGAACCCCAATATTTCTCCGAGATTCGCCATTTCTCAACGATGTATTCGCCAAAGCCTCAATTCGCGTTTGCAGCGTTCGCTTCTATCCTATTTGCTGGAAATGCGCTCGCAACTTTACCTTTTGGCCATTACGGGCCGGAGGGCGCGGTCTTGTTCCTGAACGGGTTTCACTTCGTCTCTGGTCATACAGACTGGGAAATCTCTGCCAACCACTACTGTACGATCATTCGAGATGATCTTCTCCAATGCGCTGTGTACAACACGGCAACAGCGCCCGCTCACCTTGCTGGTGTTGAGTACATCATCACCGAAGACGCCTTTAATACCTTGGATTATGAAGGTACTGTTGCAGCTTACAGCTCTATGCCTTTGACTATTGGCAACTAACTCGTTGTAAAGAACGTCAACTTTGGCACAGCCATGCCTACGAGGTCACGAGCGGATTCCTCATCGAGCCCGGCCTCCCTACTTCAGTCGACCACACAATTATGAAGGATGTCTTGATCAACACCTACGGGAAGACCTTCCACACGTGGCGATACGATCAACAGAACTCGACATATCCCATTGGCATCCCGGAACTCGTCGTCGGCTTCACGCACGACGACCAGATTACCCCGGACTTCGTTCTGAATCGCGATGAGCTCTTTGGTGTCAATACTACAGAGGTTAGAGAATCGCGTTGCGATATCGTACCGAATGCCGTGCTGGCGGGGGCGGACAGCTGGAAATATGGCTATGTTTTGGAGCTTGGCATCGTGAATCGCACCGTGGATATGACTTTTCCCAATGAGTCGCAGCAGGTGCTCTTGTAAAGGAATTTAGGTTGTGAATCTCAGGGTTCCCCCGTTACCTGAAGGAGAAAAGTGGCCGTGTATATGGTAGATTGTATGTAATTAACTATTTTGAATAACAATACAAGAATGGACCTGGGCGCTTGTATTAGCAGCTCACTTGTATATATAGGTATCCGATGAGACCAGGTGATCTAACCCTTCCAGGCGCGTACCCCAACATTTACAAAAAAAGGAGAACTTAGTTCTAACGACTAAGCTCATATGGTGATTATACAATGCCACACACGCAGTGTTCAACAGGTTACAAAACCTTTCGAATTAGTTACTACCCAATGCTGTGGCCGCACGAGTTAATATGAACACCGTTTACAACCCGAAAGGTCCCAAAGGAGGTGGGACTGGCAAGATCGTCACATCATTACTATGAGTTGACAGAGACTTCTATGCCGAGTGTCTTATGTCGTGTTAGCTGAGGCCTTACCGAGCCTTTTGATAGTTAAGCTTAAAGTTTTCCCCTACAATTGCACTTTTGCAGCCAATCACTTGGCCAGCCATCTAGGAGGAGCAGCAACCAGGCAATATAGACTATGAGAATCAAAGGCTTGCCGCATAACTATCTTACGAAACGTGAGCTTTATTTAGTAACCATACAGGTCAAATAGTTGTTGTTGTTGCTATTGCAGGAATGCACCGTGTAAATCGGTTGTCTAGTCCAATGAGGACAGATTAGTGTTGTGGATGATTTACATGCGCCTCGGCCACAATGGGAACGCCTCAAATTTTAAACAAATGTTATCATAATCATTCTTGAATGCGACGTGAGGCGTCCGATGGATCGAAATGTATCACATTTTTCCCCCTTGCTCCAACACGCGTTCTTCTGCACATAACCACTTTTTCGTAAGTAAAGCATTGGTATCGATCATGGCATTGATATATATTAATACGTCGTCTAGGTCCTGGCAATGCTAGCAGGATTTAGAAGATGCTCAGCGGAGAGTAGACCGGTTATGCGGTTACTCGACAGGGAGACGAAGAACCCCCACCCCCGTGTGAGACAACGTTCAGGAACTATTACAGCTCGCGCGGAAATTTGAGCACGACAAAAGAAACATTGAATTACCGAAACACGTTTATCAATTCTTGGCTCTCGGAATGCATGGTGAATATCTTGCCAAGATGGACATTTACTGTCTTAACCTATCCCTCGACGACATAATGATCTACGGTAATATTCGCGGCGTGGTTATGTCTTGGGCGTTTGTTCCTGCGTATAACTGATCTCTTGGCACATCGAAATTTCCTGGCCACTTAGTATCCTTATTGCCCAAACCCATCGTCCTCAGAGGCTCGCCTATATTTGATCGTGAGCTCCTTGAGCTCTATAAACCCACGATGCCTACGCTTGATGTGAGTGAGCTCAATGTTGTGGTGGCAGTTCTTGGTAAGTAGGGAAATTGAATAGGACGAATACTTAGATTGTACCGCTAATACTCTGTTGAGGTTCTTTTGCGGTGATATATGGATTATTCGCTGTTCGGATCAAGAGCGCATGGTTTCTAGGGGAGGCCTGTCAGTCACCCCTTTCCCAATCTTATAACTCAGTTCATTAACAAGTCCTCAGTGCCAGCCTTACTTATCGGCATAATCTTGGGGCCAGTGGGAGCCAAATTCCTCGATCCCGAGAAATGGGGGTCAGCGACGCCAGGTCAAGAACCAGCTATCACGCTCGGTGTCATGAGGGTGATGATTGGAATTCAACTGTAGGCTTGAATTTTCACCTCCCGCAGCCTTTCTTCTTAGCCTAGTGACCAAGCTTTGCTAATAGATATCTGACAGGGTCATTGCGGGATACCAGTTACCGGCGAGATATGCAAAATGGCACTTCAAAGAGATTGCTGTCTGCCTTATTCCGATCATGACTCTTATGTGGTTGGCCACATCAATGTGTATCCTGGCGACCATACCTAACCTCTCACTCCTATCGACTCTCGTCATTGGCGCCTGTGTTACGTCCACGGATCCGATTCTGTCACAGGCCGTTGCCAAGGGCCCGTTTGCTGACAAGTATGTCGCCCGACCTTTGCGGGAAATCATCTCCGCCGAAGCGGGTGCAAACGACGGCTTCGCGTCTCCGTTCCTCATGCTCTCGGTCAACCTCATGCGTTACTCAATTGGCCGACCGGAGACTATAGTTGACAGGGATAGAGGTGTAGGCCCGCACCCTACCGGACTCGGCATCGCGATCGGGAATTGGGCTATTGAAACGCTGGTGTATCTTGTCTTATTGGCTACTATATATGGTGCCGTGACGGGATTCTGCGCTAGAATGGCTATTCGGCTTTCGCTATCTCATAAGTGGATTGATACGGAGAGTTATCTACTCTTTCCCACCGCATTAGGGGTAAGTCTTCGAGATCATTACTCGTCCCCATCGCATCCTTGATCTAATTGCCGCGTCCTAGTTATTCATTGTTGGAACTGGTGGCGCCATTGGAACGAGCGATCTACTCGCTTGCTTTGTTGCCGGCTGTGCCCTGAATTGGGACGGTCAATTCCTAGCCGAAACGGAGCGGCGACACGACGAAGTCAATTCATGTATTGACGTACTACTGAATTTCGGGGGCTTCATGTATGTTGGCACCGCTCTGCCCTGGGAGAAATTCAGTCAACCCGATATCACCGGGATTACGGTGCCACGGTTACTCGGTCTCGGAATCCTCGTTCTGCTCTTCCGGCGTATCCCCGCCTTGCTCATCACTTACAAGGCCATGCCTTCATCAGTCAAAACTTGGAAAGAAGCTGTCTTCATGGGCTATTTTGGCCCTATTGGCGTTGGTGCTGTCTATTATCTCGAGCATACGCGCTTGTTGTTTAATGAGGACAATCCGCATGAAAAGGCATTACTAGACGCTTTGTACCCAGGTATGCAGAACTCTGAGGTTTCAACCCACCGCAAGTCCTGCTTAATGACTAATATTTGATAGTCGTCTATTTTCTCGTGTTGTCATCCATCATCGTCCACGGCCTATCTATTCCAGTATTAAGTGTGCTGTATAAGTACTATGGCGTAAGCACCATCACAGACGACGCTGTGGAGCTTCAAAGGAGGAGTATATATATGCCGACGCCCCCGAACGCCTTTAAGGGTGACCATAATACTTTCGTCGCCTACAATCGCTTCTTCCGTCCGTTCGCCAGTCTCAGTATGCTTCAGCTAGCCCACACACGTAGTCGCGAAGACCAGCGTAGCGCCATTACAGAGTTCGGGGAAGAGAGTAAGGGGGACGAGATAATAAACGTTATATAATTAGTGAAGGGGTATCATGTGAGCGACTATTAAGGAAACATTTCATTGCACAGTTCGGGCTTTACGAAATTGATTATGACGGCTTGGATACACGACGATTGCCTTCTCGACACTGGAACTACTAGAGCCCTCCAAAGACTAGTTTCATTATTGTCAATGTTCGTGGTACCTATAGTGACTTTAGTATTATTATCTTCTAGAAGCAGATACTTTTGTATTACAATCTACGCGGAAATTTCCTTAGACACATGAAACATATACTAACTACATACCACCATAATATGAATCCCCCAATCTGGATAAGTTACTCTTCGAGGACTTGGTCTTCAATGTGATATACTACTTCACATGTCATGGGATACATGGTACTGCTCACTACCTAGGAGGCCAGGGATAAATATCATACTAATTGACAACCTGTGTAGCATTTGACGTGGCAAATCTAAATTGTACTTATCCTTACTCTGCTTTTGTTAGGCTATCACCGGCCGCTGGCCGTTTATAAGTGGCACGTGTGGCGGCTGTACCCCTGAAAATGTATATCCGCAGTGGTGATGATACCCAGGTACTACGGCATAAGAACATGTGATTAGAGCGGGGTTCCTGTTATTCGTTTTCAATGTGGCAAAATACTGCCAGGCAGTTGCAATATAAATATGCTTTCGCTCTACAGATATTTCGAAACTAAGTAATCCCCTAGCTGTCTTGAGTGCGCGTGTGTACCATGGGTCCATAAGGCATGTATCTATGAGATTAGGTAGTTGACGTATAGATAATACAAGTAGAGCGAAGGGCTAATTTATCTACCTACGCGGTACCCCATACTTGTCAATCCTGCAGTGTAACACTACGTGATGCCGCATCCACCGGCCCGGAAGGATGCAAGGATTCGACAACACCAGTTCTCAGATTCCTAGCTACCTAGACTCGATTAAATGGTTTATTTAAGTTGAGATAAGCTTCTAAATGATACATACCTGTGCCCTACCAGGCACCCGTCTGTCTACTCGTATTACCCATGGTGGTTGGATGTCTTGTCAGGTACGTTATTGGTTACCAGTATCATTTACTTAGTAAAGTCTAATTAATTTGCTAAGACGGGCCGGCGTGATGGGGCTATTCTTGGATCTAGATTCACGTATAAACTCTGGAAAATCTCCCATCATTACTTAGTTGGGTAGTTGAAAGCCTACCTTTAGATATTAGAAAGGTGGCCTAGATGCACCTACGCTAACTCTTTATATACGTAGTAGTGCCATCGTTGACGTTAGGTCCTTGGCTATAGGCAGACATTTATAATCGTATAGATCATAGATCATGTATGTTTGCATTATACGGGATTTTAGGTAGTACGCTGTTGCTCGCGTTATTGCCTACCTGGGGTAAGTCGTGTTGTACACATGCCTGCATTCATTTTGACAATCTAGTCACGCCTTCCAATCAATACCTCCTACTTACTTTTATCTACGTTTCTTTCCGCATGAATCTTTACCTACATATGTACCTACCTACCTAGACACACATAGTTAGTCATACTTAGAGTTAGTGTGTAAGAAGTAGGTGGCCTAGGGGCTTGGTGTTTCCCGCCGAGCGAATCTGTCCCCACCTCCTTCCTCCTATCTTAGGTTTGTCGCCATTGTCACTAACTCTTAGCAGAAAATCATGCGTGGGTAAGTGCGGACAGGCGTTCTAGGTTAGGTGTACGGAGGACAGGAACCCATGTTTTATGGTTTTTTTTTTTTTTAGTGCAAGGTAATACCTACATAGTACCGCCATAGTACTACCCGTGTCGCTAGTCTTAGGTAGCGTGCGCCGGTGTGCATGCCATGAATCAATCAACTACTCCATCCATCCATCTATCTATCGATCGATCTAGTATCTACCCTATCCTCCCCTTTTGAATCTCGCCCTCGATCTGACCCTGACCCCTAACTAAAATCTGCGGTTCGGTTCCTGGGACTAAACAACACCGGCCGAACCATGTCGGCCAAGAGGCTCCTCGCCCTGCACGGCGCATTCTCGAATGCTTCCATCAGGCAGAGACTGCGATACCTCGTCCCGGCCGCCTTTGTGGCTCTCATTCTTTACCTGGCCGTGCTCAACCGACAGTGGACGCGCCTCGAGGCCGTCTTTCCCGCCGGCACTCACCATAATACTAATACTAATCCTAATTCCAACCATAATCACTCTCCACCCGCCGCAGATATAGACACAAGCCATCCGATTTACAGGTTGGCTCAGGATGCCCAGGTCCAATTCAAGCAGTTGCTCGAAAAGCGCTCCGACTCGCTAGAACAGGCCGCGAGCCGTTATCGCGAACGCCGCGGACGACACCCGCCGCCCGGGTTCGATGCTTGGTATGCGGCGGCGCAGAAAAGTAACGCCATTGTAGTAGAGGACTTCTTTGATCGCATCTACCACGACATCAATCCGTTCTGGGCCTTCGAGCCAGCGCATCTGCGACGAATGATCAAGGACGAGCAGCATTACATACGCGTCCGAGATGGCAAGGCCTGGTTTGTATCGGACCACCTCGAACTTCGCCAGCCCTGGGTGCAGAGATGGACTGAGCTGGTCCAGGAGATGATGCCACACCTGCCCGATCTCGACATGGTCCTCAATGTCATGGACGAGACGCGAGTCCTGGTTCCGTGGGAGAACATAACCGAATACGTAGCCGAAGAACAGCGCCAGCGTACCATATTCCGTCCTTCCGAAGCCATCGCCGAGTACACCAAGTATCGCGACGACAACGAGTCCGCCATCAAGGTCGATTGGATTGGTGGTGAGCAGCACAAATACTGGGACCATTACCGAGTAACGTGCCCGCCAGATTCGCCCGGTCGCAATGTGTCCAGTTTAGAAAAGCTCCATCGCCCGCCGCAATACCCGACACACCAAATGCCATTCGCCGTCGACGGTTTTGTCAAGAATTTCACCGCGTCAGCAGACCCTTGCCTGCAGCCACATCTTCGCGGTATGCACGGAACCTTTATTGAAAGCGTCAGCATGGCCACGACTCATTCGCTTTTCCCCATGTTCGGCGGATGCAAGCTGCCGGGCAACAACGAGATTCTTATCCCTGCCGGTATGATTCTCGATAGCTATGATTTGTTCAGCGGAGGAGACTCTCACGGTGGAGACTGGGCCCTGAAGCAGAACGAATTAATATGGCGCGGCGTGGCCAGCGGCGGGCGGCATAAGGACGACAATTGGTGGGGATTCCAACGCCTTCGGTTCATCCAGATGATGAACGGCACTGCTGTATCACTGGTAGAGGCTGGCGAGGATGTCGCCCCTAGCTTCAGGATACCGGAGTTTACCGAACATCAGGTCCAAGCCCAGAAAGAAGGCGGTCTAGGCAAATGGATTTCGTCGTTTAGCGATGCCGCCTTCGTGCGATTCGAGTGCTTCCCTCAGCAAGCTAATAGCAGCTGTCGGTACCTAGACCCGTATATGGAATTGCGGGAACCAATTCACATGAAGGAACAGTACGATTATAAGTTCCTCCCGGATATAGACGGGAATTCGTACAGTGGCCGATTCCGGGCGTTCATGCGAAGCACGAGTCTCGTACTCAAATCCACCATTTACGCAGAATGGCACGACGACAGACTGGTTCCCTGGGTCCACTTCGTTCCCTTCGACAACACCTTTGCCGACATATACGCCATCATTGAATACTACCTTAACGGCCATGATGCCGAGGCGCAGCGGATTGCGGACGATGGCCGCGACTGGTCTGAGAAAGTCATGCGGAGGGAAGACATGATGCTGTACGTTTGGAGATTACTATTGGAATACGCTAGAGTGATGGACCCGGCTCGAGACCGGTTGGCGTTCGTAGAGGACTTGCGAGATTGAGAATCGTTTGCTAAAGCCAGGCGCTTGGAGTTCCAAAGGTCTTTTTGCCTTTTACTACGCGCGGGGCAAGTCATATAGACTTGCGAGTTGCATTCCGCCTATTGGCCCGAGTTTGGGTACTAGAGTTTTGACCCGTGCTGTATTACTAATTGCAGGTATCGATACACGTTATTGAAGATTCGACGAGTCAAGAGTGCGATGAGCAAAGAGTGCGACGAGAACGAGAGACGATAGCGACGCGTGTACATTATTAGATGGGGCTGATAGACGCTGGAAGAGCGCGGGTGCGGCTATTTTGGCCTAGATGTGTACTTTTGTATGCTATCGCACCTATTGGGAAGTTTAGAAAATTAATGCAGTTGATTATCATACATATTAGGAGAGAGTCCGTGCTCGGATTGACTCAGCCTCTCAAGTATACGTATACGCCGTATTCCCCAGGGTATACCTACATCCTACTTATGTATAAAACCGCGACCCAAACCGCTTGCTAATCACGTGCGAAAGTTATGCTTTACACTATACAATCTACAGACACCCTCAATTCAGCCTCAAGCTTATATGTTTCACCTAATATCGGCTGCCTTTGAACTCGATATCTCGCCGGAAGGTCCAGGATGAGCCGTCTTGTGAGACAAGCTTGTAACCTAGCACGCCTTCGATCAAGGCGAGGAGGATCGTCGGTGAGACGGTTTGCACCATGTAGCGCGTCGTCTCTGAGTTGACTGTGAGCCGATCGTATACGACGCCTAGCCCAAACGCCGACTGATGTAACTTGACTTCGGCGCATGGAGGCTGTGATGGACATCGCGTTAGTTGTATGAAAACCCATGGCACCGATACGCGTGTTGGGAGATGGAAGACTTACCCTCGTCGTGTTGTTGTGGTTTGTCTTAGACCACTTAGTCAGGTAGTCGGACAGGAATTGTAGCGTTGGGCTGTGGCTGCATTGGACCTCCATAAACGCCTTGCCCCCGCCGTACATGATGAGGTGATAAGGTGGTTTCAGCAGGAGCTCGTCCGGGCGCGATACGGTCTCTACGTCGGGGATTATGTCAAATGATGGGGATACATGTGTAGGAGCGAGGTGCCGTTGGGGCAGCTCTACTACGCCGGCATTGCCGGTTCTGTTGTCGACCGCTACGTCTGCCCAGTCGTCTGCTGCTGCGGGTTCGGCGGTTGGTGAGAATGGCTCATGGGTTGACTTCTCGTCAAAGAGCTTGAGTAGGTTTCCTGTGAAGAATGATCGCATGTAGGCCTGTGATGGGACTGCGCTTTTGGGCAGCGCGAGGATAATGCCTCTTTGTTGCGCGGACCAGAAGAGGCCGAGTTCTCGGCTCTTGGAGACCTGCCGTGGCCATGCTAGGTGAGTCTAATGCGCTCGAGGAGAGGTTAGTTGAGATGGGAATTCGCACCTCGATAAAGATCCGTATGTGGCTCTCTGTCTTCTCTAATAATGCGTCCGCCCATTCTGAATTGGCCTCGTCGTCGGCGAGGGTGCTCAGTGCCGTACAACATGATTCCACGGCTGAGGCGATAGACGGCACGAGAGTCGCTTTGTCGGGGTAGAAGGACCCTAGCTCGCTGTGTAGGAGGGGCCACTCCGGGTTCACGGTTACACGGATGCCGACCACCTCCTTTAGGTTGCGGATGGCCTTCTGCACTGGCGCATCGTCTTTCTCCCATGAGTCGCGGATGCCGACTTGGATCTTAATTGGGCTGGCCGATGCCGGACGGTTAGTTTAGTTCGGTCTTGCTTCAGGCTTAAGACCTTGGACGCGTAACTCGCTTCGTGTCGGGCAGGACTTACAGTTTGGACATGGCGACACCTGAGCGCGAGATGGGATGATGGTGGAGCTTGAGCTGAGGGTTAGATCGTGTAGTCACGGCTTGCAAGTACGGTTACGGTAACGAGATTGCACATCTCTGAAGATGAAGAGAGCACACGGGAATAACCTGTTTATTACCTCGACGCTACCTATCTAGACTAGAGAACACCACCAACACGATGGCTATCTAAGGCTCTCTGCGAGGCGGTTCACCTGTGCTGGTTGACTGGAGGCGTCTGCGCTAAGAGGGTAGGGGGCCGTGTTAAATGCCCTGCCAAGGCTCAGCTGAAGAACCGGTAGAGGCAGTGTCGTCGACCGGTAGCGACCGCTTTCTCTAGCGTGCCGTCGTGCATTCTTCCGTAGCGCGTTTCTGCTCCTTGTCCTCTTCTCCGGCTATTTTCTCAGCTCGAGGTTGGGGGATGCGGGTAGGGTGCTTAGGAGCGCTAGGCGGCGGGACGGCTTACGTGCGGTGCGGAGGGTTTGTTGAGGCCGAGGTAGCGATTGCTTGGATGGCACGGTTCGCATCCAGGTTTCGCCAGCTTCTTGAGTTACGGTTCTATCCTGCAGTCTTATTGTTGATGGATTTCAATCTGATTGAATGATAGGCGAGCGGTGTGATATAGTCATAGGCCTGCATTCATCTTCAAGTATAGAAGCGTTGTCGCAGTCCGAACAGTGAACAGTGGCGCTTGCTGAGAATATGCAGGTACCATATCATGTCTCAGGGATTTCAACTGGGCTAGGTATACATAACCGTCGAAGAGATGGCTGCAAATAGTACGTGAGTATGTGCGCATTTGATCTTCTACTACGAACGCATAGTGTACTATAATGGAATTTCCTACGGTCTCCGAAGAATAGGGCGATATTTTGAAACGTGGCTGTATGTAGGACTAATCTACCTGTAGGACTCTATGCAAATAGTTGTAAAACACTTTGTTCGAAGGTAGGTAAACCATGACGAAGTTGTGTTGCTATGTAGGTAGGTATTTGGGGCTGACTATCGAAGGATTCCACGTGTGCTTGACTTAGGCGGGGAGAAGACGATACCGGCCAATCAAAGGGCGATATCTGCTTGATTAATTTCCACATCAGGTACCCGTTCACGAGGTGCGTTAGGGCGAGCGGTAAGGTTGACAGCGTAGCCCAGGGTAGGGGTATCTTGGGGATAGCTTCAAGCTTGGGCGGATTGGGAAGGGCTGAAGCTACGCCCGCGCTAGCTGAGAGACCGCGCAACGAAACAAGACAAATGAGTATACTGTCGTATGAGAGATGGAAGACAATAGCCGATGTATGACGAAGGCACAACAGCACTCCAATACGAGTATATAAGCCGTCGTTTGGACCGAGAGTGTTCGTTCGTTTTGATCATTCATCATAGCAACACAAGCCCCTTAATCCTCATCACCTCGGACTCAATTCAAACTTACTTTTGTAACTTTACCAAACACTCAACACCATCCACATCATCATGTCGGCTAAGCTCCCTCCCGTTGAGAAGCTTCCTCTAGCTCTTCGCAAGAGCGGTTAGTTGCCCACAACCCGTGACCTCAAACGGGCGATATAAATACTGACGAACGTAGTGAGAGATGCTTGGGATGCTAAGAAAGAGGGCCTCGAGGCGAAGCTCTCAGAAACTTTAGGTGTCGCTTGGACCGTCGAAGTAAACCCCAACCAGATCTACGCCTATGCGAAGGATGGCTACGCAAAGGAGAACCTGGGTGCCTGCATTCACGAGTAAGTATCTCACATCGCATCATACCGACCACGTACATGATCGAATAGGGTTAACACTGTGCTATCCAGGTATTTCGACAGTGCCGCCTACTGCCTGAGGGAATTCGAGAACACATACGGCGAGGACGGGCTAGGCGAGCTCAACAGCATCTGCCACGCCCACGTCCTAACCATGGACGTGGACGACGAGAAGCGCTTCACATACTGCGGCGCAGACGTAGTCGACGGCAAGCTCCGCCTGCTCTTCGCGCCCGACCGCCTCGGCACCAACATCTCCTCCTGCCTGGAGCGCGACACGCTGCTCAAGGCGCTCAACGGCGCCCCCGCACCCGAGGGCGCCGCCATGAGCTACGCGGCGCGAACGGGCATCCGCAAGGACTACGACCCCAAGATCGAGGCCGTGCGCGCGCGCGTCGCGGAGCTGCTCAACAAGCCCGACATCAAGCTCAGCCCGAACTTCGAGGCCAACTTCGCCATGCTGCTGGCCGAGAGCAAGGTCAAGAAGAACGACCTCAACAAGACGTGGGAGGAGCAGTTGGGCGGCTGGACGAGGATGTACTTTGAGGGCCTCGTTAGTAACCTGGAGTGGCAGAAGTTTGAGGACGACGAGCTGCTGCAGGAGGGCTTTAATGAGGTTGTTGAGAAGGGTGAGGTTGTCTTTAGGGTTGTGGATACACTCAAGGAGGGCTCGTATAACGAGTGCATCATTGAGGATGGTGTCCTGTACCTTCAGGTAAGAAACTCCCCTTTTGTTGTGAGTAGAGGACTTGGCTGACGCGCGCTTTGGCAGACTACTCCTAAGAAATGGGGATCGAACATGTCCGAGATTGCCCAGAAGCTGGTTGACAAATTGTAAATAGGCTGAGGGCGTACTACTCAGTTCGAGTTGCTATTGATACAGCATGAGGGATGCTTGTATTGAGAACCAAATGAAAAGGGGTGGATAATAATTACTCAGCAACAAATTTTCAGAAGTGAATAGAACACAAGGATGAATATTATCAAACAGCCCGTATAGGCACAATCTAAGACTTTCCGCACTGCCTTGTAGGCAAAAAGATTTGTGTTATTGAGGCTGTGTTCGGTGAGATACCAAAGTGCACATTATACGACGCTTCTTCTGCGACCAGTATGAATACTGACATGTCCGGGATGGGTGCTGATTGACGGACAGGTTGGCGACATGCTTGTCAACATTCCATCCCCTCTCTGCAAGCACAATATTGCGCCTTTGCCTTCATTCTTGGGGGTGGCGAAGCACGGTATGCCCAATTCTCCCCGCCTACCTATTGAGCGAGAGCCTGCAGCTCGTCGTAGAAGTTCTAGGATATGTGATTGGAGAATTCTGCTGCTATCTAGCACTGCCAACTGATAGACGGTGAGCAACTGCATGCAGAGTGGTCAGCAGCAACAAATGGCTTTCTAATGATGACACGATTGGTTCAAACTAAAGTTATTGTCGATTCTATCCTTGGAAAAAACAGCCGACATACTCTTATCCCTACCCCTGTGGCATTGGGCAGCTTTTTTCGAGTCTGCCTATCAACCTCCAGAAGTAAGAACACTCCTAGGCACCCGAAATGGCGGTCCTATTAGGGGATGCGGCATGACATAGACCGACGATTTGTTGTAGTCTGATGTCATGGCTTGCTATTAACTAGCCCAGAAATTTCCAAGAGGAACCTTTGGGCAAGGCATCTTTACATATGAGATGAGGGTCCTGAGGCAGATATAATTGCGTCTTGTCACGAGGGAGCAGTGAATGAAAGTAGCCTATGAGGAACGCCGGTTCGTAAGGTAGGGAACCCCAAGGCGCTTTACAATACATAAAGTGTTTATATCGGTTTCTAAATAATATCTATTGGATATTTGTATTGGTGAATAGCGGCGCAGCGTTGCCACATTACCAGGTTGATGTGGTTTGGCATCCGACGCTGCATTCATGAGGGGTCATCAGGCGTCTATTGTGGCGGGGGCTGCATAATCCGCAGCACTGCCATTCGAACTGATGTAAAAGGATCTAGTATTCCGCACCGTTACGGTTATGTATCGGTCGCTTTCCAGCTCTATTATCCGCGAATTATCGATTCGTAAGCTTCGCGATGGATCCATTGTCAGTCGCTGGCACTATTGCCGGCCTTGTCACATTAGCAGATGCCCTTTTCAGGGCAGCGTACAAGTACTACAAGGCAGCTTCCGAAGCGTCTCATGAGATCGAGGAATTGGTCAACCGGCTGCAGTCACTAGCGGGGATCCTACATAGCCTGAAGATCCTTGCGGACGCTCTTGAGCAGGATAGCACTCATACAACAATTCAGATGTCTCACATTTTAAACGCTACGAAACTCCTCCGAGAGATTAAAGAGCGCCTTGACAAAGCTCAATCAAAAAAGAGCGGTGCTAAGTTCGACACAATACAACAGTCGTTAAAATGGCCATTCACGAAGACGAAAACCAAGGAGCTCTCGGAGAAGTTGTCACAACAGCAAGACATAATCAGCTTGGCGCTACACTGCGATTCTCTGAGCAATCTAGTGAAGCTCCTAAGCGATAGCAAAGATATCAAAGCGACACTTTCTTCTGTACAACTGGATATCCAGAACCTCCAAGAGCTCACAAGAGTTAAGGTTGATACTGAGCGCCAACGTATACTAGATTTCTTCCTAAAGGTCAACCCACAGCCAAATCTTGATACCAGCATAAAGCTGAGGCATCCCGGAACCGGAAATTGGCTTACGGACTCTCATAAGTTTCAGGAGTGGATTGAGACAGCCGGGTCTCGTATATGGTTAAGTGGTATACCAGGCAGTGGAAAGACTGTACTTGCCGGCGCTGTGATACAGGAAGCGCTAAAGAAAGGGAAGAGCTCGCCTAAAGTTGGAGTAGCATTTTTCTTTTGCGATTATAAAGACAAAAAGGCAACTGTCCTATCAAACATATTGGGCGCAATGGCTTCACAGCTTGCACGTCAGAGCGACCAAGCATTTGACGTGCTGAAGAAAACGTTTGAATCGTTGCACCCCAAGGATTGGCTGGCAAAGGAGCCCGACTCTGATGTTCTTCAAGACTGCCTCGAGAAGATGTTTAAGTATTTTGATCAGATAATTATAGTTGTTGATGGCTTAGACGAGTGCGGCGACAATACCGACGAGGTTACCTTAGCATTAGCTAATATCGCCGATTATTCGACCAACGCTACTATGGCGGTAGCCAGTCGTGACGAGTACAACATTGATATCAAGTTGCGGGAGAGCTTTACGAGGATCCAGATTGGCGCACGGAAAGAAGATATTCTATTATACGTCGGCTTCGAACTTGATCGGCGTATTCGGGATGGCCGACTTCGTATCGCCAATGTAACGCTAAAGGACGAGATTCTAACTGCACTCTCGGATAAGGCCGACGGCATGTGAGTCATCCGGCGCCCATTTGTATAGGAAAGTTCAACTTATAATTAATATAGGTATGTACTAACACCCCTCCTAGGTTTAGATGGGTTACCTGCCAACTTGACTATATATGTGGTTGTCTTACCGATGCCGACCGTAGAACGGCCTTGAGTGAACTTCCGCCGACCCTCGACGCGACTTATGAGCGGATACTCCGAAGAATTAACCAGGGTCATCACCGTGTGCGGTGTATCGTACAAAAATGTCTTCAGCTGATTTCTATCCGTGGTGTCAACTTGACGATAAAGGATTTACGCAGTCTCATTTCCATACCTAGCACTCTAAATGCTACATTAGAGCAGAGTGACATTATTGACGAAGAGGAAATATCCCTCCGATGCAGCAGCTTTATTCGAAAGTCCCAAGATGGCCTCTATTTTGAATTCTCCCATTTCACAGTCCAGGAATTCTTAGAACGAGAGACGTTGCTCAGTGACCGTGACCTCGCCGGTTACCACCTATCAGAAGCAGTCTGCTTTGCGACTCTAGCCCAACAGTGCCTACAGTACTTACAACTTGGGAAATTCTGCTGTATTTTGGATATGGACAGAAATTGCCAGGCTCAGCATGCGCTGGGGATATTTCAAGATTTCCCCTTTCATAGATTTGCAACCTTCGAGTGGATCTATGCATTGAGATACACACCACAGGATCTAGACAGTTTGGAACTTGTGAAGTCGCTCTTTCACCCACGCAAGACTCCTGCATTTATTCTATGGGCTACTCACTTCGTTGCTGATCAGAAAGCGCAAAGTGAAGACCCGGGTCTGGATGATCTTAGGCGCGCTGCCTCGTTGGTTTCAGACCCAACATTTCGTACGATCCATCTTGCTGCTGCGCTTGACCTTCCAGAGATTTGCGAACACCTTATTGCAGTTGACAGTAAGTGGAATACCGTTTCCGCTATAGGCACACCACTTGAGTATTCCCTTGGCCGCACATCAATTCTCATAGGCGAGCCTTTTCAAGCTTCATACAAACTCACAGATATTCGCAACACAATCGAGCCAGTACTGTATGCCACACACCGCCCAGGCCAGGCGGCTGTGGTGTTGGGGACAGCAGGTTCTATCATTCAATACCCTCTGAGGAGGTTTGGCGAATGGTCTCTTATGGTGTGCGCTATGTTCTTCTCCCTCGGCTCGTTGGACTTTTCATCGGTTTCCACCCTAATATGTATGGGGTGGGTTGTGTCGGACGAAGAAGCGGCTATCTTTGAAGAAAGCATGGCATGCGTAGTTCAAAGCTATCCTGATGACTATTACGATGGCCCGCATGCCAGCCGAGAGCGAGTAACAGCCTCGTTGTTTGACTTGATCAATGCCCTCAATGGTTTTCGGATAGTCAACACGGATCCAGGTTATAGAGTGTGCGCTACAGCCTGGAATACAGCAGTCAACCTTGGATGCGCTTTTGTTGAGGATATCACTGTAATGGATACTCGCATTACCCTGTCCCTAAAAGCGCTCATTAGCAAATGCAAGGTTGCGCTTTTAAACGATGACGTGGAATCAATGCAGAGATACTTGGAAGACGAAAGAATCACCAACCTTGAAACCGATGACGACAACGATGGTGCGGAAACATCAGAGTTTTCATTATTGGATCAGGCCATCGTCAATGACTCGGCCAAAATGTTAAAGCTCTTAGTTGAGCACGGATATATTTTAAATAAACCGTTCTCGACGGGTCGTTTGCCCATTCATTCCGCTTGGGGCTGTGGAGAAGACACACTTAGATTGCTGCTGCAGTCTGGAGCCTCCCACCTTAGCCGTGACGCCAAGGGTAGAAATATTTGGCATCTAGCGGCGTACTACTATGAACATAACACACTTTCATCGCTTCTAAAACTGACGGGCGATGATAAGATAAGCGCCCTGCGCGCGCAGGACGAGGATGGCTACACGCCATTGACACTTGCTATCAAGGAGTCAGCCGACGCGCACGAAGATGATGCAGAAGATGCCACTGCCACTGTAAACTCGCTGTTAGCTGCGTGTGGGTCCGATCCTTTATGTTGGCTCTGCGTCGGGTCGCCCTGGGAACTTGCAGCCCGGTATGGCTCTGCCACGGCCGTTAACTGCCTTGCAGGAAGTGGCGTCCCTTTGGATCCCATCAATGATGGTCAATCTACTCCGCTGCATGTTATTAGCAACAAGGCTTCCAAGGAATGCGTTGAATCGTTAGGGAGATTATTTCCTGCTGCATTGGACATACGATATGAGGGTCAAATTCCAGCGGAATGCTTCATCTACCAATCTGTTCTGCAAGACATACTACCCCGAGGAGAACTCATTAAATGTTTGATACATGACGATATATCCGCCAACATGATTCAAAAGAGCGCCTCTCTTTGGAAATATCTCTGTACAGGTATTATAAGCTCCCAGTCTCTCGGAGGCGGGGATGTAAAAAAAAAACACGAGTCTATTCTTGACGTCATCCAGACATTATTCGGTATGAAGGCTATTGAAGCATACGAGGAAATAAACGGCCACTCTGCATCTCTACCGCTATTCTCAGCTCTAGCAAATTCCAGGATTTTATCAGATCTACGCCATAGTCAGCTAGAGGAACTGATATCCCGGACAAGTTTCTGGACTTCGGCGCGGCTCGCCAGAGAATGTGTCGAGTACGTTGGGCACTTACTCATGAAGATAGGCAGGGGCGAGACAGGTTGGGAAAAAACTATACATATACTGTTACGCAAGGGGGTTGATGTCCACCTGCGCATTGGCTCTTCTTCTATACTAGAAACAGCCTGTAGGGTCTTCGAATGTGGTCAAATAGAGAACACCAATACCGAACCAGTTACCGCTATTCATGCAGTACAGCGCCATGTTTTCGGGGAAATTATAGACCGAGTTCGCCCCGAACAGCTCAACGCAACACATTCCTCTGCCAACGAATGCCTCGAGGCCCTTATTAATAAGGGTGATCACTCTGGTTCGTCGTGGATGCTCGAAAGGCTGGTAATGAGCGGCCTAGATCCGAATAAACCTCGCATAGGGCCCGATATGAATACAACTCTAGTTCGCTGTTTGTTTAGACATGCAACACTAGCTGCTATGGCCCTTCTAAAACTGGGTGCCGACCCTACAGCTACGGGATCGGGAGGTTTTAATGCTTTGCATGGTGCGGCATTTTGTGGAGGACTCGAGTTTCTAAGATGCCTTTTAATTAAACTTGGGGAAAGTTCAATGATATCTCTTTCGCAAAAACCTGCGATTATGAGGTTAATGGTGGAGCGGACCGAGCGGCCCTTTCCTGCAATGAATGCCTTACATCTGGCTTCAGCGAATGGACGGATATCATGCCTACAATTCTTCATCGACAATGGATTGATCTCGAACGCGAAATCTACCACCGACAGCGGATACAACTGTTTGCATTTTGCGGCGTTATATGGTCATGTTGAGGCTATCAAAAGCCTTTGTTCACTTGGCTTGGATATAAACAAGCCAGCCGACGACGGGAGCCTACCGATACATCTTGCCGTTCGAAACGGCCATTATAGTGCGGTCAAGGCTCTGGTACAGTGTGGTTCTGCCACCGGCCAAGATAGCTTTGGAATGACTCCTCAGATTTATGCTACGAAGCTAGGCTATGACCAGATTCGAGAGTTTTTGGAAGAAAGCAACACCAGTTCCCAGTGCCATAGCGTAGTCAGCAAGGACCAAGGCCAAGACTCAATATCAAAATCCTCAGTCAGGGCTCTGGAATTGGCAATACAAAGGGAAGATCTGGGGACGCTTGAGAGGTTATACAGCCAGGGACTCTCACTAGATACCCCCATGCCCGAGTGTGGGGGATGCTCTCCTTTAATCGCCGCCATCCGGACTAGTAAGGAAACAGTTGTGCGGTGGCTGCTTTCGAAACGTTGCTCTGTATTCCAATCTGCTTGTAAGAGGCATGGTGAGAAAAGTGGTACGACGCATGGACTGGCATTTGCTATTCAGGACAAGACATTAGCATCGTATCTCCCTGAAATTCTCGATATTGGCCTCGAGAGCGCTTGGAACTGGTGGGATTTCGATTCCCCGTTACATATATCTGTTTCTACCAGGAACCATGAGAGTCTGAACTTGGTTATAGAGCATATTAAGAAAGATCTAGAAATTTATAGGTATGCATCTGCCCAACACTGAACGCAAAGCTTTGGTTGATCTTTAAAGCATTCTTACCGGATATTCACAAGAAGCTGTGCTTGGAAACCTGGTGAACGAGCTGTACCCAGGTGGCTTCTCACTTCTACACCTAGCCGCACAGAATGGATGCCTCGAAATATTGGAAACTCTTCTCGACGCTGGAGCTGATGTCGACGTGCTGGATCGGAACAACTTGACGCCTATTCAGAATACTAGCCATCAGCACATAATTTCTCGTCTCCTTGCTGCTGGTTCGAAGAGCGGATGGTTCGACTCTACGTTGCGGGCGCCGCTCATGCCTCATTGTCGCAACTCTGAAGGATTTGTAGACTTATCAGAGAATACAGCGCTATATCAATGGGTATATCGTCTTCCAGGCCCCATCGAAGACACCATTCACCGTAACATAGGCCGTATCGATATTAACCCCGAGGTTCTTCGCTCACTTTTAGGGCGCGGGGTAGATCTGAATTGGCCAGATTACAGCCAGAGAACACTTATGCACCTGTTTCTAAGCTGCGATAGGTCATCGAGCTTTCTCCTTAACCAACCTCAAATTTTTGACTGTAAACCCTTTCCCTGGCATGCCATCGGGCGCCAGTTACGTCTCATTCCATGGATCAATCAACACTGGAGGCTATTTAAGAAACGCCTACCGTTCACGGACCTCCAAAGGATAATGAACCTTCATCCAGGCCAAGGAATAAGCCCGCTTTGTCAAGCTGCTGCAATTGATGCGCTGGATATTATCGATCACTGTCTAGAAATGGGTGCTAGGATTGATTTTGACGGGAGTCCGTACGGCTCGGCGTTGAGTATGAATTTTATCACATTTGTTCCGCCGGCTTTTGTATGCTACTTCTTGTTTCGATGACTAACTTATGCTTCGTAACAGTGGCAGCCTGCGCAAATTGCCGCTTGAAAGCTGTCAAGCATCTTGTTAGGCGGGGCGCTTCTATTGTTTATGATGGGAAGTTAGGCGTAACAAGCGCGATCGAAATGGCAAATGGACACAGGAAAATCATAGTCTGGCTCCTAGTCGGGCAATTTACTGAGCAACCGAAAATAGAGAACCCTTCTTTTGAGGATCCGAGAAAGGCCCGGTCATTTCAGCTTTGGTCGGGTATCATGCAAAAGCCAATGAGGCTTATTGGGTATCGGGCGCGTGGACCTGGAGAATCTCTCCGCGGTCAAGTTTTTTACCTCGCTAAGATTCGCGAAGCGATGAGAGGCAAGGCGCTACCGCTTCATCAACGGGACCCCCTTGAAGGCCTCTCTAATATTATTTGCTACCAAATCTAAACGTACTCCCAAGCTCCCAAGCCTGTCGGGGATTAGATGAAGGGGCAGGTTATGCGCAGTGCTCGGTTGACGCAACACAATACACTGCCAATCAGAGTTGAAACAAACAGAAACGAGGAAACTAGATGAAATTCACTTGTAGGAGAGATATAGTACTAATATTATTCTACAATACAACATTTGCTCTACGATTTGCCAATACTATTTGTCATTTTGGGTGTGCATCTTTGGTGTTGAATTGCGTGCGCTGTATCTACGGTGAAAGCTCAAAAGTCTCTCATTGACTTATTAAAACTAGACTATGCACTTAAGTACACAAGCTCTTATGTGCGGCCTTGGCAGCCTACATCAATTGTTTGCTTGTTCTTGCCTCTAGAGACGTACGTTTGGCAACTTCACCAGGAGATCGAGCTACTTTCAGTTATAAGGTTAACCTTGAGTGTTACGAAATATTAAGGAAGGTCGCAGAAATATGCTGGCCATACTATTTCAGAACTCATTACATTAAATATTCCCAGTTGAAAGTAAGCCCAAAAGAAAATGCCGCACCTCTTAAAGCTACCATTTGGTTGCGGTATAGATCATAATAAACTATTTATAACCAAAGAGGATAAAATCCGATTAAATTTATACAACAACTTTTATTCTTTATCTTATATGCTCTAGGCAATTTCGGTTGCCATAGCTTTATACGTGCTTTTATTCCGTGTCAAAGCAATAAAGTCTAACTGATTAAGTATTCGGCAGATACGGAAATTTCATTCAAGTTTGCTTTCTGTCCCTTATAGGCACAAACAGCGGTTACCCAAGTGTGACCGACTGGTCATTGCCACTACAGCACTCTGGTGGCACATGAATTCGGAGGGAGCCTAAGGGGCAACAGCAGTTAGAGCCGCAAGGCTGCCTGCACTATGACGAGTGTAGGCAGCACCTACTTACTTAGACTGATGTTGCACCCTTTATTTTAGATTTAGTTGTTAGCCAGGGGCCCGTGTCCCTCACGCACCAAAACAAAACTCATACTTTACACACTCATAGAACAATAATTCAACCCAACGCTCACCGACACTAGAATGGATGCATCTATCGAGATCAAGACGCCAACGGACCCAGACTGGGAATTGCACTCTTCCACCTTCAATACCCGTGTCCCGGTGATCCCGGCAATCGTAGCCTTACCGGTAACAATTGAGCAGGTCTCGCAAGCTGTCCGCTGGGCAGCTGCGCGCGGGCTCAAGGTCCAAGCTCGGTCCGGTGGCCACTCGTACGCGTCGCACAGCAACGGCGGGGTAGATGGGTCCGTCGTGGTTGATCTGCGGAAACTACAAGACATCGCTCTTAATGAGGACGGCGTTGTTCGCGTCGGCGGCGGCGTGAGACTGGGGAAACTAGCCAAAACGATCTTCGAGCAAGGCGGACGAGCCCTCGCGCATGGCACTTGCCCGTCGGTTGGCATTGGCGGGCATTTCACCCACGGCGGGTTTGGCTTCACTTCTAGAGCCTGGGGCCTCTCTACGGACCAGATCGTTGCCGCAGATGTTGTGCTGGCAGATGGAAGAGTTGTTAGGGCGTCGGAGTCGGAGAACGGGGATATTTTCTATGTACGTTAATGATGCTTACCTAGTCACATGAAGAAGGCTACGGGTACTAATATGCATAAATAGGCAGTACGTGGAGCCGCCAACTCGTTTGGAATTGTAGTCAACTTCTACCTTCGCACGCAGCCAGCCCCTGAGGTTGTTCTCAACTGGTCTATTGACATGCCCGACGCTATGGAAAGTGTCAAAACCGCGGTAAAAGTATTCCTACGCCTCCAGGATTTTGCGAATGGACCGTCCGTTGATAGAAAGCTGGGTTTGGTGGTCTTCCTGGGCCATAAACGATTTAGTATCGAAGGCACATACCTAGGGGATATCGGCACATTCATGTCGACGGTATGGCCAGCGTTGATGCGCGTAGTTCCGGAGACGGGAGAGATTAAGGTTCGCTGCCGACGGACCGACTGGCCGACACTTATAGCGCTGCTGGCCGGTGATGCGGAGCTCGACGTCGGCCCTGATCATACGGAGCACGAGGAATTCTTTGCCAAGAGCGCCGTAGTGTTACATCCTGGGCTATCCCGGGCTGCGCTAAAAGACTACTTCTCACTCATCGCAAGCGAAGACGAATCACCACCAATCCCCTACTTCATCGGCATTCAACTGTTTGGCGGGCGTGATAGCCAGATCAGCGCCAACACGGCGGACGACGCTTACGCGCATCGCAATGCCTTGTGGATGTTCCAGCACCACGGTTTCGCCAAGGGCGACGAGAAGTTCACTGATGAGGGCATCCGGTTCTTGGAGGGCTTGAACGCGGCGTTGGGGCCCGGACATGGGGCTGCTATCAATTATGCTGATGCCTCGCTAAAGTCGGGCGAGGCGCAGAAGCTGTACTATGGTGAGCAGCTCGGGCGGCTGATGAAGTTGAAGAGCGTGCTAGATCCGAATGATGTATTCTCTCACCCGCAGTCGATTCGAGGGGAGGATGGTTCTGATGAAATGCTTATAGATGGAAACTAAGCGAACAGTACCTAGATAGAATGGAATTAAATAATAGAAGCTTTAGGTTCCTGTCAATTGAGCAATGCTTTTGACGTATGCCATAGCTGAGCAACTGGCCAATAAGCGTCCTAGAAACCTTTATTTCATTTGTTTCAGCACATGGCCTACCGGGGTACATCGCAAGAGTGAATTAACTAGGAAATGAGCACCTAGGAGCAACCTTGAAGTGAAGCGAGCCTGGAACAGAACTATAGAAATGGATTATGCGAAGCGGAAAAGATGAAGAGAATAATATATATACTAGGTAGATACGGCTAACTACCAGGTAGGTAGCTTTGTGTACCAGGTGGTCTGTGCATGCAGTCCCAAAGCTTAGCTCTCGCTGAGTGGGATGTCCAAGAACTAGGCAAACGAAAGAGTACCTAAACAATAAGTGCCTAGAGAGAGAGAGAGAAAGAGAGGAATATCTGAAGATGGCGAATATATTTCTATATTTGATATTGAAAATAGGTAAGTTGATGATATAACGTGATACCCTCTCACCTTTGGCTCTACTCATTCCCGTGGTAGGAATGTCCTTGGCCAAGTCTCTCTTCGAAATTCTGATTCTGCTCCCAGTCGGTTGCTTCCAACAAAGTAACCAAGATATCTCTTGTTGCTGAACTCTTGAGTTGGTAATCGGTAGTTCCCTCTTCAACTCGAATATTTCACCGGTGCCAGGGCTTGACTGTCGCGATGGTTTACAACGGAAACCTGCAAGATGGCTCATAGACGCTTCACGTCGTGGCTCCGGGGACCTCGCACCTACTGTAGTATACTCTAATGGAGCATTTAGCACCAAGAAAGTGCATGTTTATGTGGCAGAGTCGCTAGTCAGGAAGATGAGGATGGCTATCATAGCAATTTGATAGTGGGTTTATCTTCGAGACTGTATCTGGTACTGCTAGCTAAGTCTTTGCTAAGGGGAAATACCTAGTGAAGCCTTTATAATTCGCCTGCTAGGATCTCGTAGTATGTAGGAAGACGAAGCGCTCGTGGGAGCATGGATGGGTGCAAGTCGTCTGTACTTCTGGTGTAATATGAAGACCATCGTGGCATTACCACCATTTCTCCCTATAAGCCGACTTCGATGCGATTACAACGCAAAATGATCTTCTTTCCTCATTAATCATTTTGCAAGCTCGTATTACCCTTCATGGACAGTACTCAGCAGACTTTGGGCGAGAAAAACTGGTGTTCGGGCCATGCGGGACAAGTTCGTCGTCGCAAGCCTTGGGGATCCAGCCCCAACCATCAACAAGCGCGACTTCCATCCCTCTGCACTAGCACTAACCACAACCACTCGGCCCGGTATGCGTATTTCTTTATTATTCATTGACTAATTATGGTAATCAATGTTCTAATTAACATAAATAGATCTTCGAACTAGTGCTATTAATAGTTAGTATCGTTGCGCCCGGGAATAGCAGATGTTTGTTCTAACATTCATGCGATAGCCTTTGTCTGTTGCCGCGCGCTGTAGCAGCGTTTAAGGAACTGTTGCGTATGGGAATAAGGGCTTCTCACGATCCAATCATGGTATTGAGTAATTGGTGGTGGTAGTGTAGAGAGATATATGCTTCAAATTAAAGCATTGTGTTGACTTTGAACATAACATTGTATATATCATGCTCATGGTGCGGAATGGCCTTGCGTTGGAGTGTGCGCTGGATCCTAATTTTTGGGGTGCCCAGATACGTACTGTAGACTAACAGCAAACTGAGGCGCATTAGGTAGGTAGAAATTTTGGACCTTTTAGCCATCCCACTAGGTACCTCACCACTACGCCACACAATCGACTGCTAAACTTTACAGCTTGAATAATTTGACCAACATTGGCTGCAATTTGGTGATTTTAGTACTAATAAATAGCGCTTCAAAGTAATTACTAATTAGTACTATGTATACTTATATACAGCTTATATTAGCTAGGTACCTATAGAAAAGAACCTAGTTTTTTAACAGTGTGGCTCCAGTATAACACATAGGTTTTTGGGTGTAAATATAGTAATTATATAACACTTAAGTTTTAACCTTTTGTATATAATACAGTATATAATTGTTATAATTTTAATGGTTTAACGATATATCCATTTAGCAAGTATAATATATTTTTTTTTGTAGTTAGTTTAATTAAATAGCTATTACGGTTAATAGATTTACTATAGTTGCTATATTTTAACTGTTAAAAATAAAACTTTAATTAAATAGTTATTGTTTTAGTAATGCTTTTATTAATAATATTGCTAGCAAAAAATAATAATAGGTTATAATTATAATGTTTATTTATTTAACTAACCTAGTAAAAGCAATAGTAAATAAGACTAGTTAGCAAAATTTGCAATTATAGCATAAGTGGTTATTAGTAAAAATTTAACATTTTATTGTGTTATAATATTTTGCTATGCTATAATATTGTAGCGGGCGATAACATTATAAGAAATTTAATATAATAAAAAGTTTAACATAGTAGGAAGTTTAATATAATAAAAAGTTTAATATGGCTTTAAGCTTATTATATTGGTTATATAAAACATAGTAAATATTATATTACCTAAAGGCTAAAATTATTACCTGCATTTAGCAATTAAGTGTTTATATTTAAAAAATTAATATATTGCTTTTATAGCATATATTATATATAAACCTAATTTTGCTACTAACTAATTTAACCTAACCTAACCTAATTATTAAGTGTTATTTTGTTGCTATTTTTATATATGCTAATATTAAACTTTAGCTATTAATATATTTAATAAATTATACTAGTTTGTATATTTTTTATTTTTTGTTAAATTGTTACTTATTATTGCTATATTTTAAGTTTAATAGTTTATTCCGAAAACAAATAAGTACTAAATAAATATAGTAAGCATAATAAGTATAATAAATATAATGCTTAGTAATAAATTAAAATAATATAATAGTTTTAATTATTGCTATTATTTGTATAAACGCTAAAGCTTATAAAATAGTTAAAAATTAACGTACTTTAAAATTAAATATATATTGTTTTTACTTAACTAATATTTATATTATATAGTATTTTTTTATTTAAAGCGACCTAAAAATATATTAGCTTTTTTTGATAATTTTTTAATTTTTATTATTTTATTGTAAAAAATAAACTTAAATAATTGCAGGTTTACTAATAAAAAATTGTTAGCTTTGCTTAATAATTTACTAAAAGTAAGTTAAAGTTAAAAAAAAAAGTATAATATATATATATATACTGTAAAAAGTATATAGCTACTTTATATATAAGCAGCTTAAAGTAAAATTGTAAACTAGAAATATAATATAATATATTAGTATATATAAGCAATATTAGCTAGGTTAGTTAATATTTGTCCGGGTAGTGCTTTTTAACGCGATATAAAAATTAATATATTAATAAAGCTTTATTAACTAGGTAATAGTTTTGTTATTTTTATATAAGATTTAAACGATTTATATAAAATAAAGTAATATGTTAACATAAAAAAGGTTAATAACAAGCTAAACGTAAAAAAAAGTTAATATAATATTAGCTTAAAAAAATTGTTTAGTAAATCGGTAATATTATATATAAATAATAAAAATTTAACATAAATTATTTATATATACTAAACGTTAGTTAAAAATACTAATATTAAAATAAAACAACTATAAAAAAAATAACTTATTAAAAACTATTAATAAGCGTTTTTTAATTAAACTTAACCAATTATATATTGCTAAATATATTATTTGCTTTTTGGTTAGCTTTTAAAAAATATAGTATTTAAAAATAAAATAAAAACTTAGATAAAAAAAATACGAAAACTTTTTTATATATAAAGTATATTTAAGCGTTAGTAATAAAGTTAACAAATCGAGGTTAAAGTATATAAAATTATAAACAACATAAAATATAAATAAGCTAACAAATCGAAGTTGGAGTGTATAAAACTATAAGTAATATAAAGTACAAACGAGTTAATTAGGTATTTTAATAAAAGTAAACCGGCAATACTAATAAAATTTATTAAACAGTTAGCTATTAAGTGCTAAAAAAAATTAAAAAATTAACTAACTATTAAAAACCGTAGTATGGAATTAATATAGTTAATTTAATAAGCTAGGCGAAGTAGTAATATTAAGCCTAATAAACGTTAGAAAATATATAACTTTTTAGCTAACTATATGTAAAATAAATTTTAAGCAGTATATACTATTAGTATAGATAGCTTTTTTAAAATATTTTAAAAAGAACAAAGCAAATAAAAGCATATTAAACAACTAAAAATAGTATATAGTAATAATTTAAATAATAACTTTAGTAATTATAACAATAATAGTAAAAAAAATAACTTATAAAATTAGCAGCTTAAAGTTAAACTGCATAATAAAGTTAACAAACAAAATAATATTTTATAGTAAAAAGTACTATATTAAATATATGCTGTTAAAATAAAAAATAGGAAATGCTATATATAAAATGACTAGAATAGCAAACGTAATAATATAGTAATAAAAATAGTTAGAAAGCAAGCAAACATATTTGCAAAAAAATGCTTATATAATGCTATATAAAGTACTATAGCTAATAGGTGCTATAAACTTTATTATTTTTTACTATTGTTTTTGCTAGTATTATAGTATAAATATAAAATCGCAAGCTAAATTTTATAACGCTATATATATTATTAGTTATATATATTTATTATTAATTGTTTAGTTAAACAATATTATAGAAAATATATACTTAATATTTTTAAATTAATAGTAAAACTTTTTATTTATTAATTAAATAAAAAACTGTTACTAATATAATAGTAAAAAAAATTAGCGCTGTTTTAAAATTTGTTAGCGATTTTTAAAATTATAAAAAGGTATTTTTAAAATGTTGATTTTTTATATAAAAATAACTTTTGGTTTATTTTTTAAGCAAAAATTATTTTACTATTAAAAAAAACAATACTTAAATATATTATTAAACAATTTTTATATACTTATATAATATTGCTATATAAGTAATATATGTTTAGTTATAGTAAAATTTTTATATGTTTACTATATAAGTATTATATGTACAGTTTTAGTTTAAGTATTATATATATATTAAATGTGCAATTTTAAAGCAATTTAATGCAGTATATATAAAATAGTATAGCATACTATTAAGTTTGTTAGCAAAGCTATAAAAATTAAGTACTTTGTTATATTATTTATATTTTATAATATATATATATTATAAAGCAGTAATAAATATAAGCTATTTTTTTGTTTAATAATTTAGTACTTAAAAAAAAATACTTTAAAAAAACTAATAATAAGTTGTTTATTTTTTATTTTAAAAATAAAGCAATATAGTAAAAAATTTTAATTGCTATTATTATTTGTTGTTTTAAAAAAAATAATAATAAAAAATATATGTTTAGTTATATTATATTAATAAATAAAAATACTATTAACTTTAGCAAGCTGTATATTATAATATATTTAAATAAAATTGTTAATTCAGATATAAATATATCGCAAAACTTTATATTGCATTATTAAAACTTAATTATTATAATAGGTAAGCATAGTTAGTATACATATTTAGTTTTAAACAATAATTAACCGACTTATTATAATTTATGCTAATTAAAGTTAACATTATTAAAAATACTATAATTTTTTTTGTATGCAACTATTAAACGCTTTATAAACTTATGCTATAAGCTTAATTTTTATAGTTAATTTATATTAAGCAATAAATTGCTTTATAAAACAACAACTTTAAGTTTTATTATAAGTACTATAAGTGGCTTTATATAGCATATATTTTTTAGTACTTTTATTTTGCTGTTATTATTTTTATTATTAATAAACTTAAAATTTTAAACATATAGCAATAGCAATAGACATATTTTGTTTATATTATTAAATAAATTGTAAATTTTAAAAAACAAACATTTAAAAGTACTTGCAAATCTAAAATTAATGCTTTTTTTAATGTTTATTTTTTAAATTAATGTTTTCGATATTAATCAATAGTTAGTAGTTAAAACTTTGGATTTATTTTGTTTATATTAATATTAGCATTAAATAAATAATATTAATAATAAGCTTACTTATGTTAATTTTTTTTTAGTAGTATATTTATTATATAATATGTACTAAATTGCTACGTAATATTTTAAAAATATAAATTTTAATAAATATTAAAAAGTTTTTTAAGTTTTAAATATGCTAATAATTTAGCTTTTTTAAGCAATGTTTTAATATTAATAACCAAGTTTGCTATATAATTTAAAGCTATTAATATATAAAAAATATTTATAGCGTTATTAGCAATGCTTATTTAATTATTATTGTTGTTTGTTATGTTTATAGCTTTACTTATATTTTAAGTAGCTTTACTACAAGCTTGCGAAATAGCAGTATATAAATGTATAGCAGTATAAAAAAAAAATTAAAGCAACTTGCAACCGCAGTATACAATATTTATAAATAATTTAGCCGTAAGCTAAAAAAAGTATTTTTTAAATATAAGCAAGTTAAACCAAGCAATATTTTAGTATAAAAAAATAATAAGCTTTTAAGCTAAAAGCAATTTTTGTTGTTTATAAAAAAACTTTAAAAAAAATATTTTAAAATTAAACTTTGGTAGTAAAATTATTATTAAGTTTAAAGCAAATTGCTGTTTTTAAATATATTTGTTTTTAAAATCTATAAAAATAAAGCGCTATTTGTTATTTTAAAATTTACGTTTAATGGTTATAAAAAATTTGGGCCAAATATAGCTATTAACTAGCTAGTAGTAAAGCAAAATAAATATAATAATAAATACTTTAGTATATTTTTATATATGCTATAAGTTTAAATATATAATTAGCAACTAAATATAATAATAATATAAAAGTATAAAGAACTTTTAAAACTTTTATACAAATTTGCAATAATATTTTTTCGTAATAATTTTGTTAAATAAAATGCGCTAAGCAGTTTTAATAAAACTGGTAAATTTAAAGTAAGCTATATTAATAAGCTAACTGTAGAAAAAATTAATACTTAAAGCAAATAATAAAACAACATTAGCAATAAATAGATTTTTTTTTAGCCTAAAATTTTTAAGTTTTTTATTACGTTTTTTAACTTTTATATTTTTAACTTTATTGTAAATTGATATTATTTTATTATAATATTAGTTAAACTTAATAACGTTATATTTTAAATTATGTTATTAAAGTTTAAATATTATACAGAACTAATAAGGCTAAAAAGCTTTATAATTTTTATACCCTAACAAATTTTATATTTAAAGAAAATTTTTAATAAAGCATATAGTAAAAAAGCATATATAAACTTAAGTTTTACTAATAACTATATTATGCTTAAATACTAAATAACCAATATATAAAAGCTTATTAAAAAAATTTAAAGTATTTATTTTATACAATTTTATAGTTAATAGCATAATATTTAATTATTAGTTAGCAATATAGTTTAAAAAAAAAGCAAGCAAAGTATATATACTAGTTATTAATTTTTATATGTTTTAGTATATACTAAAAGCATTAATAAACATTTTTTAAAGCAATAATATAAAAAGCTTTAACTTAAAATTACTAAGCTATTTAGCTTTTAGTTTAAGCTTTATTTTTAGCTTTATTTTATAAAAGCTAGTAAAATATACTAGAATAAATAAGTATTAGTTTTTAGCTTATAACTTAAAACTGTTTTAAATATATTTAATAATTATACTAAACTTAAAGCTAATATATTTTTTTTTTTTTTTTAAGTTAAATTAATAGTTAATAAAAACATTTTTAATATATTTAACAATATTAGCAAATAAAATAAAAACTTTAATGCTTTATACAAAAATTAACTTAATTATATTAAGCTTGCATATAACAAATAAATATAATTAAATAACCTAGTTAAATTTTAGTTTTATTTTTTTTAGTAAGTTAATTAGCTTGTACATTAAAGCAATTAACACAATTAAATAGTTATTAGAAAATTGTTTAGTTTTGTTTAAACTGCAGTATATAATATGCTTATAATATATATTTGCATAATAATTATTAACTAACGCTTAATAGCAAAAACAGTATTTATTTAAGCATATAAACTATATAAAGTTTAAAAATAGCATATTTTTTTTTTATTTATTTTTAACAAAGTTTTTAAATATTATATATATAAATTTTTTCTATACTTAAGTTTGCTAAAACTTTATAACGTATTAAATTAATTGCTTTAAGCTTTAGTATATATATTAGCAATAAAATAGCAAACTTAATAGCTTTAAAATATAATGTTTTATATTTAACTAAACAAAGTTTTCGGTAGGCAATACTTAGTTTAGTAATTTTATAGCATTAAGTTCTACAGTTTTTTTTTACATTGCATATTTTAAAAGCTGCTTATTAAATTTATTTATAAAAATAAGCTTTTATTTAAACAAAGCAAAAAAATCTTTATATAAAAACGTTTATATTATTTTATATAAAGCTAACTAAGCTTTATATAATAATTAAAACTTTAAAAAAAATAAAGCAAACTTAAACTTAGTTTTAGTTATAGTAAAGTTTGCTAGCTAACATTTTTTTAAATTTTTATTACTTTAAATAATATTAAGCATATGCTTTTTTTTATTATTGTTTTTAAGTAAAAATATATTTAAATCAATAAAAATATTATTAAAGCTATTTTTAGGCACCTAAAACGTACTAACTTTTTTAAATGCTGCGTTTAAAGTATTAAGTAAAATAGATTTGTTTATAGCTTGCTTGCTTAAAGCATTTTTATTACATAAATCTTAATTATTAGCTATTTAACCTAAAATAATATAAACTATATTAAATATATTTGTTTAAAAAAAAATTGTTTTACAATTACTGCTTTATAGTGGTAAAAAGCAGCTTTTATTGTTAATATTGTTTAAAAAATTATTAAAAAAATATTTTAAAGTTGTTAAATTTATTTATTTTTTAACGTTAAGCATGTTTAATTCTAAGTTATTAATACTTTAAAAAAAAAGCTTAAACTTTATATATAGCTATAGCTTAAATTATACTATATTAAATATAGTATACGGCAAATAGCAGCAATTATTTTTTTAAAAAAAAACTGCAGGCAAATAAGCACCTTATATTATAATAACAAATAATAATATAATAATATAGCCTAGTTGTTAGAATTTAATATATTAGTTTAATAAATAAAAGTTAAATTTAAAAATAAAAATTTAGGTTTACTATAATAAGCGTAAATATAATTTTTTAAATAATAAAAGTTAAATAAAAAGTAGTAATTATAACTATTTTAATATAAACATTATAAACTTAAAATTTAGCATAACTTAATATATATATATAAATTACTAATATACTAATATATTAATTACTTATATAAACATATTAACTATTAACGTACTAACTATTATTTTTAAACCACTGTTTTTAAAATAGTTTTTTTTAAACTTAAACTTTTTATTTAATATTGTTATTTAATTTTGCTTTTATTTAACTTTGTTATAAAAAAATTGTTTAAATGTTTTAATTTGTTAAGTTAATATTAAAAAAAGTTTAATAATATTTTAATCGATTTTAAAATAGTTAGTTTTAATAGCAAGCTATATTAGCTAATTAAATTTAGCTTATTTATTAATCCTAATAAAAAAGCACTATAAAAATAAGTTAAATTATAGTTAATAGTTATAGTTTTAACTTAAAAAGCCGCTAACGTAAATAAATATATTAAAAAAGGTAAAAAAGCTTTATTATATTTTATTACAAAAAAAAAATATACTTTTTACTTTAATTATTTTAAACTTTAAATTTTAGAATAATAGCAATAAAAAATTAAATATGTTTTTTTATTAGCATATTATATATTTTTATTATAAAATATTTACTTAGTATATTTTAAAGTTATTAACTTTTATTTTTAGCTAAAAATAGCTATAGCTACCTATTTTAACTAAGTTATAAAAAAGCGCTAATATATAACTAAAACTAACAAAAAATAAATAACAAATTTTAAGCTTTTATATAAACAGCTTAAGCTTATAGCCTATAAAACATTACTTATTACGTATAATAAAACTTTTATATTAAAATATATTAATTTTTGCTTTAGCTAGTTTAAAAAGCTTAAGTTTTAATAAATTATTAACTTTGCTATTAAAAAGTTTTAGGTTAATTATAACTTATAAAAAAGTTAATATTTTAAATTAGTTAAAATTAGTTATTATTTTATTATAAAGCTAAATTAACCTAGCAAAATATTAATAAAATTAAGCGTATATTAAAAAGCTTAAAAGTAAAAAACTAATACTTAAATTGGTTAATTTACATATAGATTTTTAAATATATTTTAGTAAACGGTTTAATATAAATATGTTTTATATTGTTTATACCTAAATATATATCTAAATAAACTTTAAATTGTTAATTAAAAAGCATTTTTAAATAAAAATATAATATGCTTATAAGTATAAATTTTTTATTGCTTTATTTAAGCATATTTATATAAATACAAACATTTTTACTAAAATATACGTTTGTATAAAATATTTTTTTAACTAGCAACAAAAATACCAGTTTAAAAAAAACATAATTAAAACTTAATAAAAAAATTAAAATTTTGTTTTTAATTGCTTTAATTATTTATATATAAAAGCTAACAAATTATAAAAAGCTTTTAAAATTAAAAAGCTAAGTTAGCTTTAAAATGCTAGTAAAGCTAACTAAATTTAACTTATTAAAAAAAATAAGCTAATTTTAAAGCCTAAAAATAATTAATATACACTTAAACTAAACCTTGCTTTTTTAAATATATTATTATATACTTTAAAAGCTGCTAAAAAATCAAAAGAAAATAAATTACAAGTTAACAAAAAAAATTTAAAAAAACATAAAAAAACAAAAATAGCAAAAATAAAACTTTATTAAAGCTATTTAACCTCAAATAAAAAACAAGCTATCGATTTTTTTAACAATTACTAACAAAAAGTTAAATATAACTGCCTTTATATAAAAAACAGTATTATTAGCAATAAAACAAATGCTTATTTATAAAAAAGCGTTAATTATAATACTTTATTATATAATAAATCGACCGCAAATAAAAAATATAGTTTTAATAAAAATAAGCTACTAAGTAAAAAAAGCTAGCAAATAAAACAAATACTTAAAAATAAACATTACTTATTATAAGCAAGCCAATATAAACATATAAGTTATAAGCCTAAAAAAAATTATAATAAAAGTAGTAGCAATAATAGCAAAAATAAGCATAATAATGCTAAAAAACTTAACGGCCAAAGTTTTAATAATAATACTACTAATAATAATAGTAATATTACTAGGTAAATTTAACTACTAGCATAACAAAACAATAAAAACTATAGGTATAATAAAAGCTTTTTAAAGTATATAGCTATATTTGTTTAAACTACATAAAAAAATTAGCATAATATATATTTGCTATAAATTAATACTAATATGCTAAGTTTAGTAAAGCTATTTTATAGTAATATATTTAATATATTAGTAATAAAACTTATAAATTTTTGTTTATTATTTTTTAGTAATATATAATTATATTAAAAGTTATATTAAACAATTATAAAATTTTTAATATTATAAAGTATTTAAAATTAAATATATATTAAGCTATAGCTTATTTAGCGCTTAATTTTAAAGTTTTATTATTAAACAAGTAATAAAATAATATTTAACTATTAAAAATATTAATTATTTTAATTTAAAATTTTTTAAGTTTTTTAAATTTAAAAGTAACTAGTTTTTATAAAATTAAATAAAAGTAAAAAAAAAAATATTATGCTTAGTTTTATTATATTGTTATAATTGTTATATAGCAAAATGCTAGTTTATTAATTTTATAAACGAAGATTTTAAGCTAAAAAAAAAAGAAAAAAAAAATATAAAAGTGGCTTGCAGCTATATGTAAATATATATAGTTATATGTATATATAGTAGGGTGTATAAGGCTTATTAATAGCGCGATTGTTTTGTTATTTTTTTATTATGTATATAGTTATATAATCTACTAAGTGTAAGTTTGTTCTAGATTGTTATATTATTTTTTGCTAAAATTAAAACTTTAGTTAAAAGCTAAATTAAGGTTTATTGTTTATAGCAATATGTTTTTGGCTTTTTAGTGCTGGATTTTTTAGCGCGGTTGTTATTTTTGTAGTTTTTAGCAAATTTATCTGCAGCAGCTGTGCGTATTTATTTTTGTAAGCGTATTAAAAGTTTAGGTTTTTTTAGGCGTTTTTAATAAAACTTATTTAAAGCTATAGGCGCGTTTTTAAAATTGTTGGCTAGGTACTAAGTATTATTAAGGTTATAGCTTTTTTATAAAACTTGGTATTATAATTTTTTAAAGCAGCCGAATATTTTAGCTTTTTTTACTTAATTAACTTTATATTTAGGTTTGCTATTAATTTTTTTAGGTAGCAGTTTTTCTTGTATTTATTAAAGTAATAGGTTGTTGTTTGCTTTTTGCAGTTAGTTAGCATAAAATAAGTTTTTTTTTTTATAAATATTAGGCATATTTAATATATAACTGTATTTATATTGTTTTAGCATAGTAAATAGTTTTATAAATTATAAGTTTAATTATATAGTTAGTACTGTTGTAAATAAGCTTTTTTTGCTTAAGAAAACTTTATTGGTTATAGTAAAGTTTATAGGCTTGCGTTTTTTGTTTGCTTATAATTTTTGTTTTTTTTAAGCTATTATAATTGCTTAGTAAGCTGCTTTTTAAACTTTTTTTGTTTGTTTTACTAGTTTGGCTGCTTTTTTTGCTTGCTTATTATCGGGCACTTTTTTTATAACGTTAGCAGTTAAATAGTTTTTTAGCTTAGTTTTTATAGCTATTTTTATTAGGGCTATATTAATTATTAAGTGCTATAAAGCATTGTATACAAAGTTTAAAACTAGTAAGTAAACATTTTAGTTATTTTAGTATTTGTTAATATAAAATTGCAGTTTTTAATTTAGGTTATAGTTTATTTTTTTAATTGCTTTTTATATTTAAAAGTAATAAGTATTTTTTTGTTTGTATTTTATACTAGTTAAACAGTTTAGCGTTTTTATAAACTTGGAAATAAAAAATTTTATATTATTTAAAAACTATACTTTAAGTATTTTAAAAAATTAATATATTAAGCAATAGTATTAAGCAGCAAAAGTTTTTGCTATATTTATTTTGTGTTTTAACAAAATTATAATTATTTTGTTAAACTTGTTAATAAATGCTTATATATAGTTATATTTATGCTTATTTAATAATATATTTTTACTGTTTATTACTATATGCTTTTAAACGTTTTAAAGTATTAGTATAAAGTATAGCAACTTTAAAGTTTTGTTTTTTAGTTGTTTGTTTTTATAATAATTATAATAGTTGTTTATATAGCAGTATATATTGTGTTTTAAAAAAAGCTAGTAGTAAGTTTTTTTTATAGCTTTAATAAGCTTATTTTAGCTTTAGTATACTATTAAAACTAGTTTGTATGTTTTTTGCAATAAAGCGGTTTATAAAAAGATTTTTTTGTTTTAATTTAGCTTAAACATTTATAACTTGTTTTTATAATTTTTAAGCTTTTGTTATTTGTTTTTTTAGATAATTAGGTTTATTAAATTAGTTTTCTATAAAGTAAAGTTAATATTTAGTTTTTTAACTGTTTTAATAATTTTTACTAACGCAATTAAACTTTTAATTTGTTTTAGTTCGATTAAAGCAAACATATATTTTTGCTTTTTTTTAGTTTTTACTATTAAAAGGTTAACAGTTTTGTAAAACAACATATTTATAACTATGTTTTTTTTATCCGGTTGGTATTAAAAAATAATATTAAAGTTGTTTAAAAAGTTTGCTTACTTTACTTGTTAAATAAATAACGCTTTTTTTATAAACTAATAAATTAATATTTAGTAGTTAATAATTATTTAAAATTTTATGTCTATTAATTTAAAGTAGTAGTATTTTAAAGTTTAAACTACTGTTAGTAGTTTTTAATTTTATATAAAATAAGCTTTTTTAAACGCTATTATTGTTTTAAAAAAGTAGCTTATAAGCTTTTATTTTTTGTTTTTTTATTTTTGCTAAATAATATTTTTAGTAGCGTTTTTTAAAGTATTTATTTTAACTTAGATTTTTGCACTAGGTTTAAAAAACGCAATTATTAAAGCAGTGTTTACTAGTTTTTTTAAAGTTTTAAAAGCTTTTTGCTGCTTAGGTTTTAGCTTTTATAGTGCTGATTTTTTTAGTAGTTGGTTTAAAAGTTTTACTATTTTGCTAGCGTAGTAAATAAATACTTATATAAAGTTATATAGTTTTAAAAATAATTAAATAAACATTAAGTTTTTTAAGTTTTTAAATTTTTAATTTATAATTGCTTTTATTTTATAAAAGTTAATTTGAATATTTTTACTAGCTTTTAAAATTATTTTTAAGTAGTTTACTATAATAATATTAAAATAAGATTTTTTAATGTTTTTTTGTAAGTTTACTTTATTTAAACGGAAAATTATTTTTTTATATTGCTTTTAGTAATTTTTCTGTTTGTTTAAATAAATTAATATGTTATTTGCATATATACTAATAAATTAGTTAAGCAATTTGTATAGTTAAACGTTAATAAAGTTTTGCTATTAAGCTAGTTTAATTTTAAAGCTAAATAGTAAAACTTTTTATTAATATGTGCTTAAGCAAATATAAAACGCTATTAAATAATAAAACTGCAGTATAAGCTTTAATCGGTTAAAAGCTTAAATAATATTAATTTTTAAATAAATTATTATATTATAGTAGTTATATATAGTACTGTTTAAATTAAAAGTTTATACTAGTTAGTTTTTTAAAAATTAATTTTGCTATTAAAAGTTTATGCAAAATTGTTGTTCGGTAAAATAAAGTTTTAGCGCAAAAAAAACTAAAGCTATGTTTAGGTTTATATATAATTTAATAAAGTTTATTTAAAAAAGTTTTTTGATTTTTTTTTTTTTTAGTAGTATATACTATATAAAGGTTTAATACTTTAAAAAGCCAGTTGTTTAAAGCTTATTGTTTAATTTTAAAATTATATTGTAATTTAGTTTTAATAGTAGTAGTTTAATAAAAAGCTTTTTCGAAAAAAAGCTTTTTAAGTAAGCTAGCTTTTTTAAGATTAGTTATTTTACTAACTTAATATATTTAAGGTTTTTGTTAGCAGAAAACAGTATTGGCCGTTTGTTAAAAGTTTTTTAATTTTTTTTTTAAAAAGCTTATATGCTAATAATTTTTTTTGTTTTTTTTGCATAAAGGTTAATATATTTTATAAAAATTAATATAGTAAAAAGCTTTGTTTTTTTTTATTGCTTGCAATTTAAGTTAGTTTAATAGCTTTTTTTTAAATGTTTAATAATTGCTTGGTTATTTTAAATTGTTAGTTGTTTAAGTTTTTGTTTAAGCACTTTTAGTTTTTTGCTATAGAGTATTTTTATAAATAGTTTAAAAATTAAGCAGTTTTTTTTAGGTTAAATAATAGTTAGCGATTTTTTTTTGTAGTTAAAAAGCACTTTTTAGGCTGCTAGCTAATAAAAGCTAATAGTAATATTATAAGTTATTTTTATAATTTTAAACTTTTGGTTGAAAAACTTTTAACTGTTTACTACTAGTATAATAGTTAAAATTTTTTTTATTTTTTTAACTATATGCTTGTAGTAATTAGTTAGCAGTATTAGCTTTTTTAGCTAGATTATTTTTGCTTATTTTTATTATTTTAATTTTTTTGCTAAACTTTAATTAATTAAAAAGTTAGTTTAAACTTTAGTATTATATAAAGTAATAAATTTTATTACGTTTTTTTTATTATTTTATATTTGTATAAGCAGTATAAATCTAGATAATTTTTTTAGGCTATTTATACTAGCTATAGTAAATAGTTAAACTAGCAAAAAGTTTTCTGCCGGTTTTTTTAGTTTTTTAAATTACTAAAGCTTAAGGTTTTATTTAACTTTTTTTTGTTAAGCAAAGTTTATATAAATATAACAGTAATATTTTAGTTTTTTAAATAGTTTTTTACTATATAATTTATTTTGCTGCAGCTAAAATAAATATTATTAGCTTAGTAAACTTTTTTTTATTTTTTAGTTAACTTTTTAATTTTATTATTTTAGTTAGCTTTTATAGCTTAAAAGGTGTTTTGTTTTTTTAAAACAGCTTTATTATTATTTTAATTTTAGCAGGCTGCTAAAGTTTTGTTTTTTTTTTTTTTAGCTTTATTAGTAAAAATATTAATAGTTATAAATAGTTTTAGCTATTTTATTATAAAATTGTTCATAAAATATTGTTTGATTAGTGCTAGCTTTAAAAAGTTTAGTATTTTAATTTATATTTAAATATTTTTATAATAATTAAAACTATTTAAACTTAAGCATTATTGTTTTTTAAGCTAAGCTATTAAAAGTTAAAATAAAGTTATAAATATTAAAGCTATTTAAAAGTTTATATTAATGTTTGTTTAAAGCTTATTAAGCAATAGTAGTTTAATTAAAGTTATAATAAGCAATAGTTAAAGCTTAAATTATTTTAGCTATACTGCTAAAAAGTTATAAAATTAACTAATATTAAGTTTTAATTAATTAAAAAGCTTTTTTTTTTAGCTAAAATAATAAATATTTTATTTAGCTTTTTTTATTGCAAAATATTAATTTATTTTTTTTAAACTTGTTTGCTAGCTTATATACTTAAATATTAAATTTATTTTTATTGCTGTTAAACTTGTTTAAATGTTTAGCTTTAGCTTTTGCTTTATTTTTATATTATTAGTGCTGTTTGTTTTTATAAACTGCTTATAACTAAAATATTAACTATACAGCTATTTTTTTAGTATAAAAAACAAAATTAACATTTTTTAGGAATATATTGCTTGTATATTTTTTTGTAGCAAAAGTTTGCTGGCTTATTAGCTTATATAGCTGTTAAATTTTTTATTGTAAAATAAATAACTTTATATTATAATTAATTTTTTTTTTATTATTGCTAGCTGCTAATTAGGCAATAGCTTGGTTTATTATGTTGTTTTTGCTAGTAAATACTAATAGAATATTTTTGTTAGGTTATTTTATTTTGAAATTGTTATTAATAGTATTAATTTAAACCTTTTTGCTTTTGTAGCTAAAAATTAAAGCTTTATAAAACTTTTTTTTGTTAGTTTTAATAAAAACAAGTAAGTTATTAGTTGTTTGTTTAAGTTGTTTATAGCTGCTATAAGTTGTTTTTTTTATAAATAACTTAGCGCTAAAGTATTAGTTAAATATAAAGTTTAGTAAGGTTTAGGGTTGTAATTATAGTTAAGGTTAAGGTTGTAATTGTTAAAGTAAAAGTTGTAGTTATAGTTAAGTTAAAATTGTAGTTATTAAAGTAACTAATTTATGTTTTGCTAGTTGTGCAAAGTAATAAAAAATGTATATTTAATTAAACGTTTGTTAGCAAGTAAGTTTTAAAGCTTAAAATAATATTACGATTATTATATAGCAAAATGCTAGTTTATTAATTTTATAAACAAAAATTTTAAACTAAAAAAAAAAGAAAAAAAAAATACAAAAGTAGCCTATAGCTGTATATAAATATATATAGTTATATATATGTACAGTAGGGTATATAAGGCTTATCGATAGCGTAATTGTTCTGTTATTTTTTTATTATATGCGTAGTTATATAATTTACCAAGTATGAGTTTGTTTTGGATCGTTACATATATTAATATAATTAAAATCTATTAAAACATTTTTTTGCTTATAAATATAGCAAAAAGTTTTATAACTAATTTTGCTTAATTATATTTATTACATTTTTATTGCTTTATATATAATAAACGCTAAATAAATTTATATTATATTAAAATTATATTATAAAAATTATATAATATATAACAAATATTTACTTTTAAAGCTAGTATTTTTTATAGTTAGGTTTTAAAATATTATAATATGCTTAATAAACAAATATATTAACTTAAAGTTTTTAATAAACCTAGCTTAATTTATTATATTAAAACTTTAAAGCTATATATATTTATATTTTTTTTTAATATAATAGTTAACTTTAATTAATAGTAATAAAAAGTATACGCTTTTTTTTTTAAATATTTAGTTATTTTTAAACAAGCGTTATAGTTTATATATATGCACTTATTATAATAAATATATATATAATACTTTTATAACTTTTTTTTTATAACTTTTTATTTTTTTTTTATAACTTTTTTTTAATAACTTTTTTTTAACAACTTTATTATTATAATTTTATTGCTATAACTTTTTTATTACTTTTTAACTTTAATTTTTTTTTTTTATAAAGCTTAACTTTAATTTTTTTATATTTTTAACTATATTATTATATTTAAATATTTTTACATTAAGCTTAACTATTAATAAGCTAACTTTATATATATTAAAAAGCTACTACTAAAAACTTAAATTAACTAGTATATTATGTAGTTTTTTTATATTAAAATAGTTTTACCGTTAATATTTATTTTTTTTTATTATATTTTTAATGTTTAATTGTAATTTTATTAATATATAGTATATATTTTAAAGTAATTATATTTTTTTATATTGCAGCTTTAATAACAGCAAAGTATAGCGTTATAAAGCTTAAAGCTTAGTTTAAATAGGCATTTAAATATTTAGTAAAACATATTAACAAATCTATTAATTGCAATAGCTTTACTAATTAAAAAGTTAAAAAACTTTAAACCGAAAAACTAATATTAAAAAAAAACAAATTATATTTTACTTAATTTAATATTATGTTAAAAAAGTTTAATACTATACTACAAAAGTTTAAACATAATATAAACATATAAAAAAAACTAAAATAAAATAATATAATAAAAGCTTTATTATATATTAAAGCAGTATAAGTTTATAAAAAAAAAAATAACTTTTTATAGTTTATTAGCTAAAAATAAAACGTTTATATTAATAATAAATTTACAAACTATAGTTATTATACTTTAACTATAAAAAACTATAAAAAGTGCTATATTATATAGTTATATGTATTAGCTAAGCAGCTTAAGCTATTTATGCTTAATAGTATTTTATTTGTAAAATTAAAAGTATTTAGTATGTTTAAAGCTAAAAATTGTATATAAAAATAAAAATACTATTATAATAATAGCAGTTAAAAAGCTACTAAAAGCAATACTAAAAAAAACATTAAATTTAAAAAAAAATTAATAATACTAAAAAAAAAATTAATAATAATAAAAAAAAAATTAATAATAGTAAAAAAAAAGTTAATAATAATGTTATTAATAATATATAATAGTTTATATGTTATTATAGTTTATAGTAAGTTTTATTTTTTGTTTTTGTTTTAATAACTAGCAAGCTAAAATTTTATATTTAGTATTATAATTTAACTTTATTAGCTAATAAACATATATTATATATTTTTAACAATTATTGCTAATACTATAAAAATAACAAATTTGCTTTTTATTATTATAATATTTAAACTATACTAAAAACTTAAAAGAAAATATAAGTAAAAATATAGTTTTATTATTAATATTTTATACTATTTTATTAATTAGTAAATAAAAATATATAATATACACTATACTTTTTATTACTATTATTATAAAGTATTATTATTATTTTTTTTATTATTAAGCAATATATTTTTAATATTTTATTGCTAGCATTATAAAGCATTATTATTATTTTTTTTATTATTAAGCAATATATTTTTATTGCTTTATTTTTAGCATTATAAAATATTATTATTGCTTTTTTTGTTATTAAGCAATATATTTTTATTATTTTATTGCTAGTATTATAAAGTATTATTATTAGTTTTTTTATTATTAAGCAATATATTTTGTTATTATTATTATAAAGCAGCTGCTATAAACATTATTATAAATATAGTTTATTTATAATACTTTATAGCTTTAATAATTTATTTTTATTAATATTAATAGTTTTAGTTTATTATAATGTTTTATATAAAAAAAGCTAAATAATAAATTTATTTAAAATACTTTTATTTAAATACTTTTTATTATATATATATATATGCTTTATTAAAACAACAGCAATAATTTTAACTAAAAATATAAAAAAGTAAATAAGTATTTAAGTTTTAAGCTTTAAAGTATAAATATATAGTTAAAATTACAATAATAATATTATAATAATAGTATATAATTATAGCATTATGTTTTATTTAATATTGCAATAATAGTATTATGCTTTAGTTAATACTATAATAGTAATATTATAAACATTTTAATATTATTTTTAATAAAACAGTATATTTTTATATTTATTTATTTATTAGTAAAACTTAATATTTAGCAAGCTTTTATATTTTAAAAAATTAAATATTATAAGTTTAATTATTTTATATTAGTATTAAAATTAATTATATATTTTACTAGCAATAGTTATTATTTAAAAATAAAAAACAAAAAAACGAAAACTTTAAAGCTATATATTAAATTTTTTTAATATAAAAAAGCAATTTTAAAAAAACCGTTTTAATGCTAACTTTAAGCTTTATTAAATAATATATTTATTAAAACAATTAAAACATATTAAAAATTTTAATTTTTTATATACAAATTGCTATAAATTAAGTATTAAATATTTTACTTAAAATAAATAAAAATATTATCTAAATTATAATTATATATTTTAGGTAGTTATAGCTAAAGTAACTTAAATAATTTAAGCAATACAAAGTTTAATATATAAAATACTATTAAAACAGCAATTAAGTTGCTAACTAAATACAATAAAAAAACTAATTTATAAACTTCGTTAACGCTATTATAAATATAATAATAATATTATTTTAAAAGTATAAAGCAATGCGTGCAGCACTGTAGCCCTAATATAACATTACATTTACGCCTACTATTCTGTTAACACCCTGCCCCAAAACTAGATCCTCCCCTATAGGTAGGTTACGTTAGTTGTAAACTTTATTGGTAGGTGGTAGTAGTGTGGCGGTAGTGTAGCAGCTGTGTGGCTGCGATAATAGCAACAGCCTTTACACAATGGTATTCATTTCCATGGAGCGGTAATATTTATATAAAGATGAGAGTACTTTAAAAGAAATACTCAGATGGACTTGTTACGTATTTACTTACCCACTCACATTTAGGCAGGGAAATAGGAAGTCATTAAGAATCAAGCACTGGAAAGGTATCTACCTAATGCTATGGCCACGGAAACTAACCTACCTTCTCCTTTGAGTTCCCTTGAACGTCCCTATAACTATATCGGTCGGGCTTTGATCGCCGCCTCATATCCTCTACGGGGCATTTGGTACTTCTTGCGTCATCCGGCCTTCTACCCTCTATTCCTGGGTCGACTACTCCCTCTTTCCATCATCTCGGCCCTCGTGTACATAATCCTTTTTGTATTTACTTTCTTGCCCCAATTCGCCTTCCTAGCCATCTTCCATGGTCGTGCTGCATGGCTCAACGCGGTAGTGCTGGTGTTGGGCGAGGGGTTGGTTATAATTCAAGGGCTGTTTGAGGGTTTCTTCGTGGATGAGTGCCGGGTAGACATATTCGATGTAAGATCCACTATATGACGGCAATCTCAATATCGTCCAGAAACTTGGTTTTGCTAACTACGCACAGGCAACTCTCATAAACGAAGACCTCGAAAGCCTCGTCGCGCCGCACCGACTTCTGTTCCTCGACGCCCCAAACTCGGTCAAGATGCTCGGCAAGCCGACGAGCGCCGCGGTTTACCAGCCGTGGAGTCTGATCCAGATCGTGGAACTCATCGTTTGCCTGCCGCTCAACTTCATCCCGTACTTTGGTACACCCGCCTTCATCATCATTACCGGTGCTCGGTTGGGGACGTTTGCACACTACAGATGGTTCGAGCTACGCGGGCTGAACAAGAAGGAGCGGAAAATAGCTATTCGTGACAGGAGCTGGGAGTATACGTGGTTCGGGACAGTGGCTATGATACTCAATCTTATACCCGTACTGTCATTCTTCTTCCTCTTGACGTCAACAGCGGGCTCATCGCTGTGGGCGGCGAAGCTAGAACACCAGATGCGCATGCCGCCAGAGGCACCGGGAGAAGCATCGGAACAGGATCCTGACGAGCCGCCTCCACCGTACGTGGACAATCCTGTATAAATGCTACTGCATGTTGGTTCCATAGCATTTAGGGAGTTTGAGAGCAATAACGAGATGAATTGCATCCCACTACAATGGGCAATTTTAGTCCCAGTTCCTCCTAGGTATTCATCATAAAGCGCACATGACACAATCTTCGGCAACCCGTCAAGCGTCTGTCTGCTATTCGTCAGGAGCGTTTCGATACATGTGCATGCCTGAGCAGTGTCTTCATTGAAGGGGATTTGAATTCGATGTGAGTACCTAATCCTTTCTCTCCAAGTCGGCTCCGAATACACACCCGCACCTTGTGGCCTAATCCAGTATAACAAAGCACGATTCATTAAAATATAGTGACCCCCTAGCTACATGATCTACATACCTCTTACCTACCTAGGTACCTAAGGTAGATACCTCAGATACGTTGACTACATGTAATACATCAAGCTAAGTACTCGGTACGCACACAACCTCGACGCAGAGAGCTTGCCTGCATGGCGAACACTAACCAGATCCCAAAAAATATAGATGACGTTGCATACTTCATACCACCAAGGTGCTCAGTAAGGATTTGAGGCAAGGACCTTGGGAGCTACCTATTCAAGTCTCCATGCACCTACCCGGAATCTATACATAGTAGGCAGGGAATGAGAGCCAGTTACCGAGATGCCCATATCACTGATAACCATGCATCATTCATATTACCTACCAGAGCTTAAATTCGGATCTCGGCGGTAGGTGCTCTCATAGAATGGGCCGATATTGGGTTGTCGTACTTGCAACCTGTGGACTTACGATTCTAGAGATGGAAACAACATGCGGATTTAAGTGGCATCAGCAATACCGCAACACGCCTATTAGATTCTCCAATCACCGCGAGAGGAAAGCACTCTTCAAAGCAACTTGCGCTATGACCAGCTGCCTGCCGAGATAAACAGTGTAGACAGGCTGGATGATGTAGGCGCCTGCTCAGATTATGGTAGCTCAACTAGTGGGATCGTATGCCACCAGCGCGCCTTCTACCCCTTTTCAGAATATGGCGTGTTCACTTGATCTAGAAGAAGGCACGACGTGTAAGGCACACAATTTCTATCTCGACCAAGAAAATGATGCTCCCCGGTTCTCCCAATCTTCTCTCCCATCCGCCCTCCTCGATTCTTCCAACTCTAACACTTCTTCTCCCTCTTCGCCGCCTCCTCCCCGCCTCACCTCCCTCATCCCCTCCCTTCTCATCTGCTCCTCATCCATCAGCCGTAAGCAGTCATTCGTTACAGCTTGCCATACCAGCATCTATCATACATCCAGCAGCATCCAGTTCGATATTCAGACTTTCATCTTCCAGAAACTATGCGTCTCGACGCCCTCTTGGGCCTTCTTGGGGCTGCTGGTCTTGCAGGTCTCTCCTCTGCCCAGCAATATGGCAATTCGTATGCACGATCCCTCCTAGCCACTTAGTTAAACCTAGCTGAGACTGACTGAACCACACTTGCTAGGCCAGACACATCTGGAGGCGGGGTCAATCCTGACAATGGATCGGGCCCTGGATCTGGATCACCAGGATCTGGATCGCCTGGATCGGGTCCCAACGCTGGGCCTGGCAGTGGATCTGGTCTCGGGACTTGTCCTGTTCCTCCAACCACTACTGTCTTCATCACCGTCACTCCTGCGGCCCCCTCCGTTGTCGTTTCAACTGTTGTTTCTACTCTTACCGTCCCTGCATCTCCCGGTTCCGGTAGTCCCAGCCAGGGCAGTCCTAATCAAGGCGGTCCAGGCACTGGCCCGTTCGGTACACCGTCTCTTCCATCTGGCACTGGTCCCTTCGGGTCTCCCGCCGGCATTCCCCCGTCCAGCCCTGCTTTCTGGTCTACTGATTATCTCACTCTCACTTTATCTCCTGCTCCTGGTCAAGCAACGTCCAGCGTCGTCACTTACACTTTCGTCTCTCCTGGTAATCCTGGCAGCTCTCCGCAGACAATCACCGTCACTCAGCCAGGATCTAGTGAACCAGGAAGTGGTGGCTCTGGCGGTACACCAGGTGAAACCGGTTCACCTTACACCATTACCGCGACAGAACCCAATGGCCCTGGCAGCGGAGGCGCTGGTGGTAGCCCCGGTAACCCTAATCTTGGTACAAGCCCTTTCACCATCACAGAGACTATTCCCGCTGGTGGTACCTCTGGAAATCCTAATCTTGGTACAAGTCCTACCCCCAAACCCCCTTTCACTGTCACTGAAACTATCCCCGCTGGTGGTTCAGGCAATGGGAATCCAGGTGACGGTAATCCAGGTAACGGCAATCCAGGCAACGGCAGTCCAGGCAACGGCAGTCCAGGCAACGGCAGTCCGGGTAATGGTGAGCCCACAGGCGCCCCATACGAAACTGGAAGTTACCCTCTCACCACATCTCCATACACCATCACTGTCACTATTCCTAATGGTGGGGGCAGCATAGCCAACCCTTCAGCTTCAGATGGGATCTCACCTCAGGGTCCTAATGGTCCTGGTGGTCAAGGCGGCGTATCTATAACTACCACTTTAGCCTCACCAGTCCCCCCTGTGTCCTTTTCAGGTCTTCCCGGTGTTTCCCCATCGCCATCCGAGACTGAGGTTCCCTTCAGCCCATTTGGAGGCATCAGCCCTTCAAGTCAATTTACAGGAACCATCCCAAATGGAGGCAGTGGCCCCGGGGGCAGTCAACCCCTACCAACTATCACTATCACATTCCCTGGTGGATCACCAACTGGTCCCAACGGAGGTGAAGCTGGGAGCGGACCTCTTCAGACCCTGACCGTCACAGTGCCCAACGGTGGCGTAAGTGGGTCTCCGCAAACTCTCACTATCACAGCTCCTAACGGGTCACCAACTATCCCCGGTGGTAGTGCGGGCGGAAGCGAGCCTCTCCAGACCCTCACCATTACAGTTCCCAATAGCAGTGGAGGTGAACCTCAGACTCTCACCATCACAGCTCCAAATGGGTCACCAACAGGCCCCAATAGCGGTGGAAGTGGACCACTTCAAACCCTTACAATTACGGTTCCTAATAGCAATGGGAGCGGACCTCTTCAAACCCTCACTGTTACGGTTCCCAATGGAAATGCAGGCGGAAGTGTGACTCCCCAAACCCTCACTGCTACAGTTCCTAATGGAGGTATAGGCGGAAGTGAGCCTCTTCAGACCCTCACTATTACAGTTCCCAATGGTGGTACAGGTGGACCTCTTCAAACCCTTACCATTACGACTCCCAATGGACCGCCAAGTGGTCCTAGCAGTGGTACGGGGAGCGAGCCTCTCCAGACTTTGACTATCACGGTCCCCAATAGCAGCGCAGGTGGGGCTCCTCAGACTCTCACTGTTACAGTTCCTAGCGGACTGCCAACGAGTCCTAATGGGGGCGCAGGTGGAAGTCAGCCTCTTCAGACTTTCACCGTCACGGTTCCCAATAGTGGTGCAGGCGGACCTCTACAGACCCTCACTATTACGGCTCCTAATGGATCACCAACAGATTCTAATAGTGGCGGGAATGGGCCCATTCAAACTCTCACTGTTACGGTTCCTAACGGTGATGGAAGCGGACCTCCTCAAACACTTACTCTTACTGTACCTAATGGATCACCGACAGGGCCTAACGGAGGTGTCGGTGAAAGTCAGCCTCCTGAGACCCTCACCCTCACCGTACCCAATGGCGGAACAGGTGGGAATGGGCCCCTTCAAACCCTCACTGTTACAGTCCCCAATGGCGAGGGAAACGGACCTCTTCAAACACTCACCGTCACTGTGCCCAATGGTGGAGGAAATGGACCTCTTCAAACATTCACTGTCACCGTGCCGAATGAGTCACCGACAGTACCAGGCGGAGGTTTTGGTGAAAGTCTACCTCCGCAAACCCTCACTCTTACTGTACCCAATACATCGCCCACAAGTCCCAATGGCGGATTAGGTGGGAACGGACCTGGAACACTTACTGTTACTGTGCCTAACGAGTCTCCAAATGGTCCCAATGGCGGTACAGTTGGAAGCCAACCCCTTCAGACCGTAAGCATCACAGAACCTAATGGAGCACCCACTGCCCCCGTCGGTGGCGAAAGCGGGAGCCTGCTACCATCAACACTTACCGTGACGATACCTGGACAGGCCCCTACGAGTTATGAAGGTGGCACCGAGGGACCGAGCGGCGTTGAAGGGCCCAGTGGTACCGAAGCACCTGGTGGCAGCCAGTTTCTTCCCACAATCACTGTTACCATACCTGCAGGATCTCCTAGCGGCAATGGCGGTGATTCTAGTGGGAGTCAACCTCTCCAAACCATCACTCTAACGGTGCCTGGACAATCAGCAAGCGGCGGAGAAGGTCCAGGTGGCAGCCAGCCCCCTCAGACCTTAACTGGTACCACTCCTACTTGGTCTCCTAGTGGTGCTGCCGGTGGGCCTGGATCCGGAGGAAGTCAACCAATTCAGACGTTTACCCTTACACTTCCCGCATCCCCAGGCGAATCAGAAGGCGGCCTGCAAACCATTACCGTGACGGCTACCGGAGGATCACCGAGCAACCCTATTGGCTCTAACAACCCAGGCACTTCACCTTGTGATGAAAACAATCCCGGCTCTCCAACTGGAGGGCCATGGTCCCCTTCACAGCCAGCAGGCGCCCCGGGGGGTCAAGCAGGTCAACCCAGCTCTCCTTCAAATAATCCTTCATTCCCTTCACAGTCTGCTAGCGACCAATCAGGCTCCCCAACAGCCGTACCACTGCCTGGATCTGCTAGTAATCCAAACACTTCGCCTTGTGATGAAGGCGAATCTGGGCCCCAGGCCACTGGCCCATCGTCTCCTTCTCAGGCTTCGAATAATCCAAATGATGGGAGCCCATCCGGCTCTCCATCCAACGGTCCCTGGTCCCCGTTTTCTGCTGGTGGTCAAGGTGGTCAACCTAGTTCTACTTCATCTGGTCCATGGCCCGAATCCGTCAACCCAGGAGGACCCCTAGTAAGCGCCTCGCCCTGTGCTGAAAGTGGTGCTACCTCCCCAGGCGTACCATCATCGTCCGACACTGGAGGCTCACCATTTCCAGTAATTACTTTGACCCTATCTGAGATTCCTAGTGAACCAAGCAATGGTGGTAGCAATCCTTCTCCATTCCCCTCATCTACCCCGGGCAACTCGGCAAATCCAACCGGTGCGTCGAGCCCTGAATCTACAGGACAAACCAATCCTTCCAGCGCCCAAGGTGGTTACACCGCCGGATCTTCGGAGCCTTCAGGTAATCCCGCTATATCAAATGGCCCAGGTTTACCAACCGAGGCAACACCAAGCGGTGGGTACGGTGCGCCTCTGGTTAGCGAAACAACCCTTTTTCCTCCTGAGGAATCAGGCAACAGTGCCGCAAACTCCAATCTCGCCCCAAGTACTGCCTCATCGCCATCTTCTTCCGGGGCCTCAGGTGCTGAACAGTCTAATTCCCCATCCCCTGTTCCTACAGGCCCTTCACGTGGCCCCTTCTCCTCCGTGCCGAGCAGCGGTTGGAATTTTTCCACATCCGCCTCTCAAGAAGGACCGGTCAGTGAATCGACAAGCTCGCCTGTTGCTGGCTCCAACCCCAGCGAGACTACCAGTTGTACTGATTCAACTGTCGAGCCGAGTATACCAGCCTCATCTCCGCAGTCACCTAGCTTCCCACCACCGGTCTCGCCTGCCCTTACTTCCCTTAGCGAAGCACCAGCCACAACATCGCCATCGGGGCCTGCTGGTCCCTCCGGCTCAGGCACCCCGGCTGGCTGCCTATCCATGACGACAATGGTGATCTCGACGATGACCTTCTCTTGGTGTGATCAAGTAGCGCCTTCAACGCCTGCCGGAGCTAGTGCAACTGGCCAGGCGAGCATCCAGAATGGGGAAAGCAGCGTGACTAACCCTGTATCACCGACATCTCCCCCCGGCGGATATGAATTCGGCTCTGCCTTAGTTCGTCAGCGATCGCCTGCTGCATCTAATAACCCGCATATCGTCAATCGTGTTCCATCAACATTGACTACGGTTGTTGTTCCGTCGCGCCCGAGTAAGGACATCTTGGTACCTAGCGAAGCCCCTGGTTGTGGTGGTCTTAACGATCAAGGAAATTTCATCCAAAATGTAAGTCCTATGCTCAATACTCAATTACCATGAACCCTTATTTCTAACCCGCTTTAGTTTGATGATCTTCCACCCCAGAACGCGAGTCCAGCAGATACTCCCGAGCCTATGCCAATATTCATTCCATACCACCGCTTTTATTACTCTGGTGGCTTTACGGTTCTCCCTCCACCTGCGGCCCGCTTTAAGCCCGCTTCGGGTAATCTAATGCTCCAGTTCACCCCCTCATCCATCTCCAACACTTCTCAATCTGAGGTGCCCCCAGATACAGCTGATATCAGCGTTGGACCTCAAAGACTCGCTAGTTGCTTTTTATTCAACTTTACTCAAGTCAGTCTTGGCTGTGATTCAAAAGAGAGCCCCTGCTCGTTTACTTTCACCGGGCTTAAGTATGATCGGTTCAAGGCCAGAAGTGTCCAGGTAGCTTCGCAAACAATCAGCGTTCCTGCCTGTCCAGAAACGGCAGACTGCACGTTAGTTCCGATCTCTGTCTCCGGCTTTAATGGTCTTACTTCTATTACTGTCAAAGCGGAAGTGGATGGGAAACCTATAATATGGTGGGCGGATGATTTCGTTTTCGGTTGGTTCGAGAACACTTGTGAATCTGGACTATGTCGATCAAGAGTCCCCAATGGCATCATGAGACCTAATTGGGCTGTCACTGGTCGACAAGCAGCGGCGAAACTCATGGGTTTGATAGGCGTCCGTGGTTGGTAATCCTACAGGGAGCTTGATAGATTGAAGGGGATCCTAACATCTCATTTGCTTCGCACGGAAATTTGCTTGACATTTAACACTAGTGGCCTTAGGGATGGGGTTATCGCCTCGCCCTCGGCATAATAACTGTGGTGGGCGGAACTTACAGATAGATAAAATCAGACATCTGGCAATTTTGGCGATCCAGAATGTAGCTACTTACGACTAGATCGAATAAAATTTGCTATATCGAGCAATAATAAGTACTTTACCCCTATCCCAATCGATTAGCACAGCCTAACTACGTCGTGTTTACTTCCTGAATATTGAACGTTGCCTTGTTTAGATCATACCGACAGCAGCACTCGTCATTTGTGCCCATGTAGAATAGCAACCAAGTCCATTTGATGCGACATAGCTGCGAGCTAACGTGAGTCGAATCTCGTGGGTTTTAGACGCGCCCAGCCCGTTGATTGAAAATTATCATACCTAGAAGTTGATTTATATCTCACTTTGGCCTTCTTGTAACACAATTTAACCTGTTACTTTGACTCTATTACTCAATTCGTTATAGTTTGTCCCGGTCCAGCCAAGCCCCAACCCCTCTATTTCTTATGTCCACAGCTAACTCTACTAATACAGTTTCGCTAGTCTAGTAACCAGTTGTCTAATAATACACATATCCGTTTTCGTTATCTCGTGGCGCGCTTTGAGCAGGACACAGCGAAATTTCACGTTACTTTTCAGTATTTCATCTAAAGCCGCCAATCATTCGACCGCGACGAGCAGATCCATCTTATCAATCACGACGTCCGAAAGCTTCTTAAAGGTGAGTGAGGAAGCTAGAAGCTTCTGAAAGGGGTAATCGAGGCCGAATTCCTTGAATAGCCAAGTGCGCAGCTCAGCGCCAATCATGCTGTCAAGGCCGTAGCTCGCAATCGACGCGGCGCCATCTAACTCGAAGCTTTCGAAGGGAATCATTAGTATGCTTGACATCCGCCGAGCAATATGTTCAGAAATAACCTTTACAACGGCCTCGTGGCTCTCCGAGACTGCAGTTTTAACAGTTCGGGCGAAGGTATCGCTTTCACCACTACCACCTTTGCTACCATTAGTATTATTCCCATTTAGAAGTCTGCTCATGGCAGCTCGTGTGTGGCAGAAGCGCAAGTCTCCATGCCAGTATGCGTCGGCACTCTCATCGGCAGCCGATACTACCAGCTCTCGGGGCTCCATTCCCATGATGATTTGGGACTCGTCTGTAATACCACTCGCGACGTTCTCGGAGGCAACTAGACCCGCTAGCCGATTATATTTAGATCGTGACGAAAGTATAGCCACTTCAAAACCTCGAAGCATTTCGTGTTCATCAATGCCATACAGACCCTTACGAACTAGTGACGCCTCGATGGAGTCATTGTCCGCCACAACACCGACGTCTAGCACCATAGGGAGGACGAGTGATGTAGCGGCGAGCCCTGCGGCGCGCCGCTGTCGCGCAAGGGCGTCGAGAGCGCTATTGGCCGCACTGTAATTAGCTTGGCCAGTGTTGCCTAATAGGGCCGAGATAGAGCTTGTCATGACGAAGAAGTCCGGATCAATGCCTGCACTCTCGAGCGCTCTGTGTAGGCTTAGAGCACCGTGCGCTTTAGGTTCGACACAATCGACGAATGACTGATGCGTCATGTGTTCAAACATGCCATCCTACACAGTATTCTTGGTCAGCCCCGTTTACAGCTTGATGCATCGAATAATGAAATCATCTAGAAGACAGTAAGAGAAACAATAAAAATGAGAGACCGAAGACTATTTACCTTAAGAACCATAGCTGCATGGACCACACCACGAACCGGTCTCTTTGCCTGTAACGAAGCTACAATCGCAGCCACGGCATATTCGTCTGCAGCATCGGCACGCAACACCTGAGTCGAAGCCCCTAATAGTTCTATGTCGGCGACTAACCGAGCCGCCTCAGGCTTGTCTATGCCTGACCGAGAGATGAATGCAAAGTGCTTCGCACCACACTCCATCATCCATTTCGCCAAACTACGGCCTAGGCCGCCCAGACAGCCTACGAGGAGATAAGTAGCATCGGGAAGTAGTCGCAGTTGCTTAGACGTGGACACAGCCTAGTCGAAAAATCCGTCAGATACGCAATCATCAACAAGATAGTAATAGGAACGGATTAGCTCGGAAAGGGGAGGAAATCTTACGAATACTTGGCTGGTTTGCGGGCGGTACCGCACCACTGTATTTAAATCATTTGAATCATTCCGATTCTTTACCGAAAGTTGCCTCGCGTCTCCAACATCAATGTCACAAGGTGCTTCTAAGCCTGACAGAGAAGGGTGAGCTTCGATGAGACCCAACGTCGCGGTTAATAAACTCGACGTCGCATTTACTGATTCCCTCAGATACCTCATGGAGGATGGGATAAAACTTGCAGAGCGCGAGAATGGTAACGGGTCCATATGAGTCTCGAGGGGTTTGTCGCTAAGAAGCAGGAAGCGGCAGGATGGTGGAATATGCCTCCATACTTCCCGTGCCAAGTGCGTCTCAAATTCATGAGCGAGAACAGTAACGACGCGAGACGGAGATAGCTCCCGTTGGCTGCGAATAAAGGTGTTTACGGTGTCCGTGTCGTCGGCACAAACTATTTGACTAGCATCCAGATTAGTCCGCGAGGCATAAGACGCTCGGTCGTTCTCGTTTTGAGCGACAATGCTAAGCCGCCAACCCATAGCTTTTGATAGTCTAGCTAGCATCGTGATGTCCTGCTCTGAGCCGGGCAGCGAGATGACGACATCCCCATTTTCAAGCTTTGCATTGACTAGGCAAAGATTTACGAGAGGGCATAAGGACGACATTGTGCGCACTAAATTTTCAGAAGATATTTGATGGCACCCGGGATCGACGACCGCATACGCTGGAGTCGGTAATACGGTTTGCAGTGTGTCGTGTGCGAAGCTTACAGCACGTTTTCCTACAAGTTGTCGGTCGATTGATGCACCAGTTCGGACCACGGTGCCTGCAACGAGCGTACGAGAACCGGGTGAATAAGATGGCCAACTCGACGACATGACTTCAATCTCGACATGTGTATCGTCTAGAGTAGACAGTTCTCTTTGCACTTGTGGCTCGAACACGAACTGCCCATCTGCAGTTTTGCCAACCAGTTTTAGTGGCCCTGAGAGAGGCACCTTGCGAGGCTGGGTTTTCCTCAAATCCTCATTTAAATCGCCTCGCGGATTGACTCGAGAGATAAACATAATACCCCGATGTAGCCAAAACTCCGTATCACGCCCTGAGTCCTTAGTACCCGTGGAATTGACTGCATGGATAATGGCACGGCAGATATTGCGTGGCTCTTCCCCGACATCTACGTCTAGAAGGGTGAGTTTTACAGCTGCTTGCTCAGAGCGTATGACGCGCAGAAGTCCCTCGACGATGCCGGCTACCCCTGAATTCCCTATGGGATAGCCTTGCCTCACTCCTCGAGTGAGCCAAATAACAGGTGCTCCGGATGTGAGCAGTTGTTTGCAAGCCTCAAAATACTCCTTACTGTTGAGTATGGCGGCAGATACTGCACCGCCTATATCGTCGACGATCACATGACGGTCCTGCCTTTGAGAGAACTCAGAAATGTCTTTCTCGTGAACCGCGAATCGGGATTGAAGCCTTGACAAGACGTCGCTGAAGCCCCGCAAACTTCGATCGTGTTTTGCTAATAATACGGCGATTCCTCCTTTGCGATCAAGGCAAAGGTCCGTGCCGTTATTACCAGCATTAGGTACTGTCTTTCGGCGCACGGTATATTCGCTTACCTGTAATGGCAACAGTTCTTCTGGAGATATTGAGAGCGGAGATGAAGGCAGAGTAGACGAGGGGTAAATTAACCATCCGGAGCTGCCTACAAGTTCCAATAAGGTCTCGGGGCACAGTGATTCCTGACTTTGGATGTGCGAGTCAACGACAATTAAGTCGTGAGGACCAGTGCTCGTCGTTCCCCAATTCCCAGGGTCGATGTCCATGATTATTTGTTGAACACGCGATTGCGCTATATCAGAAAGAACAATTTCTTTGCTACCGTCACTGACACCCGCGCAGGCACCAATTGTAATAATCGCCTCATTAGGAACGACCCCTAGTATCGCATCCACAAGTTCCTGCGTAGCTAGGGTTGAGACAGGCACGATGATGAGGGCATTAGTAATGCTTTGACGATGGGCGATTAGACTGATGCACTTTGTAAGTTTCTCAACACTCGAGACGCCAGGCCATAGTAAGTCTATATCACCATTGCGGAGAGATTCAATGTCTGGTTTCCAAGACATAACGGAGAAAGGTTCCGATCCTTTCGCCTCTTCCCCATCGTGAGCATCGGGCCTAGCTGGTAGCGCTGCCTCATAGGCTGTACAAGTCAGGTTTTTAATATCGAGGAGGAGTCTGTGGTCGCCGCCGCTGAGTTGTACGTTAGTGTTGAAGCGACGCCCCTCGAACTTGTCCGTCCACGCGACAGCGTGGCCTATGCTAGTCTCTTGGCTCAGCTTTGCTGGGAATAATGTTACTTCTTCGAGACGAGTCGGCACAACTCCCCATGGCATCTCTTTATGCTTCCCTGCGTTAATCGAGATAATAATGAGCTGCAGGCAGGCATCGATGCTAGACGGATGCATTAGGTAACGTGATTCGCCCTGCATCTTCTCGGGGCAGCATTCCCGTATCGCCACGTCGCCCGTGGCGTGATGGAGGGTCCGCGCAGTGCGCGCATGTTGTAATTGCTGAAACGTCTCCCCGTAGTAGAATCCTACACGGCGGAAGGCGTCGTACCACCGCCGCCCCGACACGCGTTGCGTCAGAGCGGACTCATCGACAGGGGCCCTGGTGCTGGCCCGCGGGGTTTCAAACTCGCTAATGGCCGATATACGCCCATTGCAGTGGACTGTCCATTCTTCGTCCGCCCCCGGAGATTCGACCGAAAACTTGTACCAGCTCGGGGATGCCTCGGTAGGTGCCTCCAAGTTAACAATAATCTCCACGCCATCGTCATCGTCAGGTACTACGAGTGCTGTTCTTATCTCGACGTCGCGCAATTTGACGCCTTCGAAGTCTTTGCCAGCTGTTTCGCAGATTTGGCGTAGCGCCTCTATAGCCAATGACAAGTGACCCGCTGCTGGGAAAATTGCTGTCCCACCGAGCTATGTAGGTCGTGAAGTTAGCAATGAATTCCATTCACAGCGTGGAGGTTGCGGTGAGTTGGGGCGATAACAGTAAAACTTACACTATGGTCCTTCAACCACGGCACATCACGCTGCCGCAATATATTGCGCCAGCTAGCCAATTTCTTTGAGAGCCCTGCCACTCTGCTGCCAAGAAGGTCGTGGCGAGGGTATACCCGTGCCCGCTGTTCGGCACTGGCCCGCGGCTCTGCCCAGTAGCGTTTCTCATAGTTCCATTGATATGAGGGGAGATCTACAAGCAAATGCTTCGTCTTGCTCTTTCGGGTGTCATTCTTCATGCCGCTGTCATTTGACGCGTTAACTTCTTCCAAATCGACCGCATGACCGGCCACAAAAAGGGAGCCCGCAGCTGTAAGCAGCCGGTCCACGTCGTTCTCGCCGCGCTTTAATGATGATACATAGGTGATGCGGGACCCCAGAGCCTTGTTACTGACACATATCTGCTTGAAAGGACTTGCCAGAGCAGAGTGTGGACCTATTTCAATCATGTGGGTGATGGTCTCGAACTCCTTGTTAGCAAGTTGCTGGGCGGCTGTGTCGAAGAGCACCCTGTTACGAAGATTGGCACTCCAATACCCAGGCTCAAGTGACTCCGACATAGAGTCGATAATTTCACCGGTTACTGAGGAGATCATATGGGATCGTGGGCGCCGCCACAGTAAGTCGTCCTCGGGGATCTCGTTGAGCGCTTTAGCGAGCATCTCATCGTAAGCCGTACCAACAGGGGCCATATGTGGAGAGTGATACGCTCTGCCCGTACGGAGCTCTCGCGCAAATACTTGCTCTCCAGTAAGAATATTTCTTAATCTTGAAATTGGCTCTTCCCGCCCGCTCAGGGTAACGCTATTTGGTGAGTTCTCGCAAGCAATGCACACATCTTCTGCAGCGAAGGAAGACAAGTACTTCTCGACCTCCCGTGCTCCCAAGCCCACAGCTAACATAGACCCGGAAGGCGAGTATCCAGCCACTGCTCGACCCCGACAGAATGCAGCAAGAATAGCTTCGGGTGCGCTGAGAAGTCCAGCAGCATAGGCGGCACCAATCTCGCCAGACGAGTGGCCAATGCTCACCTCAGGTGTCATATTCCACTGTGCGAAGAGATCGACAAGTGCGATCTGAATGGCAGTGCAAAGTGGCTGGGCAACATCAGCGTCGTTTATACGAGTCGCGTTGCTCTCGTCATTGCCCAAAAGAAGTTCAGCCATACTAAAAAAAGGCTTTGGCTGAAGCTTGCTGAGAATGCGGTCCAGATGTTGTATCGTATCTAGGACAACTGGGAACTCTTGGAGAGCTGCCCTTCCCATGCCTACCCATTGTGCCTATGAGATCAGATTAGTAGCAAACTCAATCCGCACAAGCATTCTTAAATTCCAACTTCGATCAATACTCACCCCTTGACCGGTAAAAAGAAATCCGATTGAAACGGCCTTTTTTATAGATGAACCGGCTTGAGAAGCAGCGGAAGCAAAAGCTTCAATCTCTCGGCCTTCCCTTGCGATGACATAAGTCCGATGGGCGAACTTAGTACGGCGCAAATTTAGGGTATATGCTAGATCAGTGAGCAAGTATTCGTGAGCTACAGCACCGATGGCAGCGACGTTGCGTAATAGGGTTGATTTATCGTGCGCGGAGAAGCAGAGAAGGAAAGCATTATTAGAAGTCGTCCCATGAAGACTTTCTTGCCTCTTGTGAGCATGTTGATACCATGGATATAGAGACTCAACTGCTTCAACGATAACATGCCCGTTAGTGCCACCATATCCAAAGGAAGAAACACTAGCTCTTCGTACCAAGCAGTCGCTTGGCCATGGCGCTGTGTCAGCATGTATTTTTACGTTCCACTCTCTTTCCTTAACTAGATCACATCATATTCCGTCAGCATGTCACGGGTTTACTCGGAGCAACATCTATTGGGTTCAATATGGCTGCAGGGACAACTCACTCGCCGGGTTTAGATTCTGGAAATATGCAACGCCTGGAATCATCGATGACTCTGTCATCAAAGCTGCTTTCATGACAGCAAAGATGCCACTTGCTGCCTCGGAATGTCCAATATTAGGTTTCACTGTGACCAGGTTAGTACTAATCAGCCCGAAGAATCGGGACAGGGGATCTCTACCTGCTCCAATCAGAAGTGGCTTATCCGCAGGTCTGGTATCGTTCATGGCTCGGGATATCGCCCGAACCTCGATCGGATCACCTACAGGTGTCCCTGTGCCATGAAGCTCGGCATAAGCTGTCAGATTTGGGTCCAGATTGGCTTTTTGGTAAGCCATTCGCACAACCCGCTCTTGACCCTTCACACTAGGGTGGGTAATCCCCATCCCTTCTACCTTTCCGTTGCTATTGGAACATCATTAGTGAGCTTACATCCGTGAATGAACACTGTATACCGGGCGAAGAATAGCGATGTAGCAGTTCAGTCTGGTTTGCTTACGTGTTGACGGCTGTCGCGCGGACCACGCCTCGTATTGGGTCACCATCGCGAATTGCGTCGGAAAGACGCTTGACGTATAAAGCCCCCGCACCCTCAGCTCGACCATAGCCATCGGCTGAAGCATCGAATGTGTGACATGTTGACGTAGGCGATAATATGCCTAGTTTAGCGGTGTTCATATGCTGATCCACCGTAATAATGAGATTAACACCGCCGACAATAGCAGCGTCGCAATCCCTGTTGCGGAGGGCATGGCACGCATTGTGGAGTGCATAGATGGAAGAGGAGCACGCTGTGTTGATGGTGAAGCTGTACGTATAGAAATTAGTCAACCCGTGACGCCGTCGTCTTGGTAGAAAATCAGGAGACAGGTGGTTCGGGGCTAAAGTCTCACCTCGGCCCATGCAGGTTGAAGATATTGCCAATGCGATTGCTAATAATGCCGGGGTCTACCCCTGTTGCGGCGTAGTTATGCCGAAAATCCGGGTCGCGGGTTGACATTTGCTCTTCGCAGGGGACCCCAGTTAGCACTCTTGTCGAAAAAAAAAATTTATATATATGAAATGGGGTGAGGAACTGACGATAATCTGATGTGAAAGACCCCACGAATACAGCCGTATTAGATCCGGCTATAGAGTCTAGCGTGACTCCCGCTGAAGTCAGGCATTCATACGATACTTCAAGCATTCTCCTCTGTTGTGGATCCAGCCACTGAGCCTCAATTGGCGTCATGTTGAAGAAAGTGGGATCGAAGTCATCTGGGCGTCCGTTCAGGAAATACCCTCCCGCAACGTTAAACGAGCCAGGGCGGGCGAGGTTCTCATGATAATGAGCATCGATGTTGAAGCGGGACTCTGGAACTTTCGGCGTCTGGCCAGAACGCTTCTCAACCAGCATTTGCCAAAAGGATGAGTCCGAGTCAACGCCGCCAGGAAGACGGCAGGCTATAGTCTTGTAGTTAGCCCAACATCCCAAGTTATTATCGTAGGACCCTCGAGGGACGGCCACATCCAAGAAAGTACGTACCCATTCCGCAGATGGCCACCGGCTCGAGGGTAGAGTCCTCATGGCCCTCGTCTTGCTCTACTAAACCCGGCGACATGTTGAAGGTCGGGTTCACTCTGACAGCGCTTGCTCGCTGGATATTTTGCCGTCTTGGTCTGGTTCCATTCTGTCGGGTGGGTGATCGATATTTAATAAATACCCAGAAGACGACAAACGTACAATCCTAGATGCCCATCTTATCGTCATCTTTCTGATCCACCCTAGGCACGTCTTCTCAAACCCTTGACAAATTCTTCCGCCATCCCGTCCTAGGCATGATGGTGAAGACCCTACCTTGCAGATTCCTAGGATTAGTATCATATAGGTCCACAGTCTCACCTTGGTCCACATTTGGCCGCTTGTCTCAGACCCCTCACCAACGTACAGTAGTCTATCTCGACACCCCTAGGTCTTTCTACGCAACACAACCTCGGGATGAACCGTATTCGGCCGACTACAGTTGTAGATATAAAGTGCAGGATCCATTTCTTTTGCACGTCTAAACAAGGGTCATACATAGGCTTCTCGCTACCGAATGCGATTGCCGTGAAGGAAACTAACGAGCGGTCTTCTTGCTCTTCACCTTAGAGCCGTTGATCCTTGCCCCGTCCCGATACTATGGCAGGGTTTCGTTTCCTAGTGTAGGATTAGATCGGTGAGAGCCATATCTACTCACCGACCACACACATCAGCATCCTAAAGAGAATACCTACCTACCTAGGTTTCGCACTCTGAAGGTTGTGATTACTATTTCGTAAAACGACAGATCATTTCGAGAGCTCTTATCAAATTTTACTCTTTTTTATATTTACGTCGCACAATCCTGCTTACCTTCATCCGAAATTACTACATCAAGCCACACGTTCACCATCAAATCCCAAAGACAGGTTGAAAGAAGTACCCAACTCGCGCCACTATGCATGGTTCTTTTTCCCGAAGAAGAAGGCAAGACTAATCCCTACACTTTTCCGGACCGTCTACTCAATTCTCGACATGCTCCGTGCTTTTATGGTGGATCTCGTGAGTTTCTCGACCGCAACATGCAGAGCAAGTGCCGGGGTTCCCTATCGCATTTCCGGGGACAGTTCCTCTAATCGGGAAGACTCGAGCTTGGCCTGTCCCGGATTTCCGGTCCGTATCTAGTTGGCCTACTATCCTTACCTCTAGGTAGCTCTACCTAGGTACGTATCGTGTCTTGAATTCCCTAGGTATTGTGTCCCATATCCGATAAACGAACCCTAAGCTTACGATGTACACGCATCCAGACTGGTGGTAATCGGCGTGCTTCATGCATGTCAATATGAGTATGTACAACTTGCCGAGCTGTCAACTGCGGGTCACATACGCGTGCTTGGTAGGATCGTCACTAGGAGCAAACCTTCGAAAATGTTACACTACATATGTAATATACCGACACACCGTCTCCGTTGCGTAGGGAGCAGACTTCCAGAATATTGATACGTAGACACCAGCCAGCCTTATCATATGTAGTAATAAGCTCTATCATCCTACCTACCGAAGCATACTGACTTCATCAAGAACACGGTACATTACTACTAAGCCTAAGTAACTCCCTAACGTTATACGAATATGCCCTCTTTTTCTTCTTTTGGCGGTAAAACATACATACACACCCATGTTAACTACCCTGTACTACTGTACATGCACATCCCCAACACAAGCATCAAGGACCGTTCAACAAATCCCGGACTGGTGGGGCCACGATCCGGGGTCACATCCCGAATGGATCCAACAGGGCTCCGCAACTCCTATTTGGCCTAGGGACCTACAAAAAGTGCCACTACGCAACACACGTAGCAAGTGCACAAGCGAGATGGCATGCATCGAGAGGATTGTTACCATGTTGTGAGGATGACGACTCGACTTAACTACCTATAAGATCGTCTAGATATAGGTTCCGCTGCTGTTCTTCTCAGTTGCCACAACATCGATCTAGACTAGGGAGTGTGGCCGCTCCACATAATACGCCGCAAAAGGAAGTAGAGCCAATTTGGATAGGGAAATAACACTACATCATTATCGTGCCATATTCAAGGTATGGCAATTTAACAAATTTTCCGGTGGCTGCACGTGTGTAGCTATATATGTGGATATATAGGTACGTATTTCATTGTATGGTATCATGTCCCGCGGTCACTCCGAGCTTTGTTTCCTCTACCTAGCCCGCCGCTGATGAAAGAGATTGCCCCCCTTTAAGGTACATGGTCAGAGAAGATGATCAAAGTAGACTTATCACATTTGAGCTTCCCGAAGCTTGATATCTACTCACACCATAATTCCATACACGGGCAAAATCCTTCACGTGGGCATCTATGTGGACGCCAAATTAAAGTAATTCCCCAGAGGGACTGGCACTGTAACTGGGTACCAAACGATACATGCTGATTAATCGATTTAAAACAAATTGGTATTCAAGATCGGTAACTTATATAATATTCAGTATGCCGATCTGGTCCACTTTGTTCCGACTCAGGTTACTTCTAACGGTCGCCGAAGCCCGGGTCGGATTCACCTCCATCATCTTCAATACTCCGGACTTCGGAAGTAACTCGACTAGATGGACTAGAAGACTCCCTACTGCGACTAGGCTCCGGCTGATCTCCACAACACCCGAACCTAGTACGCAATAGTTTAGACCAGGTAGTTAGTCTAACGGCCATGAAGGACACGTCAGTAAATCAACTAAGCTAACCAAGCCAGCGGAGCAAGCGCCGGGATAGATAAACTAGGCTAGAAGTTTAGTATGAAGCTATTTTAGCAATAGCCGAGCGAAACATACAGAATCCAAATCCAGTTTTCACCTTATATTCTCATCGTGACCGGTGTAGCCCTTCAACTAACTGCGCTCAGATTAACATCAATTCTCACCGATGCAGCCAATCAAGAAAGGCGAGCAAGCATGAGCCATCTAATTAGCTGCTTGGCCTATTTCATACCACTTAAGCAACCTTTCTTCCTACACTAGGGAGTATGAGTTCCCAGCATTCAGAGATAAGTCTAGTTCCCCAGTATTCTTTTTCTTCACCGACTACGACCAGTTGAAATCCCACCCGCTTGTATAACCTCCTCGCCCCTTCGAGCACGCTAAATGTCCACAAGACTATCTTGGCGTAACCTCTTTCGCGCGCAAAGGATACACAATCATCGATCAATCTAGCCCCCAGACCCATGCCCCTGGCACTAGGATCTACAGCGAAGAGTCGCAAAAGCGCGGTATCCGCCTGTTCCCTGTGCTTCAGACAGGCAATAGAGCCCAGGAACTTGCCCGTTTCGGTAGATTCCGCGATGAACACACGCTCTAGTCCAGGATCAAAGCTGTCGAGAAAATCCGCCACAATGCGCGCGGTAGATGCTTCGAAACTTGCAGCCCACCCGAATTCTTGTGCATACTATTTTTGTCTCTTCTCAGCTCATGGGGTTTGAATTGAAAGGGGGGTTTTTCTTTTCTTACTAGAGAGCCGTGCTGGCTGACTACCTTGCCCATGTCGCCGGGGCCGTGGGTTCTAATCCTGTAAGTCGGGGAAGAGCTACCATGTTTAGGCTCCATCACGGACTTTAATTAAAATACAGGGCGCGACGGGCTCTCCCGTAGATCCCGAGAGTTAAAACTAGAAATTGATACAGTAGCAAATATAGGTACCTATTCGATGTCATAACATAAGTATTTAAAGTTGTGCCTAGTTGATAAAAGATCCCGAGATCAGGACGCGGATGAGTCATCGTGTATTCCTAAGGGCGCACCATCCAGTACCTAGCACGTTAAACATTTGGTGGCGTCTAGGTATGCTATTTACCGTAGACGGCCCCCGGCACGGACGCAACATATTATTATTTAGGATTTACACTTAAGATTATGGGGCGATAAGGAATGTGCGGGGTACTTTTTTTTATTTTGTTGTAGTGATACTCTATGACTTTTTAAATGCTAGGAAATCTTTACAATAGAAACTAATGAAATATCAATCGCCATCTTTCAGCGGCATGAGATGGAAGCCCTTGACTTTTGGCCCCGTTTCTTATCGTGTCCTCAAAATCTGCTCCAATGCCAACCGCCCGGCTCTGACTTCAGGGTGTACGTAGAGGTGATCTATGGAAGCTAGCGGCACAAACTCATACCTCCACCCTTCGAAGTTAGGGATTGATGTAATCCCCCGCGGAGCTCTCACAATAAACACTCGAACTCTCACAGATGTTCCAGGGCTGTCAATTACCACAGACTGGTTATAGTCCAAGAGGTGTTCTGGAATGTGAATCCCAAGGCAAAGCCTACCAACACGAAGGGCAGTTTCAAGTGCCGTTTCGTCAAGGTATGGCACCAGATTAGGGATACTGTAAGTTTGATATGGGTCATCTAAGCGGTAGCGCACGAAAAGTTCGGGGTCGTCATTGAAGTCTCGAAACATCAAGACACCAGTATTATCAAGGGACCTAGAGGGTGTATGCTGCTCGCCCATCGTAACATGCGACATTGTGAAGGAGAATCTTTTTCGTTTCTGGAAATTTATGTAAGACGAGGTAGATTGGTCAAGAGTGAGTAAGTATGTTGTGTGAGTAGAGAGTAATGGTTTTTAGAAAATGGGGTTCAGAAGGAGTAGAGAACCGCCCGTATTTATTGACATAGATCGGCCATAGAATCAGTTGTGTTGTTATGACTACCTTTCATACAAGAATCCTGTTCAGTAACAAAGGCATTGTGTTGCTAGCCAATCAGTAGCAAACTTGTGAAACATCTATAGTGACAACAAACACACTGTAACAAAGCCTTGATGTCTAGAGTAACGGAAGTTTGAGGTGTATCTTGGCCAATTTCCCTCATTATTTACTGTTGAGATCTCCTCATACCTAACATCAAGTTCGATATAGCACCACAGCACCTAAACTAGGTCTCCCAGTTTGGACACAAGCCCGGGGATTTCTACCACTACGTTCTCTTTCGTTGCTTCATTTAAAACTTCCACTCTCGCAGTGTGACGTGCGCTTGACGCGTCAAACACTCTCTCTCTATATACTCTTGTCTTCATGTTGCCTTCCAATGCCACCTTCAACGTTGATGCTGCGATAATACTATCGCGGTGCCATATTCCTTCTCGCTCGGGAGCGAGTCTTAGGAGCACCAAAGCTTGGGTGCGTATTGATCTGTCCCGACACTTCAAACATGTGAAAAATAGCAAAGGAATGACTCCCGCATCCAAGGTAATAGACGTGGGTGAAGCAGAGTAGAGAATCTGTTGCGACATACTAACTAGTTTCGAAAAGTCACCAACATGATCATCATATGCTCGTTCGGATTCAGCGAGAAGCGTCTTCAAGATGATATTAGTCATCAAATGATATGAACTGAGCAGAAGCGTCCCATAGTTAGCTTTCTCGCCATTAGTCCGAGTGCTGAATCTAGTCGTAGATAAGGCTTGCCATTGGCTAAGGTCCGCGAGTAAGGAATGTCGGGACCGCAATATTTCGGTGAACTCGGGGCTTGATGACTCGAAATGGGCCACGGAGCGCTCAGCATGTTGTTTTTGGCGCACTAACCGGAATACTTTCAATAGTATATTATCCAGGAGACACCGAGATTCATAGATGCTCAAACATCGACGTCTAGCGGACATAACATTAAAGGACAGTTTAATTGAACTGGCTGAGTGAAAATCCGTGTTTGGGTAACCGTGAGCTGTAGCGTGAGTTTGGAGTCTCATGAAAAGGTGTAGAATGTTCTCATTGATTTGTTCTGTGGGCGGATCCCCCCGAGAACTGGTACACTTCGAAGCTTGCGACCAATCCCGTATAATCTCTAGGCCGCTTCTCAGGTGCCTGAGCCCTGCTTCGAAGTTATTCCTGAGGAACTCAAGCCACGTAAAAAGAGCACAACAGACTAAAACGGGCTGTAGAGAGCGTGTCTTTTGACGTATGTTCTCGGAAACGGACTTCACAGCCATATTATATCGAGCCAAAACTAGCGGGGTGCTGGCAATGTCAAGAACTCCCTGAGAATTATGTAAACATTGTTCCCCGTGGAGATATGCTCTTTGGAGAGCAGCGACGGCGCAGATTGAGTAGTGAATGCTTGGATATACACGGGCAAACTGCAGCATCAAATGCGCCCAGCAGAAGGGCTCAAAATGCCGAGATACCTCATTCTCCGTCATCGACTGAAAAATGTGCAGTAGTTGGCCATCCTCTCTAGACTTAAGAGCGTGGTCTGCCATAGAAGAAGGCAGTGTTACTCGCTGATTATACCTCCAAGTCTTTGGTTGGCTTGGTCTGGCATCGCTGTACTCGCACTTCCTACCTGTGGATGTACATCGTCGGCAATGTGGTTTCTCCTCATCGCACTTTATCCTGCGTATTCTATTATGGGTGTTAGAAATTTTCTGGTGTCGTGATAAAATTAGCACTGGGCGGTCCTCACTTGCAAACGATGCATCCAGTACGGGCTCGCGCTGTACCCTTCCTAGGCCTGAATCCGGAGGCCGGGGCACGCCTTGAGGCGCGTGAAAGCGGCTGCGCAAGCTTTGGTAATGGCAACAATTTTGGGTTCAAAAAATCATTCATAGCGCTCATTGTGAGTATCAGGGTAGTTTTCCATTGACATGCACAGCTGCTTCGTAGCCATATGTTATGTTTGACAGTTAACTCGACCAGCTTTCGGCTAGAATATCGCAACTTCATTACGAAACCGTAGGATGCAATGAACAGTGGATAAAATACGAACGGACCAATCGCCGCTATCCATTCTACGAATTAGGCCGACTCAGCCTCAATGATCCCAGCCTGGGACATCAATTATTAGGCACCCCGGCTCCTTCGGCATTATCCGAGTGCGAATTGAGACTTTTAGTTTCTACGGAATGGGTTATACTGTTCGAAGTTGGGAATTTTCAAGGATCGCGTGCTGACTACTACTAATAATGAGCTTTCCGGCCTAGATACTATATATAAGTCTTTTCTAATAAGGGGATTACGAACCAGCCAATCACAATGGGTATTTTATCTGTCGAGTTGTTTCATAGACTTGGTGAACTAGAAGTGTAGATGAGGACATGTGATGCCCAGGAAGCCCTCAATTACCTATATAAATTGCAATCACCACGACTCATCAATAATTGAAAACAAGTCTAAGTTTCTTCGTAAGTTACCTGCGATATAAGGGCACATCCCTTAAAAAAATTCAACCATGACGAAAGTATCTTGTTACGTTTTTATTTTATCTGCCCTATTCATTTGCTCGGCTTACAGCCATGTTCAGTCTATCCAATGGCTAGACTGTCGTACCCACCTACCTTCAACACTGTCCATAAATCCAGCACAGCTTATGAGCCTCCCGGAAACTCTTCGATGTGGCCAAATTAGTGTTCCCATGGACTACAGCCGTCCATATGGTTATGAGAATAACATTACTCTTGGCATAGCTATGCATCGGCCACAGAAGTCAAAGGGTGCAATCTTCGTGTATGACAGTTTACCTGAATCGGATCGAACATTCAACTAAGTGTTTCATGTTAGAAACCCTGGTGGGAGTGACCCTGTTGCCGTTCTTGCGTGGGAAATGGCGTTGAACCTAACCGAGACGTTCAGGGGTTTAGAAGACTATGATTTGATGAGTATGTAGCTCCCTTTTCAAGATTGCAAGCTCCCCAAGGAACCGAAATACTAAATACTAAACGATGTGGCAGTGATGGATATTAGAGGCACATACAGTTCTAATCCCTTGAATGTATCTCTCCAGACATTCAATGATCTGCCACTGTCATAGTTTGTCATTCAATTGTGTCTTTAGATGGTTTGATATCTAATCATTTCTTAGTCCCCGAAGGAAAACAGAATTCGAAATATATAGGAAAGCGTCCGCAGCCATGTTTCAATCTTGGATTGACTCTAGTTCTCCTCCGGGAATTGTTGGTCATGTTGGGACAAAAGAAGTAGTTCAAGACTTTGAACAGATCCGAACCGCACTGGGCTATGATAAGATTTGCTTTATAGGGCTCTCATAGTAAGCACCTATTGAAGCTAGGTTCGCCCCGAATTTTGAGTCTAACTAACAGCATAAGCGGCACGTACCGTGCTCAGCAATATGCGGCTGCATTCCCCGCCCGAATAGACAAGCTAGTCTTGGACGCCATTGTCCCGCATGGAAGAGTTCGGTTCCACTTCCGTTAGTAGTTGCATGGAGTTTAACTGACTATGGAAACTAGTCTCTCCGTGATAAGTCATTTGACGACATTAAGGCCCTTAATCGAGCTGTTCTACGTGCGGATGCGTATTGCCAGGACAGTGACTCTTGCCAACTCCAAAGGTCGGGAAAGGGGAGTATTCCTATGGTAAGAATTCCAAGAATATGAAGGCAGGACAGAATCGTGTGCTAACAGTTCAGGCAATTAAAACTATCATCCGACGGGCTCGGACTCAGCAGATAATTCCCGTCTCAGCACTACAATCCGCCCTCGCTTCACAATTTTCAGGGGACCCCGATTTCGACTCTTTCACTGTATCACTTGAAATGGCGCTTGACGGCAATTTATCCTCATTGCTAGAAAGCGCACCATTAACAGTTGAATCTGTTGTTGCTTTACCACAAGAATGTGGAGATTTGCGTACGTTAAAAGGCCTATCTCATCTCACCTTGATAAATGCTAATTGATATGGAACTAAAGCGTATAATGAGTATACGTACGAGGCATTTAAGGATTCGTACGATGATGCCATTGCTGTAAGGCTTGAAACAATATCATAGGGATGACTAAATCTAATTACGAAGCTTGATAAAACGGGAATCGGAAGGGCAGCTATTTGGCAGCTCCAAGTGAGCCTATCTATAGTTGGTGGCTGCTTATTCGTTCAAGGTTGCTAACGGTATAGCTTGGTTGTTCTGGTTGGCCATTCCATGTAAATTCGGAGGTCCCTCAACCTATAGCCAAACCGACAATAGTGATGGCCGCCGACTTTGATTTCGAGTAAGTCTTTTTAACCCCCTTCAGAGACTCGCTTGCGCAAGGTCTAACCGTGATATCAGTGCTCCAATTGAATGGTCTCTATTTGACCTGACCCAGTTTGACCTTGATTTCGTGTCACTCGTAGTGCGCCACGGGGATGGTCATACGTCTTTCGCAAGTATGTTTTAACGTTCTAACGTGCGTTTAAATATCTAACGTAGCTGAGTATAGTCCCGAATGAGCCGTTTGGTACAATAGGCAAGAATTTCCTGCGGTCCGGAGAACAACCGTATCCAACCAGCACACCACTTTACAAGATCTTTTCCGGAAGTAACATTAATTACACGTTCCCGAATCCGTATCGCGTGCCATTCAATCCTTGATTGACTAGCGTGTTTATCCTCCAACCCGCACTAGAATGTTATCGCGGCAAAGTTGAGGGGCATGTTCACAAACTACGGAGGACTCGAGTTGATGTAATGTTAAATGGCTTGGTTTTCTTTTTATACATTTAGTTTCGTCTCATCAGTGTCTTCTACACAAATGCGATTGTTTTAGCCACTCCGCCAGGCCTCTAGCAATGCTGACAAGGCGTCTAAGTCCAAAAGAGTGTGGTTATGTGTGATCAAAAACACGCCTTGCTCTACTAGGGCAGACCGTGAATTGTGGCGGATCGTTGCTTTCGTTAATTTCATAGAAGGGGCTTTATTTTATGCTCTTCGTGCAGGTCTTCCAACTCAGCTGCAAGGGTACCCTCCGCGACGTCTTCTCCATCTTGTACATCCGCAACCCATTTCACTCGGCCGCCTCTGTTCGCTCGAATTTCTAATTCCATCTTCATCTGCTGCACAACGCAGACCACTTGTCCTGGTGCGATCTCATCCCCCTCGGCTACTGATAGCTCGACTAGCTTCCCGGGAAATGGTATAATCACATGGTGCGGGTTATTGAGGTCCCCGTGACGATGCTTTCCTGCTGCCATGATGGCGGCGGAGGACGCAATACCACTAGTCGCTTCAAGCGCGAAAGGTTGTGGTTTCTGAGAATCCGGATGCGAATACTCGATGTCCGCTTTAAACATTAAAGGAAACTCATTACGAACAACACGAGTTATCTTGATGTGATGAGTTGCTTCGGTTGCGTTATTGAAAGGGGCTTTGAGTTTAAGAGCCCATGCGTCGCCTTTGCGTAGTATGACTGCCGAGTTGGAATTGCTAGGTGTTGGTGATAAAGATTTTGTATCGTCATCGATAGAAGGGGACACTGTTTGTAGACGATTCGTAATGCTGCTAGATATTTCTACCCCTGAGACAAGTAGACTACCCATGCATCTTTCTAGCCACAAGGTGTCACATAACGCGTGCTCGAAGTCCTCATGTGCTACTATTGCACGTAGAATATCGAGATTAGTTTTTACCCCTCCAATCCAAGTATCCTCAAGCGCTCGTCGGGATTTGGACAGCGCAGCCTGTTGGGATTCGCCAGTGATAATGATCTTAGCGAGGAGACTATCATAATCGGCGCCCACCACTGTTGTTCGACGGTGATTGAGATGGGTGTCAACCCTCACTCCCTGCCCGGTTGGCAAGGAGAAGGGCCCTACCCGACCGATGCTCAGCGTCCAATCTTTATGAGCGTCTTCGGCTATAAGTCGCAGCTGAATTGAATGCAGATTGGGTACTTGCATGGCGTCTGGCGAAATGTTCCTCAATTTGGTGTCCGCAAGCTTCGCGCCTTGTGCGATTTCCAATTGTATTCTAACTAGATCAATAGAGACGATGCATTCTGTGACGGTATGCTCTACCTGGAGTCGTGGATTTACTTCTAAGAAGAAGAACTCGCGTCGGTCTGCATTAGCAAGGAATTCGAAGGTACCAAGCGATAGATATTTGATGTGTTGAGCCATCCGCAATGCTGCTTCAATGATCTTGCTGATGAATTCTCGGTCTCTAATGGTACTGGGTGCTTGTTCAATAATCTTTTGATATCGTCGTTGAATACTACATTCACGTTCCCATAGACTGCCCGAAAGCCGAAGTCAGTGATGTCCGCACATAGGTGAAGGAGAACGAGATGTAACTGATGCGCGACGTCTAGCTGAAGAATGAAGGATTTTGAACATACTGGCGTACTTGACCGGAGCCATCACCGACGATCTGCACCTCAATATGTCGGAATCCCTCCACCGCAGCCTTTTCAACGAAGATCTGGTGTGAAGGGCTTTCAGCAATTGCGCGTCTCGTGGCATTTTCAAGGTCAGACTCCTGCCGGACGAATCGAATTCCTTTGCCACCGCCGCCATCTACGGCCTTAAGCATAATCGGAAGACCAATCCCCTTAGCGAAGAGTTGGACATCTTCTAATTTCGCAGTCGGCTCATTCATAGCGGGGAGAGTGGGAACGCCGCATTCTTGGGCTAGCAGCTTCGCGGCGAGTTTATTGCCAGTCTTACTAAGGATATCCCAACCTGGACCAATCACGACGACACCGGCCTCATTCCACATGCGTTGCGCAAACTCGGCGGACTCAGACAAAAAGCCATATCCAGGATGAACCGCATCAATTCCATGCCGCCTTGCGATTTCTATGATAGCCGATATATCTAGGAAGCTAGCGGGAGAAGGGATTGATACTAAGTGAGCAGCACCTATAGAGTGGCATGTGTCGCCGGACGTCGCGAGAGCAAATGTTTCAATTGAGAGCTCTCGTGCGCAGTCGATTATTCGCTTCGCTATTTCGCCCCTTGCTGTAGATTTAGCAAGTAGCTCGTTCGATGAAATTAGTTTCTGCAATAGGCAGCTTTCCTTACCTATTTGCGATTAGAAGCCGTCTTATAGGCCTTCGTGGAGGCCCACCATTGTGATCGGATTCGATTACTACCTCCATCTCACCTAGCCGAGTCACGATGCCATCATTGACGTAGATATCATGTCGACCGATTGAAGATAGTTAAGAGAGTGAGTGTATGGTGTCTTTCTCCCCCACTTTCGCGCGATAGCTAGCTGCCCACATTACGGAATGCGGGGGTCTGGGGATCCTGGGGTTAACTATATCCTCTCTTTAGGGTGGCTGGTTGCTTAGAGGTAAGTAGTTGGACACTGTATCTTCCCTTATTCGCCTAGCGTACTCTAACTTATAATACTGGCCTAGGTTTCATTAAACCTGGTGGTTTCGTCGCTATCTATCTTACATGCGCCAATCGACTGCCGCGGAAGGATGGCTTCAGATGAGGGCAGCACCTCTAAGAAAGCCCGTGAACGTGTGCAGCAGGTTTCGTCCCATATTGCACGTGTAGCACCCCAGAAAGGCAATGCCTCTCAATCGTCTACACGCCGGAATACCTCAGTCGGCCCACCAGCTGACTACTCCGACCGACTCGGCCAGATAGCAACGCTTGAGAAACTGGCACGCACGCCTGACGTTAATCACCGAGGTTATTCCAGGCAGAAAAAGGCCGGTAAGCTCTGGGTTCACGAGCGCGTCGAAGCCCTTCTTGACCAGGGGAGTCTTCAAGAAATTGGGAGTATCACAGGTGATGTGACTTGGAGCAAGGAAAGAGGCGAGGATGGTGTCGAGAAAGAAGCTATCACTGATTTCACGCCAAGCAATAGCGTTCAAGGGTACGGGCGTCTCAACGGGCGTAAGATCGTGTTTACGGCTGATGACTATACCCTGCGTGCGGGCCATGCCGACGGAGCGTCGTGGGAGAAGACACTATACATTGAGAAGCTTTCTATATCATTGAGGCTCCCCATCGTGAAGCTCGTGGACGGATCCTCGGGTGGCGGGAGCGTTACGCTTATACGAAAACATGGGTTTTCGTATGTCCCTCCACTTCCCGCATTTGAGCAGGTCGTCGCACAACTGAATTTAGGAATTCCCAACCTTGGTGCCGTACTTGGGCCGGCTATTGGGCTTGGTGCTGCGCGGGTTACAGCATGTCACTTTAGTGTGATGGCTGCCAATATAGGGTCACTGTTCAATGCAGGGCCTAAAGTCGTGGAGGGCGCGACATTCGAAGAGGGTTTGACTATGACGGAACTGGGGGGTCCCGACAGTAAGCTTTTCCTATTTCCCTCCTAGTCAGATAGAGCCACAGGCATTACACATGGCCTAAATCTAACGGTATAACAGTACACTGTCGCAACGGTACGATAGATAATGTAGCGCACAATGAGCGGGACGCATTCGAGCAGATCAGGCGTGTTCTTAGCTACCTGCCCAACTCAGGCTTTTCTGCTCCACCAGTGATCAAGAGCAATGACATCCCTGATCGACGCGAAGAGACTCTTCGAAGTCTGGTCCCACGGCGAAGGGAGCGCATGTACGATGCACGGCGGCTCATCTCACTAGTCGTCGACACCAGCTCTTTCTTCGAGATCGGCGCGCTTTGGGGCACGACAGCAATCGTTGGTCTTGCGCGTCTAGATGGCCGCCCTATTGGTATCATTTCAAACAATTGTGAAAGCCACACCGGAGGTGCCCTCGACGCTCTGGGCTCCCAGAAGATAACGAGGCACCTGAAGCTCTGCGATGTCATGAACCTGCCTATTCTCCAGTTCGTCGACGTACCAGGCTACGCCGTTGGCACAGCTGCTGAGCGATCTGCGACCATGAGGTACGGTATAAATCTCGCCATGGCGTATTACACAACAACCACGCCCATTTTCAGTGTTATTACGAGACGGGTTTACGGTGTTTCCGGAGGCGTTATGCTAGATTGCCGTGACCCGCGCATGCGCGTGGCATGGCCGAGCGGCGACTGGGGATCGTTGCCGCTCAAGGGCGGGATTGAAGTCGCCCATTCGCACGAGCTCAAGGAGGCCGTAAAGAAAGGTGGTCAGCAGTTAGCCGATGAGCTTCACGCAAAACTAGAAGCCGAGTATAATGAATTAAGTAAGTGATACTATCATTTCCAACAATCTTAACCTGTTGCTGTTTATCAGTCACGATAGATTCTCTAGTGGCCGGAGATTCCTAACCTTTATTATAGTGAACCCGATAAGAACGGCAAATGCATTTAGTATTGAGCAGATTATTGACCCCGCTGACACCCGATCTATTGTCTGTACCTGGGCCTCCCATGTCTATGCAGAGCTTATGGAAGAGAGGTTGGCGAAGAGAAGGGCCGGTACACTTCATGCATCATTTGCCTAAGGCTTTTTTACCTCTCGCTTCTGGTCATTTTAATATTAAGTTTATGATCGGGGAGACTAGATTAGTACTTCATCGCCAACTACATACCGGAATCGGGACGAATACTATCTTCGTATAGGGAACTAATTCATCTTCCCTGTATTCCCTGACAGGAGCACTGATGCGGCCGGAGAATTCGTATGAACTTCTTATAGACGATTGAGAAGCGGAAGTAAAGGCAGAGAGATACATACCACTTCGCTACGAAAGGATGTTTTTTGAGTGGGAAGAATCGACTATTATGATTACTTATCGTACTAGGACTGTACTATAGTCTGACTTGGTCGTAATTATTCCATGATATTATATGTATATCTAAAACACTGCTTTTGCGACACCTATTGGCTAATAGATTGTTCTAACGAGCGCGTGGCTCTCTCGGCTGCTCCTTGACCGGCAGCTCTACCCATAATGACACCCATGGTCAGGCCGCTACCCCCAGGATAGTTGTTGAAGAATAAACCGCCTAGGATCTCGCCTGCGCACCAGAGGCCTTCGATGGGCCTCCGAGTAGCTTCGTTTAGGACTTCAGCTTTTGGGGTAGCGGCAAGGCCACCGAAAGTGAAGGTAATGCCGCACGTTACCTCAACTGCTTGAAAGGGGCCCTTTTCCAAGGGTATTGCCCAGTTGCTCTTAGGGAGGGATAGACTCCGCGATTTCCCCTGCGTCGACATGCCATCCCGAGTTGCTGGATCAAAGTTCCGCGCATCCTGCTCTTTCCGAAAGCTCTTACATGCCTCATTGAATTCCTCGATAGTATCTAAGAACTGTCTTTTGTTTGTTAATCCCTTGGTTGCGAGTATATCCGCCAATTCTTCGAGCGTGTCTGCTCTCAGGTTAGTGGTGACGTCGTCGGCGTATTCCTCTTTTCGAAGCCATTTCGAGCCGTTCACATCCCACACCTGGAATGCGATACCTTGAGGCTGTTTTAGGATCTCACGCCCGAATATAGCATAAGTGAAATTTCGGAGATCAGAACCCTCATCTACAAACCTCTTGCCATCCACATTCACCATGATGCCGAGCGGATAACCCGACTTCGTGAATTGGTTCGTTAGCACTCGGTCGCCAGAGTTCCGGGGTGAATTGGCATCCCACGCAACAGAGTGGCAGCCTGAGTAATTCCCTTCTAGCATCGCTCCTATGCTCTCTGCCATTCTATGTCCATCACCAACATTGTACTTAGTGCCGCGCACATGTGCAATGTCCCAACCAGGGCCAAGGTATTTCGTCCGAAGTGCCGGAGAAGCCTGAAATCCCCCACATGCCAGGATTACACCACCCCTGGCGGCGATGGTGCTGAACTTTCCATTTCTGTACACTTTGACGCCGAGAACCGCGTTTGTGATTGGATCGGTGATTAGATTAATAGCTGGGCAACTAAACCGAACAGCGACACCGCTTTTTTCGGCGAGTTCGAGGTGCCATTGGAACAACCCCTTTCCCTGTCCTAGCTACACGATTAGTGCATTGGGTAGACGCTTGTGGTGCATGAATGGGAGAATTACCAATCATGTTCATAACCATGCCTCCCCAGAATTTATATTTCCCGTCTGTTAAAAACGATTGCCTATTAAACGATAGCATGAATCGGGCGCCATTATCCATAAGCCATTGGACGGCTTCTCTCGATTTGTCTACGAGAGTATTAGCTAGAGCCGGATCGGCACGCCCCTTCGTCACTCGATTTATGTCCTATAGCATAGTTAGCTAACTCCAATATCAAATATGAATACTCGTATAGACCTACAGCGTGGAAATCCGCCTTCCTGTATGGTGCCATCTCAATCTTATCGATGAGTTCTTGTGGTAAACCCTTACTGCCATCAGGCTGGTAGAGGTAAGGTCGTAAATCGTCGAGTCCATCGAAACAACATCGATAGGCAGCTGCTGTGAAATACTATAATCAATTAGTATCATCTAAACTTTGGGGAAAGTAAGAGGACGCGGATAGCTACCGTATTACCCCCAGCATCGTCGAGCGGTGCCTTTTCTACCAGAAGAACTCGGGAGCCCGCTTGTGCTGCTGTTGTAGCCGCAGAAAATCCGGCATTGCCGCCGCCGACAACGACGACATCAAAGATCTCATCAAACTCCATGCTCGATGTTTGGTACTTAGGCAATTGAAAAAGCCCCCTATTTGTCAAGCTTTTCAAGATGATATCAATCGAACATCGGGCGTAAGGGGCGTGGAGACTGCTATTCCCGGCGCCCAACTTTCTCAGCGCCACCACTCTCGGCCCTGTACTTAACCGACAATCCGATCAAAAGTCGACCCGTAGCAGGGCTAGAGAGGGGTAAGAGTGTTCTGGATGAGCGCCTCCTAGACTCATTAGGTAGGTAGGTTTTCTATTCCCCAGGTTTTGGAATCCATAGAGTCCATACTACCCCGCATTCACCATATTTTAGCGTCGCTAAACAAGTTGATCGGGAGGACGTCGAAGTGAATACCAAACTAATAGAAGGAACTGAGGAGCATATATCGGCTCCTTATTTTGCTTTAGATTCGAGCTGACTTATTTCTTCAGGTGATCAGACCGTCCTGTTACTGCACACCTAGGAACAGTCACGCAGGTCAGACGTCATAAAACTCGCGCGAGGGGAAACGCGAAGATGCGTAGCCATCCCCCGCTGTTGGAGTAGTATTCAATCACTTGCCAGATAGGTAAGGGACTTATCGTGTGCGTTACACTAGGATATAGAAGGTGAGAAGTCAGCACCAGGTTGTTTATCAATGCCATGATATCTCTAGTAAGCCGCTCATTCGCTGATATTTTGCTACTCCGATGATTACGTATGGGCTCGAGAAAAGCCCACTTCCATGTGTGAACATAATCTTCCTACCAATATATCTATATATACGAATAGGTATCACCAATATCACTATTTATCGATCAATGATGGGCACCGCGAAGCGGGATATTGAGACGGTAGAAGACACAAGCGAACGGCGTCACGCCGTGGGCTTGGCACTTGGCGATGCTCCGACGCTCGAAGAAGAAAAAGCCGTCATTAGCAGATTGGATTGGCGGCTTATGCCGATGATATTCGCTATTTACTCGTTGTCAGTCCTAGATAGATCGAACTTAGGTAATGCGCACGTCGCCGGTCTGGACAAGAGTATCGGGCTCGTCGGCAACCAGTATTCTACGCTAGGCACCTTCTTCTATGTGACCTGTGAGTCTTCTCTTCTTAATTATTACACTCCCTAACCTAACTAATTCATTAGACATTGTCTTCCAAGGCGCCGCTGCCGGATGGAAGCATTTCCCTGCTCATAAATGGGTTACCTTCATTGTCATCGCATTCGCCACGATTTCGGCCTCTCAGGCAGCTACTCAGAACTATGCCGGGTCCGTCTCCCTAGTAAAATTCCACCGCAGGAGTGCGGGCCGAGCCGAGAGTCTGGGCTAACAAACCCACAGCATGGTCGTGCTCCGCCTCCTCCTTGGCGCGACGGAGGCAATGTATGCTGGTGTACCAGTCGTTAGTATTTCTCGGGCATAGACTTTCCCTATGGATGATACTCAGAATGGCAATAACTAACCCTGAGTGCTCTAGTACTTATCCTTTTTCTACCCTAGAAACAAGGTCGGATTTCGCCAGGGGATATTCCTATCCGGTTCCGCGCTAGCGAATGCGTACGGCGGCGCCCTCGGCTATGCGATCACCCAGATCAAAAGCCATATCGAGCCGTGGCGCATTTTGTTCCTCATTGAAGGTTTGCCTACATTAATACTAGCGGTCATAGCGTGGTTCTACTTCCCCGACGATATCGAGACCGCAAAATTCCTCACGGACCGCGAGAAACAGGTCGTTATGCACATGGTCAGTCGCGATCAAACTGCCGATGTAGTAAACCATACTGGTCTCCGAGTTAGAGACTTTTGGGCAGCTTTCAAGGACTGGAGAAGTAAGTCTGTACAAGGATGGCTATTGAAATGCGTGACTAATCGAGTCTACCAAGGTTATCTCACTGGAATCATGTATTTCGGCTGCAATGTCTCCTTCGCATCCCTCCCGCTCTTCGTGCCAGCTATTATTGCCGAAATCGGCTCATTCTCGCGAATCCAGGCGAACGGGCTCTCTGCACCACCGTACCTCTTGACGTTCATTCTGATCATCATATTCGGCTTCGTGTCGGATCGTGTTAGATTGCGTGGGCCGTTCGTCTGCTTTTTCAGCATTGTCGCTGCTATCGGGTTTCTTTTACTAGCCACTACCGAGGGCGCAGCGCCTAGATACATTGGGGTTTACCTTGCGATCACGATATTCATTAGTGTAGCGATTCTCATCCCTTGGGTTTCGAACACCCATAACACAGAGAGTAAGCGAGCTGGCGGGTTTGCTATATTTGCTACATTTGGTCAAGCTGGGCCACTAGTTGGCACCAACATATTTCCGTCGAGTGAAGCGCCTTATTACCGCAAAGGCTCCTGGATATCTTTTTCGTTTTGTATCCTAGTAGCGGTCACATCGGCAGTCTTTAGTTTTCTTTTACATCGCGAAAATCGCAAGCTGGACAAAGCGCAGGTTAGTGAGGGGGAAGGAGGAGACCGCCCATCTACGTTTCGATACGTGATATGAGGGGCTGCTTGGATTCGGCCAATACTGGGTGTCAACAGGAATGCGATTTATGTTAATACTACCAATATTTCATGATCGGCCTTGCTAACATGGAAGCCTTTGTTTCTTGCGCTGCTCTAGTTGCTACTACCCTGTAATTACGACCGGGGCCTGCCTGCTAAGTAGAAGTCTGATTCTGAGCGTCTTTACTCCCTTTTGGTTCCCGGTGCTCTGATATTACCTAGGAAGCTGCTTTCCCTCATATTTGACAGAAGCGAGGATAGTCCGAACGGAATGAATTGGTAAGTATAGAGCATAACCCTTTGGTATCTTGCCTGTGGTGGTGAGAGGTAGGTAGTAACATTATATCATCACGCTGATATCGAAGCCTAAAGTTTCTTTCTACAACTACCTGCTTTTTGGTATATAACAATGATTATCTCACAGACTAGGCGGCCACCACACATGTGTGGAGCGGGTTTAATAGGTTATATCACCTATACCTAATAACTACCGGTTGTCTAGCGGCAGATCTAGATTAATAAACCGGCGGCAAAACACTATAACTGAGGGTTCTCATAGGTTAGAAAATACCACTCGGCAATTTTAAGCTATAGTCCACATTGATTGTTGCAGATTAGGAGCGGGTGAACGTGACCGCGATTGGGCGTCGGCCCCCCTTCAACTATGTTTATGCTGCCAAAATGCAGATCACCACCTACCTGTCTCTCATCGACGTGACCCATCGGTATAGAGCTAGTCTAAGGCTTAGTCTCCGATGATAAGGGTCTGTCTATCAGCAGAGGCTTAGCTATAATACCCTTCTACGGCGACGCTCATCGCCACGTTTGTTGCCATCGTCCCATCCATCGCCAAATTTCAAATTCCGACAACAACAGAAACAAGGAGCAATGGTCCGGTTTAGTCTTCTCACCTTCCCGGCTCTTGTGGCAGCCATCCCACAGGGTTTGGGTGGCGGTGGCACCGCCATGTTGCGGTTCGGGTGTAGTCAGTACGTTCTCTCCGTGGTGAGAGCTCTCGTTACCTAACGACACTGTTTACTAACCTTATTCTGTGATAAGGGTAGTCATTGAGCGTCTAGACCCGTAAGTTCTCGAGAAATATGCGTTCATTACGGGGGAATGAACTCTCTAATCCTTAATAGCCTCGTTAATCCGGGCGTAAACCCATCTCCACATGTCCACCAGGTGGTTGGTGGCGTAAGTCTATTGTGAAATATACCTGTTTTGCTTTTATGTATTTAACTCTTGACTAGAATGCTTTCGGTGCATCCATGCCAAGCGATGACATCTCGACCCATTCCACCTGCACTACTTGCAGCTTCAACCAAGACTTCTCCAACTACTGGACGGCAAACCTCTATTTCAAGGCTCGCAATGGGACTTACAAACGAGTGCCCCAGATCCCTAACCAGGCAGTCAGCGGTCATAATGGCGGAATTACTGTTTACTATACTTCACCTGGCGCGAAACAGGTGACCGCTTTCAAGCCAGTATGTACCCTTGTGCTATGTAGAGCCTTGGTAATACGAAGTTCAGGCCACCATGGCTAATTTTTCCTGTCCAGGGATTCCGGATGCTTGCCGGAGAGTCTACAAGACGCAACTCGACCGGCCTTGGGAAGAACATGCAAAGTTGCTTCCGCTGCTACACCGGTCCCAACTTCCAGGGGAACGTCTACTCACCTTGCTTCGATCCTAAGCTAGACACCGAGTATTTCCCTACGGTACCGTGCCTTGGTGGTATACGCACCAACATCATCTTTCCTCTGTAAGTTCGGCCGCTGCCTTCTAACTCATCGCTGGGTAAACATAAGTTGATTTTTGGCATAGCTGCTGGGATGGCAAGAATTTGGATAGTCCAAATCACATGGATCACGTCGCTCATCCTCAAGGCGGCCCAACCTCATTCGCCGTCGTCAACGGCCAATGTCCTTCGACTCACCCAGTCAAGATCCCACAAGTCCATTTAGAGGTATGTAGTCTGGCCCTATCCGGAGACTATACTCAATAGCTCACTCTTGATTGTAGATAATGTGGGACACGACGGCTTTCAACAACAAGGCGGAGTGGCCTGAAGATGGTAGCCAACCTTTTGTCCTCAGTACTGGTGACAGGTATTAACAAATATCTCTTCCGAGGTTAAAGCAAATGCTAATAAATAATAAGCACCGGATACGGGCAGCACGCTGACTACGTGTTCGGCTGGAAAGACAACACACTGCAGCAAGCTATGGATAACTCCTGCTTTGGTGCGACCTGTAGGGGACTCACGACGCAGGCAGACGCCGTCAGTGAGTCGTGCGCTGTTAAGAATACTGTGGAGGAGACTACTGAAGGATGTAAGTGCAATATGAAATGAATATCATGGCGGACGCTAATTCGTGTAATAGGGCTCAAGGAGCTCCCAGGCGGTGGCATGGGCGCTTAATGGCAACGAGAAGAGATGAGGCAAGGAGCATGATGTTAGTATTGCTTCGTGGATTTTTAAATACAGAGAGGGTGCGACGTTTCCATCATCTATCGTGAAATTGGTAACCTAAATACATAATTTCAAACTACAAGTCCTATGGATATGCTGTCTGATCCAACTACGGAATAGGGGGTCTATCTATCCTCAGACCAGGTCAACCCTACTCTTTAATCCTTTTAAATTTAAATGAATAGTTCTATTTGTCTAAAGTATGCATAGACAAATATCTAACCCTTACTAATTGCAGAGCAGTGACTTCATTTAACCCGATAGCTAACATGCTCCAAATATGACCTTTCCTTGAGCCATGGATTCATCAATGCCTGGAGCCCGCATTGCTGCCTCCAACAATAACTCGATGCAATGCTGGGTGTGATCAAGGGGCGCCGTCGCGAGATCAAGCCTCTCCCCAGCATCCAACGCAGCTGACCGCCGCATGAGGCCGAATGCACAGTGAGCGAGATGCATCCGCATAGTCGAAACCCATGAGACTTGTCCCCGCGGTTTCGTTTCTGCGAAGACGGCCATGTCCTCGTCAGTGATTTCCTCTTCAGTCGTCAGGTCCGTCCAATACTTCCACTCGGTCATGTTCAGTGTCGCTGGGAAGTCGGCAAATTCATGCTCGTAGTGCCGTGAGCAGGCTGCGGGTAGCCATGTCTTAGTCAAGACGTCGAACGAGCAGCCTTTTTGATTTGCCTGTTCGATCGAGTTGCCGCAGGTATAGAGTGGCCTGTGAAAGGAGGGAAGTAGGAAAATAAGGAGCCCTCCTGCCATTATGACGGCTACTACTAATACGAGCATGTAAAGCGAGGAAAGAATGGCTTCGCATGGGGTAACCCGCAAGCCTGAAAACTTCGGTTCCTCCCCAGATTCTTGATCTTTCTCATCGCATGCCTTCTCTTCCGGCGGACCAAGTTGGTGATATATGATTTGGGGAAAGTGGACGTCTCTCGGAGCTCCCGTCTTCCTTCCCATGTCTTGATATGGCGCTTAGTAGGTTCTTATTACCAATAGATATAGTTCTAAATATTTCTTGTATCATAGGTTTGGCGAGATAGTTGTTGTGCTGGGTGGTGGTGGTGGTGGTGGAATATTTAACGCTGGGGGAAAGCTTAAGGCCTTTATGCCTCTCTAGGGGCTTATAGCGTGTAGAGCTATTTAAACTACCTGTTTATTTATGTTTAATATATAAGATATAGGTTATAATATAATATTTTATATTTTAAACTATTATAGCGCGCATAATAGTTAAACTATATTTGTTAGCTTTGTTTTTTGGGCTTATATTTAGCGTTATATATTTAAAGTTAATTTTTTTATAAAAAAGCAAGCTAAAATTTAATAATAATAAAAAAAAAAAAAAAGTTTAAAAAATAGCAGTTTTAATAATAGTATAAACTATAGTAGTTTAAGCTTTATTAAGCAATATTAGTTAGCTATATAGCTATTAGTTTTAAATATAATAATATAACGTTTAAAAAAAAATAAAAAAATAAAAAAAAATATAATAATTATTAAATAATTAGTATTAATAATGTTTGAACTTTAGGTTTATTGCTGCTTAAAGCAGTATTTAAAAAAAAAACTATATTATAAAAAGCCTTATAGCGCATTTATAGGCTGTATATAGTAAAAACTACTTAAACTAAGCCTTTTTTAGGTTTTTTAAAAGAGGTGATAAGTTTTGATTGCTTTATTGCAGCGTTTTATATATAGAAGACAGATAGTTAGAAAGTTTTTTTTGCGCTTTGTATGTTAAATAATGCGCTAATTTATGCCAGCTGTTGGCGGCTTATATTTTTGCGTTAGCGGCCTGTTTGCAGCAGTGTTATGCCCGGCAAGGCAATTAGCAGGGCGGTAAAGTGGCTATACACAATAAGTTGGTTATTAGTAGCTATATATACTGCTAAAAGCTATACTAATAGCTATTAATAGCTATATATAGCTGCTAGTATATAATTGTTGATAATTGGTTATATAAAAAAAGCTAAGCTATATATAGCTTGTATAGCTTGCTTTTTTTTTGTACAAAAAAGTTGTTGCTTATTTTTTTGCTTTGTGTGCTAAGCTTTAGCTTAGCTATTTGGTTGTAGTTTATTTACTTGCTTAAGTAGATAAATAATTAGTATTAATATATAAAAAATATAAATAATAGTTTATATTTTTTAAAAAAAGCTAAAAAATATAAAAAAAAAGTTATTAAGCTATTAATTAATTTATTAAAATATTAGCTACTTTAGTAACTATTTTAAATATTATTTTAAGCAAAAAAAATAAACAAACTTTTTTTTAAAAAATATAAAGCTTTTTGCTAAAGTTTTTAAAAAGCAATAAAAATAAATAAAAGTTTAAATTTTTTATACTTTTTAAACTATTATTATTAAAAAGCTAAGCTTTGCTTTTTTTTAACTATAGCTAAAAAAAAAAATATTATTATTATTTATTTTTTATTTAAATAATTAAAATTAAATTTATTAGTATTAAGTTTAGCTTAGTTATTTAAAAAAATAATAGCTATAAAAATTAAAGCTTTATTTTTTTTTTAGTTTAGTATAAAATTATATTTTTAAAAATAGTTAAATTATTTAGTAAATTATTTTATTAAATAAATAATTTTTTTTTATTGTTAATTTTTTATTAGGTTTATTTAAGCTAGTTATTAAAAGTAAATTTTTTTATAAAATTTAATTATTTTTAAAAGCTTATAAAAATTAAAAAAGCTAACTATTAGTTTTTATTAATAGTTAAATAATATATTATTTAATAAGTTTAATTTAAGCTAATAGTTTTTATGTTTTTTTGCTTTTTAATAATAAACTATATAGTTTAAAGTTTTAATTTTGCTATATATATAATTATATATATTATTATAGTTAAATTTTTTATAATATTAATTAAAATTGCTATAGCTTAATTTAGTAGCTAATATTTTATAAATTTTTTTTAAATAATGTTTTAAAGTTTAATTAAACATTTTAATTATGCTTTTAGTTTTATTTTAGCGTATATAAGCAATATTTTTTTTTTTTACTAGTTTAAAAATTTTTTTTTTAAAAAAAGTTTTAAAAGTTATTTTATACTAGCTAGTATAACTAATATATTTTTTATAAATAAAAAGCTTATATTTTTATTTGCTAGCTTATTAATTATTTTATTGCTTTTTATATTTTTATAGCTTAAAAACTAATAAATATATATTTTTATAATATTTATAATATTTTAAAACTTAAAAAATATGTTTTATAAACTATTAATAAAGTTATTTTATAAGCTTTATATTATAAAAATATTATTTATATATATATATATTAATTATTTTTAAAATAGTTATATTATATATTTTAAGCTATATTTAATATTTTTAGCTTTATTGTTAAAAATTTTAGTTATTTTTAAATGTTTTTTATTTTTAGCTATTAATTATTTTAACTTATAAATAATATATTTAAATTTAACTGCTTTAAGCTTTAATTTAAAGCTATTTAAAAAAACTGCTATATAAGTATTAAAAATTATTTAAAACTATTTTTTAAAAGCTTTAGTAGCTTTTATTTTAAATATAATTATTATAAAGTTTGTAAATTTTTGTATATAATATAGCATTAATAATTTTAATTATAAAAATTTTAATAATAAAGCTATAATAGTTTATAGTTTAGTTTTAGCTTTTTAAAAGCTTTTTGTACTTTTTTTTTTAATAATAAGTATAAAAATAATTTTGCTAGTTAGTAAATAATAATTATTAACTGCTTAAGTTTTAAACGCTATATATATTTTATAAGTTTTTAAAGCTATTTTAATAATAAATAGTTTAAAATTTTAATAAAAAGTTTTATTAAAAATAGTTTTTTATATTAATAATATAGCTTTTATAGCTATTTTTAATACTTTTTTAATATTTTTAAAATATTTTTATATATAAATGCTAATTTTATAGCTTTATAATTAAGCTTTATTAGTTAAAAGTTTTATTAAGCTAAAATATTATATTTTAGCTTTATATATAACTATTAAAATTATATATATAGTTATTATTTTATATAAAAATATAGTAAAAAAACTATATATTATATTTATAAAGCTTTTTATATACTTTATAATATTAAAAGCTACTGTTATATAAATTTTAATATGCTATTAAAAATTAAGTTATTAGTTAAACTAAATATTTAGCTATTTAAAAGCTAGCATTTTTATTTGTTTAATTTTAAAATTATATTTAAGTAAGCAAATATAAAAAGCTTTTTTTTTATTTTTTGCTTAAAAAAAATATATTAGTTTAGTTTTTTTTAGTTTAAAGTTTATTTTATTGTTTTATTTTTATTTTATAATTTTAATAATGTTTTGTTTAATTAAAATAGCTATATTTAAAAAGCTATAGTTTATATATAGTATTTTAATATTATTAATATAGCTAAACTATTGTTTTATATTTATTAAAAATAGTTTTGCTATATATAAAAAAAAAAAATAAAAAATGCTAAAAATTTTTATAGTAAGCTATATTTAAAGTTAAATGTTTTTATAGTATAATTTTTTAGTTTAATTTTTGTTGTTTTATTATTAAAAAATAAGCATATAAAATTAATTACTATTAAAAGCTATTTTTATTATTTTATATATAATAAAAGCTAATAAGCTAATATTATATTAAAAGCATTTTATATATTTATTATTATTAAAGTAATAATTATATTGTTTTTTAATATTTATTTAATATTATAAATTATATATATAAATAAATTAACTATTAATTTTTATAAAAAAGCTTTAGTTTATTATAAGCTAAAAACTTTATAAATTAGTAAAATTTTTGCTAGCTTTTTAATAAAAAGCTTTTTAAAGCTTTTGTTTAAACAAAAAAAAAAAATATTAGCTGCTATAATTTTATATTTATAAAGTTTTTTTTGTTTGGTTTTTTTAATATAATTATTTCTATAGTTTTATAAACTAAAAAAAAATAGCTAAAACTTAAATAGCTTTTAAATAATTAGCAAACTTTGTTTTTAATATATTTTTAAGCTAGTTTAATTAGTTTAATAAAACAAGCATTTATTTTTAAAGCAGTATTTTTTAGTTTAATTATAGTTACTTTTAGTTTTTTTATTAAAATATATATATTTTAAAATAGGTATTATTATAGTACTATATAAGCTTTTAAAAAGTTGTAGTTTAAATTGTTCAAAAATAAAAATTTTTTAAATAAAGCAGTATAAAAAGCTTATATTTTATTTTTTATATTTTTAACTATTTAGTTTTTTATATTTAATAAAAAAAACTTTAAGTTAAATTATAGTTTATATTAAAATATTATATAATATAGTTTTATGTTTAATTTAGCGTTATTTATAAGCTTTTGTTAATATAGTTTTTTTGCTTAGCAAATTGCTGCTTTAAATATATAAGCTTTAATTTTACAAAAAAATTTATAGGTTTATTATGTAAGTTTATATATTGCTAGTACTATTATATAGTTTTTATTTTACTAAAATATGTTATATTTTATATTTTTTTTTTTTTTTTTATTATTATTAGCACTTTATTTAGTAAATTTACAATTTTTTAAACAAAGTTGTTAAGTTTTTTTATAATAAAGTTTATACTAAGTATAAATAAGGTTAAGCTATTTATTATTATTATATTTTTAAAAAAAAGTTTTTTTTAAAAAAAAAACTATTAGTTAAAATTAGTTAAAAAAAATATTGCTTTTAATAAAAATAATAATTAAAATTGCTATATAGTTTGTTTTATAATATAATATATTATAAACTTTAGCTATAATAAAAAAAATATTTAAAAAAGTAATATTTAGTATATTGTTATTTTAATAGGTTAGTATTTTTACTTTGCTTATAAAAATAAAATTATAAGTATTTATTTAGCATAAAATTTTTTTATTACTGTTTAAGTGCTTAATAAAACTAAATTATTAAACTATATTTTTAATATTTATATTTTTTGCAATTATAATTTTAAAAAGTAAGTTATATTTAAAAAAAATATAAATAATACTTAAGCTATTTAGCTTTTTTAGCTGTTTATAAATATTTATTGTTATAATATTATTAATAAATATTTAAGTAATATTTTTAGTATAGCTAAGTTTAGTTTATTTAGCTTATAAAAAAAAAAACTTTTTTATATATATTATAGCTTAAAGTTTTTTGCTGTTTGTTTTTTAGTTGTTTATTAAAATATATAAAATATATTATAAATAATTAACGATTTTATTTTTGCTATTTTTTTTATACTAAAGTTTTTAAATTAAAGCTATATTAATATTATTTTAGTTATATAATTGCAAAAATATACTAATTATTTTTGCTGTTTTTATATAATTGGTTTATATAATTTTTAAAGCAGTAAGTTTGCTGCATTTGCAATAACATTTATAGCAGCAATTAATTTTGTTAGTTAAATTTTACAGCTATAATTTTGTTATAAGCATAAGTATAAGTATAGTTAAGGTTAGTTTGTTTTTGTTTAAAATAGTTTTGCTTTAAAAAAAAACTGTTAGTTGTTTAAGCTTTACTTTTAAGTTTTTATAAAAGTTAAATTTAGTATTTAATTATAGTAGCTTTGCAAAATAATATACTAATTTTAAAAAGTAATATTAAAAGGTTATTTTTATTTAAAAGATTAATTTTATATAGAATTTTAACTAAGTATAGCTTTTAGCTAATATTTGGAATATGTTTATAAAGCGTTTAGTATATATAGCTTATACAGTTTGCTTTTTTATACTATTTTTTTTTTTTTTGGTGTTAGTTTTTAATATTACTTAAAGTATTGTTAACTTTTTTAGCGCAATAAATATCTAGGTATTATAAAATTGTAGTTTAGCATTTAATTATTAGTTAGTTGCTAAATAATAGTTATATTATATACGTATATATAAATATAAAATATTTAATATATTTACTTTAAATTTATTTTGCTATTTGGTTTTTTTTTTTTTTCGATTGTATTATAAAATTATTTTTATTTTTTTAGTTTTGTTTTAAGTTTTTTTTTACTTTTGCTATACTATTTTTTATTTTTTTCTAACTATTTGCTAACTATTATTATAATTTTTTATAAAAAGTTTTTAAAAAAATATTAATTTAATAAAAAAAAAAAATAAGCATATTTTAATTATATATATGCTATTAATAACTTTAATATTAAAAAAAAAGTAGTTAAAGCTTTTATGTTTTATATAGTTTGCTGTATAAAAATATACTTAAATTTTTATGCTTGCTATATATGCTTATAGAAAAATGCTTTTAAAAGTATAAAGTATATACTATATATTAAAAACTATTTAGTTTGCTTTGCTATATATTGTTTTTTTTGTTTTTAGTTAGTTGCTAACTAGTATTACTAATTTTTTTAGCTATTTTTTGGCTTACTAAGTATAGTTTAAATTATTATTTTTTTTGCTATAACTATATTAAAAAGCGCTTTTTAATTATATACTAAATAAAATAATAATAATTATTATATTACTAAAAAAAAAGCTGCTATTTAAAGCTACTATATATATATTTTAATAAAAGCTAGCTTAGCTTTTTAAAAAACTATTATTAAAAAACAGTATGTTATATTATTTGCTTTTAACTTTAAATGCTTAGCTATTATTTAAGCTAAAACTATTGCAACCTACTATTTTTTAAGTTTTTAGTTAAAAATATTTATTATATATGCTGTTTTTTTTTTTTTTGTTTGCTAATTGTTTGCTAACTAATATTTTTTTTAGCATATTACTATTGGTATTTTTATATTAAAAAAAAATGTTTAGCATACTTTAGCTGTTGTTTAACTAAAATATGTTTGCAATTTTGCTATTTATATTTGTTTTAACTTTGCTTTTTAAACTTTTTATATATATTTTAACAAAAAACAATTATAAAATATTAATTATTATGCTAAATTTAAACAAATCGGTTGTATTAAATTTTTAAGTTTAAATATATAGTTTTAAAAAAATGCTATTATTATTTTAAAGTTTTTAATAAATATTTTTTTCGATTTTGCTTTTTATATATTTTAAAAAACTACTAAATATACTTATAGTAGTTTTAAAAAATAATATTTTTTGCCGATTTAATAAAAATAAATTTTTAGCCGTTTAGCAATTAATATTTATATTTAATTTAACTTATATGTTTTTATAGTTTAGTAATTTTAGTTTGCTAAAATTTTAATATATATTAAAAAATAATATTAGTTTGCTAAAACTTAAATATATACTAAAAAATAATACTAGTTTGCTAAAACTTAAATATATATAAAAAAATAATATTTTTTTTATTGTAGTTTGCTTATTATTTGCTATTTATATTATAGCTATTTGCTAATAACTATTAAAGTTTTATATATTTATTATTTTGTTTTTATAGTTTTGTATATTTAAATTTTTTTTTTTTTTTGTTTATATTGTAGCTACTTGCTAATAACTGCTAAAGTTTTATATATTTAATATTTTATTTTTGTAGTTTTATATTTTTAAAATTTTTTTTTATATATTTATAGTTAGCTTTAAGTTGTTGTTTAATTTTTAATTTATGTTTAAAAATTGTTTTATAGTTTTTAGTATTTATAATTAACTAGTTTTTTTGTTTTTATTATATTTCGATTAAATTTTTATATAATTTTTTAACTAAAGCTTTATTATTAAATATTTTATATATTAATAACTTTAACTATTTTATTTTATTTAACGTATAAATATTTTGCTTTTTTTTTGTATTTTGCTAAAAAACTTTTTATATTTTTTAAATATTTTTTAAATTTTTATATATTATATTTTATAGGCTATTTTTTTTATTTAATAAAATATTTAATTTTTTTTTTGTTTTAATAGTGCTTAACTATATTTTTTATTACTTATTTTTTTTGCTTATTTTTTAGCGCTAGCAATATTAGTTAAACTTTGTTTGCTTAGCGTTTTATTTATAGTTTTAATAAAAATACAAAAAACATATTATATATTTTAAAATATTGCTTTAAAAGTTTAACTTAGTATATTTAAAAGCTAACTTTTTTTATAATTTTAACTTTAATATATATTAAAGCTAATTTTTATTTGCATTTAAATTAAAAATAAACTATTAATAAGCTAGCAATTTTTTTTACTTAGTACTTTTTTAAAATATATTTTTTATTATAATTTTTTTTTATAGTTTTTATTATTTTTGCTTAATGTTTATTAAGCGTTTTTTAAACTGCTATAATATATTGCAGCTTTTTTTTAACTTTTTATACTTTAAATTAAAATTGTTTAAGTATAAAATCAATTATTTAAAAATAAAACTTATATAGCGTTTTAAACAGCAAATATTTTATAATAGTATATATACTATTATTGTACGCAAATTTAGCTTTAAATAATATTTTAGCCTATATATATAGCTTTTGTATAGTATACGTTTGCAAATATTTTTTTAAAGTTTAGTATACTTTTTTAGTTTGTTTGTTAGTTTAAAAATGCTAAACAGTTAATAGCTAGCATTTAACTTTTTTTTTATTGCAAAATTTTTTTTAAAACCGGCTTATAATTAGTTTATTTTTATTGCTTATAATTTTTTTTAAAAAGCTAAACTAACACTTAATTTATTTATATAATAGCTATACTAATTTTGCTATATTAAACGTTTTTATTATAAAAAAAAACAGCGCTATTTTTATAAACCAGTTAATAATTATTAAAATTACGTTATACTTTATATTATTAGTTTTGCTATATAAAAGTAGCTTTATTATAAAATTTAAACTAATTTTCTAAAACAGCTAATTTAATAACAAAAAAAATTATAGTTTTTTATATAGCTTGTATTTTAGCTTTTTTATACTATTATAAGCTTAGCACTTAGCAATATAATTATAAACATTTTACTTAAATTTTTTTTAGTAGAATTTTCGTTTAATTAATTTTACGGTTTTTTTTTTTTTTATATAATTAGCTTTAAAATTATTATAATATTAATTAATAATTTATTTAACTAATATTTTTTAGCTTAAAATTATTAATTAGTTTTTAAACAAAAAAGTTTTTTTTTAGTTTATATAGTATTTTTTATAAATATTAGCTTATTAGCTAGTAATTTTTATTAAAGCTATAAAGTTAAAGTTTTTAGCTTATAGTTTTTTAACTATTTTATAAAACTTTTTAAAAGCTTTTAAATAAAATGCTGTTTTGCTTTTAGCTAATTTTTTAGCTATAAAATATAAAATATATTAGTTATAAATAATAGCTTTAGCATTAATTGTTTATAATATAATTATAGTTTAATTAGCTTGTTTTTAGGCTAATTTAGTTACTGTTAATATATATACTAATATAGTTATATATTTTGTAAGCTAGATATTTATAATAGTACTTTTTGTTTTTTGTTTTTTAAAAATAATTTGTAGCTATATAGCAAAAGTATAAGTTTTTATAAGCTTTTAAATTAACTATTTAAGCTTTAGTTGTTAAAAATTTATTTAAATAATGTTTACTAAGCATTTTTTATAAAGCTTAAACTAGCTAATTTAAAGCTTTTTGTTTTTTTTTTATTTAAAGTATTATAGCGGTTATTTGTTATATTTTTAACAATAGGTTTTTTGTTAATTGTAGCTTTTTTTTTAGCGTTAAAATTATATTGCTATATTAAATTTTGCTTGTTATATAATTAAAACGCTTTAATATATTATTAGTTAAATTAATAATTTTTAGCTAATATTATATTTTAAAATCGAACTATATTAATTAATTAACTTATTATGCTAGTTGTTTGCAAAAGTTTTGTGCTAAAAAGTTAACTATACTTTAAAAAGCTATATAGTTAGTTTATACTATAAATATATATATAGTTTTTTTTAAATACTAATGCTAGTATTTATAATTTTTTATAATTATAAATAGTTTTTGTTAGCTTATTATTTACTATGTTTTAATGTTTGTTAGCTTTTATAATTAGTATATAACTGGTTGTTAGTTAGCGCTATATAGCTAAAATAATATACTTAATATTATTTTAATAAATATGTTTATTTTTATGTATATTTTTAATCGGTTATTTTAATAGCAAAGTATAGTTATTATTATAAAAGCTTTTTTAATTTTTTAAAAAGCTTTATTAGCTTTTTTTGTTTAGCAAAATACTATAGGTTTTTTAATAAAGCTTTTTTTAAATAAAATTATAATTAGCATTACAATTTATAAATATTTTATAATAAACTTTTAATAAAAGTTTATAAATTTTAAAAATATTTAAATATTATATATTAATTATAGCACTTTTTATTTTTTAATTATATTTATTTTATAAAAATTTATTTTAATTTTTTTAGTATTAATAATAAACTTTAAAAACTTTATTTTTTTTTAAAAAAATTTACATTTAAATAGTTTAACAAAAAACTAGTACTATTTTAAGCGTTTAAAAACTAGTTAAAAATAAGTTTTATGTTTTTTTTTTGTTTTTAAAAAAATAACTATATTATTTAAATATACTATATAAATATAATTTATTAAATTTATAAGCACTTTATATATATATACTTAAAAAGTTACTAAAGCATTAGTTAGCTTAAATAATATTATTATATATTTAAAATAATTATATTTTGTTTAAAAAACAGTTTTTTATTTATTTTTTAGTTTAATTTATATATAATAATATATATTTTTTAGGTTTAGCTTAAAAAATATTTTTGCAAACTTTAATTGGTTTATGCCTTTGTTTTTAACAAATAAATTTATAAAATAAATAAAACAAAAGTTATTTATAGTTTTTAATTTTCTGCTGCTATTATTATAGTTTAATTAAAAAATATATTTTTTTTATTTAAAAATAATATACTAATATTTTTTACTTTTTTGCTTGCTTACTTATTTTTTTACTTATAGATATAAGTTTTATAATAAATAAAAAATAAGCTAAAATTTTCCGGAAAACAGTTTTCTAAAAAGCGTTTAGCGTGTTTTTAAAATTTTTCTATAAGCAAAAAAAGCAGCAATATTAGCGTTATTATTTTTGTTTGGTTTTATATATACTAGTAAAAAAACTTAGCATAGTAAGCTAATATATATAATGTTTAAGCGGTTTATAGAATTTTTTAATTTTTTAACTAAGTTAAAAATATTTTTAACTTTTAGTATAGCTTTTAAAAAATTTGCTTAGTAAAATAATATAATTATATAATTTATATTATAAGCTAATTTAATTTGTAATTTTGTTTGCTAAAAGCTGCATGTAGTACTACTAGCGCTATAAAATATATTATTAGCAGTATATTTTTAATATAATAGTAAAGCTTTTGTAATTTTTTAGTTAAAATTATTACAAGCTAATTTAATTTGCAATTTTACTTGTTAAAAGCTATATATAGTATTATTAGTGCTTTAAAAAAAGTTAAATAAAAAAAAAAAATAAAAAAAAAAAGTTTATATTTTAGCTGTATTTTAATCTATTATAGCTATATTTTAGTGTATGCTAGCTGTATTTTAATGTATACTAGTTATATTTTAGTATATGCTAGCTATATTTTAGTATATTTTAGTTATTTTATATTATTTTAGTGTTTATTTTACTATTATTTTAATGTTTAGTTTACTATTATTTTGGTGTATTTTAGTATATATTTTATATTTATTTTAGCCAGCTATAGCTGCTAAAACTACTAAAAATAACCTGCTACTAAAACTGCGAAAAAAAAAAAAGGCGTAAAAAAAGTAAAAAAACATAAAAACGAAAGCTTCCTTGCTTTTAGCCGCAGGGATCTCTAGTAATTTTTAAAATTAATAGCAATAAGTATTAGTTTTTTATAATAACTTTGTTTAACTTTTTATAGTTAATATATAATTATATTGTTTTATTTTTTTTAAATATAAATAAAATAAATATTTTAGCGTTTGCTTTAAAATAATATATTTGTTTTAAGCGTTAGTTTTTTTTTAAGTATTTTTTAAATATTTTTTGCTAGGCTTTTATAATTAAATATATTAGCCTAAACAGCACTTTTGCTTTTTTAATTAGGTCGATTATATATTTTGCTTTTTATAATATTAGAAAACTTTTTGTGCTTTGTTTAAAATATATATAATAGAACTTTTTTAAGCACTAAAGCAAGTTTATTTTAGTTACTTTTATTTTAAAGTTATTATTTATTTTTTTAAAAAATAGTTTTTTTTTAAGTTTTATATAAATAAAGTTAGCAATAAACGTTTGTTTTTTGCTAATTATTATACTAGCAAACTTTTTAAAGTTTAATTTTTCGAATTTTTTAAAATATTATTAATTAAATATAATATTTAAAGTAATGCTTAGTTAGCTTATTTTTAGCTAAAACAAAAAAAACTTAAGCGCTAACTAATTATGCTTAATTGTAAAAAACATTTGTATAAATGTTTTATTAATTTTTTTAGCATTAATTATTTTTAAAATAGCTTTATATACTTTTTAATATTTAAATATTTTGCTGCTTAGTTTAAAAAAATATAAAATCGGTATATTTACTATATAAAGCTTTTTTTTTGCTAGGTTTTTATATATTATATTTATTTAAACTTTTATATTTAAATTTATAATAATATTTTTTAATAATTAAATACTGTTTAATTATAATATAGCTAATATTTAAAATAGTTTATTTATGTTAAACGCTTTAAAACTTTTAGCTAAAGTAAATTAAATATATTAGGCTATTTTAGTTTGCTTTTTAGCTTTTTTTTAGCGTTAAACTAAACTGTTTTTATTATATTTTAAATATATTTTAGTTATTTAAATACTAATAACTGTATTTTTTATATTTAGTAATTGCTTTTTAACTATTGCTTTTTATGTTTTTTATAGTATTTTTTTACTATATATTTTAGCTTGTTATAATAATAGCAAATTATTAAATTAAAGCTATTTGTTTACTGCAATTTACTGCGATTTTTGTTTTATTGCTGTTTGTTTTATTTATAAGCTTAACTTTAAAAATTTTCTATTTAAATATTGTTTATAAAAGCGTTATTTTTTGCTAAGCTATTAATATATAGTTTTTTTATAAGTAGTTTAATTTTTTTGTTTTGCTGTTAAATATTTTATTGTTTTTTTGCTTTATAAAATACGGTTATAATATTTTTAAATAAAACCTATTACTAAATAAATACTTTTTTAATATTTTTTTGCAGTTTATATTAATAATTAAACGCTAATTTAAAATTATTTTCAAATTAGCATTTTTTTTTAGCTTATATATTAAAACTTGCTATTTTAAAAAAAAATCCTAAAAAGTTTTGTTTTTTTTTTGCTATAGCTTTATAAGTTATATATAAAAAATATATTTAAACAGTTTAAAATTTACATTTTTTTTTTTAATAAACTTTTAAAAGTTAGCTAATATAGCTTATAATTTTAGTTTTAAATAATTTAGTATATTATAATATAATTTTTAATTAATTTAAATATTAAACGTAGTTTAGCTTAATACTTATATAATTTAAATAGTATTATTATACTTTAGCTTTTGTTAGTTGTTTTTTTTAATAGCTAATATTTAATTTTTAATTTTAGCTATTATAGCTTTTTAAGTAAGCCTTTTATAATTATAAACAGGCTTTTTAGTATTATTTTTAGTTGTTTTTTAACTAGTTATTAAGTTTAATAACTTTATTAATTATATATTTAGCTATATGTTTTAGCTTATTAATTATATAGCTTACTGTAGTATTTTTTTTATTATAGGCGTTTTTTAACTGCTAAACAGTTGTTTGTTTTTAAAACTTTTTTATAATAATAGCTATTTTAATTTAAAATAGCCTAAAAAGTTACTTAGGTTATTTTTGTTTAGTAGATTTTCTTTTTAATTTAATAAATAAAAATTATTTTTAAATTTGTTATAGTTGTTTTTTAACTGCCTAATAGTATATAACTATAGTTATTTACTTTTTAGCTGTTTAAATATTACGTTATAAATTATATATATAAAAATAAAAAAGTATAAAAGTTAAGTTTAGTATTTAATTGCAGTAGCTTTGCAAAATAATATGCTAATTTTAAAAAGTAATATTAAAAAGTTATTTTTATTTAAAGGATTAATTCTGTATAAAATTTTAACTAAGTATAGCCTTTAGCTAATATTTGGAATATGTTCGTAGAGCGTTCGGCGCGTATAGCCTGTACGGTTTGCCTTTTTATAGTTTTTTTTTTATGTTTGTTTTTATTTTGTTGTTTTGTTTGCTATTGTTAAAACTTTAGGTGTTTTTTTAGTTTTTGTACTTTATATTAAGCTTTTTGTTATATTTAGCTTTATTAAATTGTATGCTAGGTTTTAAGCTTAGCTATAAACTAGTAATAAGTTATATTAGTTAAATAAATTAAACTATTATTATTTTTAAAGCGTTAGTTTTATTTATAGCTAGTTTATTAGTTTTTAGGTTTAACGCTTAAAATAAGTTATTAGTAGATATTATTAAACCTACAGCTTTAGCTAAAGTTAAAGCTGCTATATTAGCTAGCAGTAAGCTTTAATTTGCAGGTTGCACTTATATTTAGGTTAGCGTTAGGTTTATAATTATAATAAAAGTAACAATAAAAATATTTTAAAATTTTTAAAAATATTTTTTTTATAAATTTTAGTGCTGTTTTGTTTTATTGCTTTTTGTTTTTTTTTAATAAAATATATTAGCTTTTTATTTTTTTAAATAAGTTTTATTAAGTAGTTTATATAGTTAAAAAATACTAAATTATAATAGTTAATATATTAAAAATTTTTAGTACAAAATATAATATTAAAGTTAAAATAGTTTAGTTTTATTATATTTTTATAATTGTTATAATAAAGCTTTTTTGCATAAAATTTATTAAAATATTAGCTTTAATATTTAAAATTATATTGCTTAATTTATAGTTTTTTTTTTACTAGGCATAATAAAGTGCTACTTTTATATAGTTTAAAAAATTTAACTGCTTTTTTAAAAAATATTAGCTAAATATTTTTAGTTAGCTTTAAGCTTTATTTTAAAAGTTAAATTAATACTAAGTTTTGTTTTATTTATACTTATATTTTTTTTTTTATAAAGTTTTATATATATTATTTTTTGTTTATTAAAATATAAAGCTAAATAAAACAGTTAAGTATAATATAGTTAAACTATTTTTTAAATAGCTTAATAGTTTTTGTTATATAAATTTTGCTAATTTTAAATTTTTTATTAAAAAGTTTTTTTTGTATTTTTTTATTTTTAAATTTTATAGCAAACTTAATTGCTATAAAATAAATATTAAAAATATTAAATAAAATAAAGCTTAGTTTTTTTAATAATAATAGTTTAAAAAGTATAAAAAGTTTTCCACCTAAGCAAATAAATAAACTGTAACCAAATAGCTAAGCTTAAGCTTAGTATATAAACAGAAAAGTAAGCAATAACCTTTTTGTACAAAAAAAAAAGCAAACTACACAAGCCATATATAGCTTAACCTTTTTTTATATAACTGATTTCTAACTACTGTATATTAGCAGCTGCATACAGCTGCCAACAAGCAATTAATATAGCTGCTTAGTAGTATATACAGCTATTAACAACTAATTTATTATGTTTGGCTACTTTGCTGCCCTGCTAATTACTTTACCAAGCTATAATACTAACGCAAAACAAACTGCTAACGCAAAAATATAGGCCGCCAACAGCTAGCATAAATTAGCATATTATTTAACATGCAAAGCGCAAAAAAAAACCTTTTAACTATTTGTTTTTTATATATAAAACGCTGCAATAAAACAATTAAACTTTATTACTTTTTTTAAAAAACCTAAAAAAAGCTTTAGTTTAAATAGTTTTTATTATATATAGCTTATAAATATACTATTAAAGCTTTTTATAATATAGTTTTTTTTTTATATACTGCTTTAAACAGCAATAAACCTAAAGTTTAACTATTAAATTAAAGTATAAAAAGTTTAAGCTTTTGTTTATTTTTGTTATTTTTTAAAAACTTTAGTAAAAAGTTTTATATTTTTTAAAAAAAGTTTGTTTTTTTGTTTAAAATAATATTTAAAGTAGTTATTAAAATAGTTAATATTTTAATAAATTAGTTAATAGTATTTTTAATATTTTTAATAATTATAATATAGCTATTAGTAAAATTTATTATAGCTATGTTTTTTATAGTATAAAAAACGTTTAAAAGTATATTTAATTAATATTTTATTATTATTAAAAAAAAATAGCTAATAGCTATAAAATATAAAAGTAATACTTTTATAAATAATACTATATAAAAATAGTTAAAAAATATTTATATAATTTTTTAAATATATATTTTTTAGTTTTTTTAGCAAAAAAAAATTATGCTATTTAGTAATTTAACAACTAGTATAAATATTATATACTAGTTTTTTTTTTTTTTTTTAATTTTTATTAAAATAAAAATTAAAGTTTTAAATGCTAATTTTTTTTTTAGCTAGCTATAAAAATTTATTTTAGCAATAAATTTTTATTTTATAATAATATTAGTTTTTTTTGTTAGTTTAAAGTTAAAAAATGCTAATAATAATATTATAATAATAATTTGTTTTTTTTTTTGTTTAGTTATAATAATATATAAAGGTTTTTTAAAATAAAAAAACTTTTGTTAAATATAGCTTAAATAACAGTATTATTTTAATAAAGTATAATAGCTGCTAGTAGCTTAAATAAAACTATAACAAGTATTATAAAGCTTAAATAAGCAGATTTGCTTTTAGTGTTTTGAGTTTTTTAGGTACGTGTTAAGCAATTAGCAGTAAACTTGGTATGTGCACTAACAGTGGGTGCTAAGAAAAATAATTTAAAAGGGAAGGTGGTTGTCGTGCTGGGAACCCAGAGCTTGATCGAGTAGCTAGCTATAGCCTAAAAATTTCAGTGACTTTTTTACGAACACTAGTGAGAGATACATCATCTAAGTTTGATTCGTTCAAAATATGCTTTCACACTAGAATGTGAATTGAGTTGGGAGGATAGGTACAAGACATGGTGCCGTGCATATGAGTAACCTAATTTGGCCGTTGCTCACCGAGCCGGACCGGCTTTAGAGCGCCCTTCTTTTAGAATTCCATCTCGATGACTGTTCATGCTTGCCGCTATTTTAAATAATAGTTTTCATATAGCTACTATTAGGCGGTGCTGCTTATTCTCTGATATATCCCTCACTGGAATGGAAAATGCGCAATCGTTATGGCCGCATGTATTACAAACTCCCGACTAACAGTAGTGAGTAGACTAAGTAGCCCGACAACAAATGTCAAAGTCGAGGTGCTCAATACGTACTACCTAGAACTTAGTAAGATTAATGTCCGCATTGAGGCGCTAAGTAAGAGAGATCTACAATCTACGACCAATACCGAAAGTTTGGGACAGTACCCCCTTCGCATAATACTCCCCGGGGTTTTACAGATCGCGTTAACGTGCTTTTGATGAAGAGGATAAAGGTTTGATGCGGAATCTATTCATTCTTCATTATAGAATATCAGGGGAGGGCGCTATGTGAATGCGCCCATATCCATCATTACGCACTCTTTCAACTAAACTAGGTACCCGGGGTGTCGGATCTCTGCGTTTACCGCGCTCAACATTTTTCATAATCACCCGTGAAGATAAAATGGTCCCTTACTCGCCTAATACTGCGAGCCGATCTGCCGCGTCAACGTCATCGGTATACGGGCTTGAGAGAATAACTTTTGTTCCTATAAATGACTAAGATGAGTACATCAAACCTAAAGCTTGGATTATATCATCAGCTCACCGTCGGCATCGGAAACGGTAACTGCATTGTCGATATTATTGTGGTAATTGAATGTGTCAGATTCCACATCTTTTGCTTCTACTGCATTGTTGATGTTGTTGGTGTAGTTGAAGGCGTCGGATTCTACATCCTTCTTGGCCTTGAGGTGGCTGACGGGTGCGCCTAGTGCTGCTACGGCGAAGAGGCCGGCAATAACTGCAATGGACTTCATGTTGGTTGCTTGCGGTTGTTGATAGTGATCTGGGATAGTCGGAAGCTTCACCTTAGGCGATTCGCAAGGCAGTGAACTTGTGTGGCCGGGTATGTATGCGTATATATGCTCACTCGATAACCTCTAGAAGCAGGCGATGCCGTGCAGGCGCTTTATGATGGAATACTGCTGTTCCTCATACCTTCCTCATTCTCCATCCCGATACCGTATTGCACCTGTGGACGGGATTCGGATAGCGAGCGGATCTGGGACTGAATGCGGTGTGTAGTAACATACACTCACAATAGAGCTCCTTCTCTGCATGGCGTCGGGACTCGAGTAACGGGATTGCTACAATCTATGCGGATCTGAAAATAACCCGCACGTCTATTTGTAATAGAATAAAGCTGTAGCGTTATACTGGTTGGAAATGCAGAGTGTTGTTAGGTCGAAGGACTGACTGCTTGCATTTGGCTATGTGTGCTCATGATTGAGATTCCGAAATTATTTCTAATTCTGCATGAGAATATTCAGGGCTGAACCATCATGACCTTAGAATCGGTGGTTGTCAAAACGCCACAGCATCCGCTCCAGTAAGCACTAGGCCCACGGCGACTGAGAACTATGTGGGTAGCGACAAGTGAGGTGTCGTTCTTCCTCTTTAGTTTTGGATTGAATAGTGTTTAAGGATGTTGATGAACTGAAATCCGGCACTCATCTTTTTTCCTCCTCGCTGGCGAAGATGAATGCACTCAAGGGGTTAGACACAAGGTGGGACACCTACCAAAAAGTTGATTCATCAGAGGAAGTCTTCCTAAAAGAAGATGCTGAGTCCGAGCGTCGTGCCGTAACCATTATACAATCTTACCGGAAATGCATAGCTATTATATCTGGTGTAGCAGCGTTTTTTTTCGTGTGCGCTTTAGTCCTTTTGACGGCGCTTATGTTTAGGAGGCCGACGGACAAGCAATGCGGTATTCAAACGTCAATCTGGTGTAAGTTCGAGTTCGCACCGAAACCCTAAGTTCCTCCGCACTAACTGTTATCCCCGTAGCGCCAGCTAATGAGGCGATTGAATACGAAGTAGTAGAGCCCCAGAATCCCTTCGCTCATAAATCTCCGTATCGAGGTCCCCCGACCCCGGAGCTGGAAACAGCGTGGGATGACCTGTGGTTGCGTGCGTTGAACCCATATGTGAATGGAAAGCAAACGCTAACGTCCCTGGTAGATGGCGGTTTCAGATTTCCTGAGGACAAACTCCATTTGATTAATCGGACTGTGAACCTTGGGAACAACCGGTCTCTCAAGCCTTGGCACGATGGAAAAGGGGGCTTCCAGTAAGCCCACAATCCCCTGTCTTTGCTGGTCTTTGAATGGAACATCCTAGCAGCCCTATCTATCAATGCGCCAAATCCGCTGGCTGGTAGAAAGAAGGCTGCTTCTAGAGGCAATAAGCTAATCTGAAGATTTCTAGCGGTCAACTGGAAGTCTATCATCAACTCCACTGCCTTGTAGGTCTCCTGCTCAGATGTGTTCGTATGGAGTACTAACACTGAACGTCTAGAATCTCATACGACAATATACGTGGCGAGAGTGGTATTTCCGTCACCCGGAGATCGTGCGCATGTCCGGAGACATGCTGGCCTCAGACATAGAGGCGCGCATGCACACGGACCACTGCATCGAGGCTTTGAGGTTGGCCATCATGTGCAATGGCGATACTACACCTTCTATCACGATTCTGAATCCCAAGGCCCCAAGGGGTGAAATGGCCGATTTTAGCCCGACTAAGAAATGTCGCAAGTTCGATAAGTTACGAGAATGGTCAATACGGAACCAGGCCAATTATCCCCCGGTAGTGGATTGGAGGCCGAGGAAGAAGCCGGATGGGTCAACTGAGAAGATCGAGGTGGCTAATGGCCATTCCGATCGGCATCTCTGAATGAGCTTAGTTGTTGTTGAACGATCAATGTGGGTGTTTGGGAGAGAAGTCAACCTGAGAACCAACTCTAGAGAGGGAGAGTACTTCTGAGTGGAATTGACGTAGATAAAAATACAATTTTCCCTACACGATAATAAGAATACATTAGACGGTAGCTTAGGAAAATAGGGGAAGATGCTAAATTAAGCGAGAAGTAAAAGATGATGAATGGAAAGAAAAGAGCCGTCGAGTAAAAAAAAAAAAAAAAAGGGGGCGAGAAAAAAATACAAGATGAATTGGCCAACGAGGGAATCGAACCCTCGGTGCCTAGCGATATAGAGTAGAGATACTAAGTATTGACGCTGAGTAAGGATATATAGTAAGGACGCTTCGCTAGGCCATACCAATTCGGCCATTGGAACATGCGGTATATGGCTTATTTTTTGTGCATTAGGTACGAGAACGATATTATGGTATATAAGTATACTTTACTGGGTAGGCCGCTTTTGAGCGCTTACGCGTACGCCGTCGGTGGCTGAACTTTATCGTGATATGGCCAAATTGCTGAGGCCTTAGGTAAGGTATAGGGCTATAATAATCGAGATAGTAAGAAATATAGTAGAGAGTGCATAATTATGCATATAGACATCAATGATTGTTGGCCAAAGCAGCCTGGTAGTTCACATGAGTTAGATACATAGCTACTGCTCGTGCTCACACATTATTAGTTTGGATGCAATGACACAGTACTTCAAGTCCTCCTAACGTGACGCAACGTCGGGTAGACACGGTAGCTTTCTACTTTCTAGATGCCTACAGATCCCTGTTTACTGCTGTATCACAGGCTTATTTTAGAGTACGAAGCTATGGTAATTGATAAATGTCTATTGCGATTTATCGAGTAGCTGAATGAATACAACCATAGCACTGCTCAACCTCAATAACGCCAACCAAGAGATCCTGTGCTAGATTGGTATCGTACTGTTAAAAGTGATGCAAGGCCCGTAGGAAGACGTCGTCAATGAAGCCGTGGAATTCTTGACTGCTGCGCCTAGCGCCGAAGTGCCGCACTTGAGTCCAAGGACAAAGCTTCCTGGAAAAGGAAGACCATTAGTGACAAACTTATAAGTATCCCTTATTGATGAGTTTGGGTTGAGAAAATTGAAAGATTTTAGATACGAGAAGAGGAAAACGAAGAGAAGAGGGCAGCATTTTTTTAAGTTTAGACTTACCGGCCATCGCGTTCGCTAAGTACGCGTCGGTATGCGTGTGGTCGTTCGGGTAGTGCGAATTCACCGTTGTCGTTCCGAGATTCTTCATCACCTGGGCTGCGTATTCGCCGTGAGCGACATGGTAAACACCTGCTGAAGTGCCTCCAAGTTGGCTTGCGGCGAGCCTAATAGAGGCGTGGTTAGGATAGATCTGTATGGGTTCATTGGATTGATTTGAATTACCAAGCGTAGTAATCGAATCGCGATGGACCCCAGCTGCATGTCCCTGATTCGCAGATGCTGTGAGGGTGAGTTAGCGATTGAATGAAGAGATTGTACTGTGTGTAGGGGTATTATCATGGGACAGATGTCGAAGAGATATTCTGGAGTCATGATCAAGGGGATGGATATTGCTCACTTATTCGGCGTGGCAGAGCTTAGAATGACCTTAGCCCCCTTAGCAAGGAATGAGCTCGCGGCATTCTTGTAATAAGCCGGGTATGTCAAGACGGTCTCAGCAACGCCATTATACGTCTGTCCCACGAACATAAATCAGTTATCGTCCCATTTCCCCCGAACACTATAAGGCCACTACACCCTAGGGCCTCGAGCAAGGATTCTTCTCACCGTCTGGCAAGTCTGCGCGCCATCGCCAAAGCAATCCGTCCGCCCGTTGTCCGTGGGCGTCAAGCTACCGCCGTCATTATGCCCGAACTCAACGACGACCCAGTCGCCTGATTTGACCACGTCCGCGATGGCCTGGAACCGCCCCTCCCGCGTGAACGAGCGCGCCGAGCGCCCCGCGATCGCCATATTCGACACCACGTAGCTCGACGGTAGGCTGTACTGGAGAAACTGTCCCCAGCCCTCGGTCCCTGAGCCCCCGCCGGCTTTGGCCATTGTCGAGTCCCCGGCTAGGTAGACGGTAGCCGCCGTGGCGGAGCCGACGCCTAGGAGTGAGAGTAGGAGGGTGGACAATGCGGAAGGCATAGTGATGGCTTACTCTGCTGACTGGTTGTTGGCACTGCTGACCTCTGGCTATCTATCTCTGGCGCGAGCTTGAAGAGTAATAATCATCGAGCACGATCTAGAGACGTGGTATGTTTATCATCTCGAGTCTGGAGCAAAGTCCCCATCTCCGCTATTGGAGCGGGTAGCCGACCAATTCAGGGGCTTGGCCGGCTTGAGATGCATCGTTGTACCGTAAATGATTTCGGGTCTCGCGACAAGACACCCCGTTTCCCCGCCGGGGCCCATGGCCTAAATTATCTGGCGAAGCCTCGGCCTTGGGGATGGTAGGATGTGTTGTGGAATGGACACGGTTGTGGAGAGTGGTTTCAACGGAGGTGGTTCTTCCGGTAGAGATTGGGTAGGTGATGCAGGTACACAAGTATGCAGTTTATGCTGAGACGATATTTACTTGTCCTTTGACGTTTTTCTGTAGTATAAAAACATGACACTTAAGTCATAGTTGCGATTTGATATGAGTTAAACTGTGTTTTATGTTATTAGACCCCTAAGTTAGGCCCGTCAAGTATTTCTTAGGAATGGGGTTGGGGATCCTGAGATGAAAGCGAGCGGAGAGAGCTTGGCAAGTTGGTATTAACCTCGGACCGGTCTATCGAACCCAGATATTACACGCCACGAATGATATGGGGAAACAATAGGATTGCAATGTACATTCGCTATGATTGGATTATTTTGTACATTGGTATGTGGATTTGAACAAAGTGTGAGTACATATTGTAGATGGATAGGAGATTTTTTATGTTCTAGAGTTATACGCCTGTGGCCTCTGCAAATCCAATATCATCCTGCCTCTCTTGCGCTGACATGTCTACTATTCTGTGCCAATGGCGGATACGTTCACGCTGTAATTTCTCAAACTCAGGCATCAGCATTAGAGTCTGCCCTAGCCCACTACGGCCGTTCGCCAAACCAGCTACGGCTTTGTCGACCTGGTTCAAAATTGCTGCAGTTCGGGCGTCAAAATAGAGACCACAGTGTCGCATTTCTTCCAATAATTCAAGCATCCCCGCTAGATCGCCGCGACGCGTCCAGTATATGGTGAGAAGTTCGTTGAAGAACGGTGTAGAGACGCCCAGAACGTAAGACTCAAGGCCTAGTTCCTTGATACGAGGTAGAATGGAAAAGACGAGTGGAGAGGGTGCGCAGAACGCAGTATCAAGTCGTCGGAGAGCAAGCAAGAGGTAGGCCGGATAGAGAGGTCCGTGAACGTAGAGGCTCAGGTTCTGAGCATCACTAGAGCTGGGAGCGTGGTTGGATGATGTGCTGTCAGCCTCAGCGACTTCATCGGCCTCTAGATTGGGCTCTGCGTCACTGCTGGTTTGGCCCGATGACTCTGGGGTGCTACTGTGGCCGCGTCCCCGCTGCTTCGGCGAAGGCTCCGAGCCGTCGGATTCGGTTGTGCCTTTGACGATGCCAAGACGGGCAGGCATAGTGAAGACCTCTCTCTCTAGAACGTCCCACAACTCAAAGTCGGAAGCGGCTGATGTAATCAAGCCCTCGATTCGATTCCGCTCCTTGTGTCTCTTGGATTCGAGCTCAACGGTACGCGCAAATGTGTGAGCCGGCGCCTTCCAATGTTCCTCAACCATATCGTCCTCTTCTTCTTCGGGTGCAGCGGCACTGGTGTCGTAGGTGGCAGCCTCATAATCCCTACCCTTAAGTGCCTGCTGTTTGATAGTATCTAGAGCCTTGCTAGCAGCACCTCGTAGCTGGGGCGGAAAACGCAAAAGGGCCTTGGCGCGATCTTTGGCTGTACCAGAAAGAACAGCTGGTGAGGCGACGGTGGCAGGGCGGGCTTGGCCTGCGTCTTGGGCGGCCTGCTGCATGATGAGTCTCGCGGAGCGGGAGGCGCTGGGTTCGGTCATGGGCGCATCATGGTCGCTGACAGCTGGCTTAAGGCCGCGAGCTTCGATGTCGGCGAAAATGCGCTCGAAGATCTGGCGCTCCGACGGGGTGATGGTACCTCGAACTGGGGCATCGGCGACAGGGATGTCCTCCTCTGGTCGCCCGACTTCGTAGTCGAAAGGAATGGTGGTTTCTTTAGGGCGTCGAGTGGTCGTATGCAATGATCGAAGGACTGTAGCCGATGCGCGATGTGGTGGTAGCCGGAGGATCGTCCTCGTCTGGTAGAGGAACGGCATCAATGTGAAGGACATTGTGACAGACACTGAATAATAAAGAGAACTTGCAGGATTTACATTTATATACCAGTAATTTATAAACTATTATGCAAGGTGGAAAAATGTAGGTGGGTAGTGGTACAGAAGGAAGATGTCCTATAGAATATGTTAAGTTGTAGAATAACTCAATGGCTCTGAATAGAATCAACTTTTCTTGAAGAATTCGAAACTGAGGAAATTTTAGTGGACCCTTCTATCTTCGTCGCCGGCGACAGGTGGAGAACTGTGGGGGGCTGTAGGTACCTTCCAGTGACCTCCGTTAATGCCTGCCAGTGCTGTGGTGTAGCTGCCTTGGGTAGTGCCTGGCGGGTGCCTGAATTGGAAGTGGAGATGCTGGAACGCGAAAAGGCATGACTTCGCGTTAATTGATTTTCGCCAGTCGCGAGTCGCCCTCGTCATCCATCATCAATTGTTCCCTCCCATTCCTCGTTGCGCTAACCCACATACCCTTCTGCGAGTAACACCAATTCAACCGAAATCTGGCTCTGTTCAATCTTGGTCACTTGAGATCCAAGTTCTTCTTTCAGATCCCCGACATTCGCTTCTTTATTTACAGGATTGCTCTAATCGCCATTTTCGGCCAAGAGCTGCACACTTCGCTACTAATAGTCGTCAATACCCGTCAAAGCAGCCAATCCCATTTCTAGGCTATCAACCCCTGATTCATTGTCAAGGCAATCTGTTCAATTGGCGCGGATTGCCTAGTCCTGTGTCTATCTACTAATTACTGCACTCACAACTTGGCCCAAACCCTCTATAATGCCGCCCGGAAAGCTGAGCGCCTTCGAGGCGCGGAGACGGGAGAATGTAGCTAATAATGCCAAACTTCTTAAAGATACCGCCGACTTGGGTGCTAAGATGAAGAGAGCCGCCGCGCCGGCTCCGAGACCGGCTGCTCCGCGGAAGCGGAAGGCCGCCGAGCCCACTGTCCGCACACGTGTCATGCCTGTTCGACAAAGCGCCCGCTTAGCAGGCGCAAATTCTGATTCTAAAGAAGCCCTAGTTAAGCTAGAAGACATACCCGTTGAGCTTAAAGATAGGGAACCTAAGCGGGCCCGTACGAATGGAGACCTCAAGCTCTCGAGTCTTCAGGTGGACGGCAAGAGATGGTCAAGTACAGACGCTCTCGCTAACTTTGTACATGGCGCACAACCGGGTGTTCGGACATTTACCGAGGAGGATATCAAAGAGACTACTGATGAGAAATTGAAGTCCTTGCGACAAGACTTGAATGACCTGACCTTATACGCAGGCTGGCAGCCAAACGGTAAATCCCCCACCGGCTATGATTATATGGATTTGTGCAGAGAATGTTGCTAACGCTATTACATAGACATCAAAATTACACCTGAGAGGGTATACGCTCTTACGTTTCATCCCATGTTAGATAAGCCTATTGTACTAGCGGGAGACAAGAAAGGCACCTTGGGATTCTTCGACGGCTCGCAAAAGACACCAGATTACCCCGAGGATGATGAGGAGGACTTTGATGTGCCTTTACCCCAAATTGGCGCCTTTGAAGTTCATAACCGGACCATCACGTCGATTAAGATCCCCATGTTCGACCAAAACTCCGTTATTACAAGTTCCTATGATAGCTCAATACGCTGCCTGGACCTAGTGACGCAGGTTAGCACTCAGCTGTGGGCCCCAGACGCAGACGAAGATGAGTTAGGCATTTCTTGCATCGATATATCGCCAGAAGCAAAAGATACAATTGTTTTCTCCACTTTAGAGGGTTCCCTTGGCCGGTTTGATAGGCGAGCAAAAACAAAGGCTGAGATCTGGAGCTTAACTGACAATAAAATTGGCGGTTTCTCACTGAATCCGCTACTGCCCCATCTTCTAGCTACGGCGTCGCTCGATCGCACTCTCAAAATATGGGATCTGCGCATGATCAAGGGTAAAGGGGACCTTCGCCACCCCTCACTTCTAGGCGAGCACCAATCCCGACTATCGGTCTCCCACGCATCGTGGAGTCGGTCTGGGCACATCGCGACTTCCTCGTATGATGATACGGTTAAAATTTATGATGCGACCGAAGCAGCGAAATGGAAGCCCGGCCACGATATCTCGGACAAGCAGATGAAGCCCACCGTCAAGATCCCGCATAACAACCAGACAGGCAGATGGGTCACGATCCTCAAGCCGCAGTGGCAGACGAACCCCGCGGATGGCATAAATAAATTCACCATTGCGAACATGAACCGCTTCGTTGACGTGTTCAGCGCCGACGGCACACAACTGGCGCAGCTCGATGGCGAGGGCATCACGGCTGTCCCGGCTGTTGCTGAGTTCCACCCCGTACGCAACTGGGTTGCAGGTGGCAATGGAAGTGGGAAATTATGTCTTTGGATGTAGATGTAGATGCGCATGAATGATATTATGTATGCATACTGCGCCACGGTGTTACTTTGACGGCTGTAGTAATCTAGCAGTAGAGAGCGAAAAGGGAGAAGTTTGAGTTTTCAAGATTCGACTCGGCCTTGGTTAGATGTACATATACTAAGTAACCTAGATGGCTCGCTTGGCTGCGCTTTTAGTGTTTGATGAAAATGCGCTTACGGACTTACTTTCATACATTCTATCTTGGTCATCGATCTGTCAACATATGGGGAGATGGATTAATAAATGCGCCAAACGCTCTAGGTGTTACCACACTAGCAAGTCCGCGAACATAGCTGCTTCCTGAGCCACCATTTCGGATTCGTCGGAAAAATAGACGTGTATAAACATCAACCGGGCGGGTTTGTATTAGAATTGTCTATTCTACACATTGGCGGCTTCGAGACCGCCTGCATGCCGTCCTGTCGCAAAAGTAGTATATATATACATGCATACATGGGTATCTCCATCAGACATTCAAGTTAGCCAGTTCTTCTGGAACTGTTCATTACCCGCTGATCTGTTGGTTCGTCTGTCATAACATCATGACTTCCTCGCCATCGGGCCCATGTTCTATGCCGCCGTCAACATCGCCATCGTCGTCATCATTATCGACCATTAGGAACGGATGCCTCAGCGCATCTTCGGCACTGATTCGCCTGCTAGGATCCAAATCCATGCACCGCGAGAGGAACTCCACGGCCTCTTTCTCCTCGGGTAGGAGTGTGTTCGGGGCGCCGTCGCGCCCGCCTTCGCTACGGCACGTGCTCCAGAGCATGATCTTCTCGAACGAGAATCCCTGGCTGCTGATGGTGGGGATGGTCGCGTCGAACATGCACCCGTGTAGCTGCCCCGCGAGGCGCATGCGTTTGCTACCGAAAATGGTGGCGATCTCGATCATGGCTTCGACGTCGTCGGCGCTGTTGAAGAATGGGAATCGCTTGCAGAGGATGGTGAGTAGAATTACGCCCGCGGACCAGATGTCGATCTTGGTCGTCTGTTCTGTGCATTTGAAGAGAACCTCGGGCGCACGGAATCCGCGGGTGCCAGCTCGATTGGCACGGCGCGATGGGCGCGTGTCTTGCTTTGGGTAGCCTGGTTGCACACCTGTGTGGATTGAGTTGAATGCGACAGATTGCTGTAGGCGATGCTTGCGGGCCTGCCGGTCCTCGTGGCAGAGGCAGGGTTTCGAGTCGGTCCCTTCTCGCTCAGCTAGACCAAAATCTACGAGCACACCACGCTTTTTTTCCGGGTCGTAGAGGAAATTGGTAGGTTTTATGTCTCGGTGAATGATCCCCCTACCGTGCACGGCGGCAAGGGCTGTGAAGAGGGACCGCAGATAGACGCGCGTGTCGTAGATATTCATCTCCGGATAGTATTTCCGGAAATCCTGGTGGCGGAAGTAGGGGAGTATAAGGAGGACTTGGTCGGACTCGCGGAAGGCGGTGATTAAAGGGCATACGGAAGGGGAGTCTCGTAGGTCGTGGAGGAGCTCGAGCTCGTTGAGAATGCGCGCAGGCGAAGAGGTGACGTAGATCTTCTTAATGGCGACGAACTTGGGCTTTCGGCGCGGATGTCGGGACATGGGATTCGAGAGGGATGAGGAAGAAGATTTGAGAGGCGGCGGCGTCCATTGGCCATCGTCGGCGTCGAGATCCCAGTTGTTGATGTAGTAGTCGTAACGGATATCTTCGGCCTTGTAGACGGTTGAAAATGTGCCTAGATACAGAAAGACGGGAGTCAATTGCTAGTTCCTTCTCGTGGTCGTCGCGGAATTGGATTCTGGAAACGAGGTGGATGGATTATTGGAACAGTACCTTCACCGATGCGCTTGATGAGACGATACTCGTCTCTGAAATGAGGAAAGGTATGCTGCAGCTTCTCCATGTCGTTTTGAACCGTCGTGTCTATAGCTTCATCTTCGTCCGACGACTCGGATACATCATCATCTCGGTCGTGGCCGTCTTGGCCGTCGTGCTCCTCATCCTCCGCGTCCCTCTCCACATCGTCATCGTCGTGTTCGTGTTCTTCATAGTCGTCGTCACCACGTTGTGTCTGTGACTGTGACTCCGTTTGTGACCGCGCTGCCTCAGTTTCTTCCCGTCCCTGTTCCTCCGAGAACGGATCTACGTATAGGTTGTCCTCGTGGATGTGGAAGGATCTTTTACTCCCTGTCTGACCTTGGTGTCCTCGGGCATTGCCCGCAGGGGCGTGCGCAAACATGGCTCGTCGTCGTCGACACTCTTTCTCCCCTCCTCGCTCACTACCTACGCCTCCCCCTTCCTATCCGGTTGAAACGTACGTATAAAGGCAACGTGATTTCGAGCTCGTTATTGTCTTCGATTTGGGATTTTCGACAAAGCCGTTCCCGTTATTCCAGATCTTCTTCCCAGTTTCTCTTCAAATGACACAGCAATGTTCCCGCTTATGAAATATAGCAGCAAAGTGAAAACAACTGGAAGGTATCTTCCAACAAGTACTTCGTTTGAATGCCGCAAGGAAACATCAATTCAAGTGGTTGGAGAAAGCAAGAGCAAAGAAGAAGTGACGGGGTATCTGTTATTGTTGGAATGAAGTCACATTCGCCCCGGATTGCCAGTTTGAGAGGGTATATGTGAATTATGTTATATGGGAAAGGTAGGTTGAGGTAGGTTCGGTATGTAAGTAAGTAAGTACTGTGAGGTATTCCAAACTTGATCCTTCCGAGGCCTCGACGCGTCTCGTTTCCAAGTCGGTGGTAGTGGGGGTTTTTACTGTGTGTATACTGTCAAACTCGCCGGGGTGGTCTGTTACTGTCAGCATGTGCACTGTATGTCTCTGAGTGGCTTACCTACAGAAGTCCCTTTTGGCGGGGGGAAGTGGAGAACAGGAACGGGCGCGTCGCAAAGAATTGGATTGGAGAACCTAATCTAAACAAAAACAAACGGTTGCCGAGGGGGGAAAGCCCCACTGATGTTGTGATCCCACCTGCTTCATTGCTGTCGCTGTCTGTCGCATTGGTCACCAACAATCACATACCTCATACCTTTCACAAGCTGACAAATGATACTCCAAATAGTTGCAAATGTTCATTCCTCCTCTTTCAATTAATTTTGTTTCACCCATATCTTCTATCTACCTATCTCATTGAACCCCCCTCACTTTAGTCGGTGAAGACGTAATTCTGTACTGCAAGTGCTGTATAGTATATTACTCGGTATCACCTATTATTACAAACTATTTGGTGCCCGACCTTCACACCTCTTCGGCTGAACTGTGCGCAACACACCACAGCCAGGAGCAGGACCAGACTGCGCCCACATCCCATCATCATGGAGTCGATCAACTTCGACATCAATGATGCGCTCAAGCATTACATGAGCGATCCCGCCTCCATTGCGACGCTCGAGGCCGATGGCGCCCTACTCGACTGCGAGTCCGACCCGGAGTCGCTGTCCAACATCGCCCTCATAAATCCAATTCTCAATCCGATCATCGACGCCGTCGCCGACAATCCCGACGCCATCACGCGCAGCGCCTACTTCGACTCGCTGCAGTTTCTACTCAAGTGCGCTCCCACTTCCCCTCACCCCCTCACTACTCAAGAAGAATCGCGGCCCTGCGCATCCAACACAGCTGCTGCTACTGCTGCTATCACAAGTACAAGTAAAACGATACAAGAGCCTATTTCTAAGTTGTTCATACAATCCAGATACACCCAGTTCCTCCCTACACACGCCCTCAGCAAGATCTTCGATCTAGTCATGAGCGGCCTGTCCGCCGAGGCCGATGCCATCGCCCACGATCTCGAAACCCCCGACGAACAGGAGGTCCTCGCCCACCACAAAACCCTCCTCGAGATATATGGCTTCCTCATCCAATGGACCATGGCCTGTGTCGAGACCAAGGCCGCCGAGAAGTCATCAGCCGCCCCCGTGTCACGCGCCAGAGGTAAGGGCGCCAAGTCAAAAGCTGCTGCTAGACAGGGAGACGACCACTGGGACAGCGCAGCCCAGCTCCAGTCGGCGCTCGATGTCATGTCCAAGGTAATGAAGTTGAAGCTGGGCAAGCTCTTCCTAACGACAAGCGAACGCGATACATTCGTGGGTCTCCTTACTCGCCCTGTGTATATGGTACTTGAGAGCGAGCAGAGAGTCAAGAACACGGCCATCAGGATGCACGCTTTTAAAGTCCTATGTATTGCGGTTAAGCACCACGGTCACGGATATGGTAGGTCGATAACGGTGGATCAAGCGGATGATTCTTGGTGGTTGTTGCTGACATGGCATAGCTGCCCAGATCTCTATTGTTCAGAACCTGACATATTTCGAGCATCTATCTGAACCCATGGCCGAATTCCTCCATATCTTATCTGAACAGTACGACTACCCACAACTAGCCGAGGAGATCCTGAGGGAGATTGGCAATAAAGAATTCAATTCGAACGACACCAAGGGGCCCAAGTCGGTGTCTACCTTCATCGCTAAGCTCTCTGAGCTTGTGCCTAGATTGGTTATCAAGCAGATGACCATGCTTGCCAAGCAACTAGACAGCGAAGTCAGTATTCACAGGGCCTGCCCATTGGACTCCAATCGACTAACAAGTTATCTAGTCACATACCCTACGGAGCTCGCTGATTGAGGTCTGTGGCAACATGATCGCGCATCTTAGCAAGGAAGAGGAACGAAGCGACAACCATAAGTCTCAGCTGAACGCCTTCTTCGATGTACTGGAGGAGCGATTCTTAGACATCAACCCGTACTGCCGGTGCCGGGTTATGCAAGTTTACACCAGGCTCTGTGACTTGGATCAGAAATTCCCTAAGCGGAGGCAGAAGGCGGCCGAACTCGCCTGTCGCAGCTTAGAGGACAAGAGTAGCCATGTCAGAAGGAATGCGGTCAAATTATTAGGCACCCTGCTCAAGACTCACCCATTCACTGTCTTGCATGGCGCTCAGCTCTCTCGAAAGGATTGGCAGGAACGCCTTGATAAGGTGGACGCCGAACTCAACTCACTACAGCCACCGGCGGGTGAACCTGGGCTAGGTGAAGACAAAGCTGATTCCACTGCCCTAGTAGACGAACCAACTCAGGTGATGGATTCGCCGCAAAAGCCAACAGAGATGTCTGAGGAACAGAAGGCTGCAGCCATTCAAAAGGCCCAAGAAGATGCCGCCACATCAGAGGCAATTGAGAAACTTACTCTCACCAAACGATACTATACAGACGCCCTCAAATTCATCGAGGTGTTACATGAGGCTACCGGCATTGTTATCCAACTTCTCGGCTCGAAGAATAAGTCTGAAGTCATTGAGGCTATGGACTATCTCGAAATCGGCAATGCCTACAATATCGAGGATAACATGGTCGGCATTCGCCGAATGATGCGCCTGATATGGACGAAAGGTAATAGTGACGAGGGCAAAGGCGTCCAAACACATCTGATCGACTGTTACAGGCGCCTGTTCTTCGAGGCGCCGGATCACTTCAGCCCCAACGACGCCGCCATATACATCGCAAGAAATATGATTAGTCTTACGTCAGGCACCACGCCGGCTGAGTTGACAAGTTTAGAGCAGTTGCTCGCCACCATGATGAAACAAGGCATGATCTCGGATCGGGTCATCACTAAACTGTGGGGTGTGTATGGGTTCCAAAAGCGGGAGATCTCACGATCCCAGAGAAGGGGTGCTATCATCGTGCTAGGTATGCTAGCAACTGCATCCCCTGAGATTGTCGTAGGGGAGATGGAGACTATGTTGCGATTTGGTCTGGGGCCTCATGGCCGAGCTGATCTTCAGCTCGCCAAATACACGTGTATTGCGCTGCGGAGACTGAACCCGACGGGCCGGCAGGCAAAGGACTCGTCGGTCACCTTCAGTCGACTTCCAAATGAGCACGCTGTACTGGCTAAACTCGCTGCTATTACCGAAGTGCCAAGTGAGAGCAAGGAGTGGTTTGGCGTGGCTGAACAAGCCATTAACGCTATCTACGCGCTCGCCAAGCATCCCGACATTTTATGTACCGACATTATTCGGCGACGAACTAAAGTTGTTTTTGCCGTACAGCTAAAATCTCCACCAGCATCGCGGCCGGGGTCGCGAGATGATCCCACAATGACTGTGATGGGTGGCCATGGTATAACACAGAATTTAAACACCATGTCCCTGGATGCGCCAACCCAAACTATTAATCAACCGCCACCCGAGCCACCAGCCGAGCCCAAGGAGAAGGCTGCCATTGCCTTATCACAACTACTATTCGTTGTGGGGCACGTAGCCATCAAGCAAATCGTGCATCTAGAACTGTGTGAACTTGACTTCAAGCGGAGAAAGCAGGAGAAAGAAAAGGACTCGTCGAAACCAGATGAGCCGCGACCTTCCGCAGGCCGCAAGGGCAAGAATGCGACGCCAGCACCGGCGCCAGAGGAGGCGGGCGATGAGTTGGATCTGATCGGTGGAACTACAGAGGATGACTTCACTGAAGCCATGGCCCACATACGCGAGCGTGAGCTTCTATTCGGTCCCCAGTCCCTCTTGTCCAACTACGGGCCCATGGTAGCCGAGATCTGCTCGCGGAGTGATATTTACAAGGACAGGAGCCTTCAGGCGGCCGCCACATTATGCCTTGCCAAGCTGATGTGTGTCAGCAGCGAATATTGTGAGGCGCATCTACCATTGCTTATCACGATCATGGAGAGGTCGCCCAACCCCACAGTCCGATCCAATGTTGTGATTGCCCTCGGTGATATGGCCGTGTGCTTTAACCATCTTATCGACGAGAACACAGATTTCCTGTACCGTCGTCTCGCTGATAACGATCTCTCCGTTAAACGGACATGTCTTATGACACTCACGTTCCTCATTCTCGCGGGTCAAGTCAAGGTCAAAGGCCAATTGGGCGAGATGGCAAAGTGTCTAGAAGACGAAGATAAGCGGATTGCCGATCTTGCCCGGATGTTCTTCACAGAGCTCAGCACCAAGGACAACGCCGTATACAATCATTTTGTCGACATGTTTAGTCTGCTTTCGGCTGGCCAAATGGACGAAGAGCCATTCAAGAGGATTGTAAAGTTCCTACTTGGTTTTGTTGAGAAGGTAAGAGATTCTTCGGTCATGGTTTATAACACGACTAACATAGATTTTACAGGACAAGCATGCCAGGCAGCTTGCTGACAAGTTGGCGGCACGTCTTCCTCGTTGCGAAACGGAGCGTCAATGGAACGACGTGGCCTTTGCTCTTGGCTTGCTACAACACAAAAATGAGGACATCAACAAAGTCATTAGTGAGGGCTTCAAGGTTGTGCAAACGGCGGCCTAGGAGAGATGATTACACGAGTATGATGCTGAGATACAATGAGGTGAATGAAGGCGGGTGATGTGATACCAGGACGTCTGGCGTATGGCGTTCTTCTGTGTATCCAAGCTCATAGAGAGTTTGGTGTGTATAAGCATTGAATCTGTTAATACAATGGCCCGCCTCGGGGATTTGAACCCTTGACACGATTTTCATCCAACCCAAAAGCGATGAGATGAATCGTAATTCTTAGTAGTTATAATTGATAATTCGCTATCGACAGAATAGACGTCTTTCGCGAGTTGCGGCCTATCTTTCTATCTACCTAACCCAAGCACATACATGCAAACCCCACATCAGAGTTACAGTAGGGATCCCGCTTATCTCTCTCCCTCCACCCCAGACTGAAGATCAACGTTAACCCACCGTAACCCACTGCCTATCTGCCGGAGGGTAACACACAGAACACGCAGAATCACATGGTAATTGGTGAGATAGTTGGTTCGATAGACAGATAGGTAGGTATCTACCTATCTATCTAGAAACCGGTTACACCATGGCAGAAGTAGAACAGGATGGGGACTCTATCTCTCCACGAGCCTCCAGCGACAGTCAGACGTATCTATTATCCCCTCCTTCGCCTTCGCTCTCACCTTCACAGGGTGACATAGATGCAGAAACGGAAACAGCCATGACAACTATGGCTACCGAAGAGCAGAATAATGAGAGCGGTAGCGGGTCCGGTGTACTCGATGCAACCAAAGCCCGCCGCGTCCTCCGCCGCATCGACGCGCGCATCATGCCGCTGCTGTTCGTGACCTCCATGTTCACATTTATGGACAAGACGATTCTGTCTAGCGCGGCTGTATTTGGGCTGCGCGATGATAATAACCTGACAGGCTCGCAGTACGCGTGGACGTCCAGTGCATTCTACTTTGGTTATCTGATCGCGACGTACCCTGCCAGCAGACTTGTTGCGAAGCTACCAGTAGCGAAGTACCTAGGTGCTAACACACTGTTCTGGGGAGCCGTCGTAGCGCTCACGGCGAAGTGTGATGGGTTCGGCGGGTTGTTTACCGCGAGGTTTTTCTTGGGTGTCGCGGAGGCATCGGTGTATCCTGCGGAAGTGTTTATCACGGCCACGTGGTACACCCGCGATGAGATCCCTGCAAGGACGGGAGTTTGGTTTTCGGGGAACTCGGTCGGAGGTATTGTCTCGTCACTGCTGGCGTTTGGCATTGGACATGGTGTGGAACATGGGGCCTGGCGGTGGATGTTCGCACTCCTCGGCATCCTGACGTTTGTTCTCGGAGCTATCTTGCTGCTGTTCCTGCCCGACTCGATCTCGCGCGCCAAGTTCCTGACGCCGGAGGAGAGGCGCTGGGCGAGGGATCGGGTTGTCGTCGCGGGCCTTGGGGATACGGAGACGAAGGCCTGGCGATGGGACCAGATGAAGGAGGCGCTGATTGACCCTAAGACGTGGATGATCTGGTCTCTGGCGCTCTTGTGCCAGATCCCGAATGGAGGCACACAGAACTTTGCGAATATCATCATCACGTCGTTTGGGTTTTCACCGCTGCAGTCGACGTTGATTAATATTCCATATTCGGTGCTGGGTATTGTGGCTATCGCGGGCTCGGGGTGGGTGGCGGGACGATTGTGAGTATTGAACATCTTTTCCTATATCCTTGAGTCAATATCTGCAGAAGCCTTCCCTCGTGCACATATATGTAAATGTGTGTGTGTGTGTGTGTGTGTGTGTGAAGGAGAGAGGAGAGCTTCTACATATTCTCAAAACCCTTACGTCGTTTAACTAACAAATATCGCTCCAGCCGCTCAATGAATTGCATTCTGGTTGCTCTAGTGGTGATACCTCCTATCGTCGGCTCAGCGCTCATCTCGCACCGCGCCGCGATCCCACGCGGCGTCTCTTTCTTCGGCTACTTCCTCCTCTCATCGGGGCCTTCAGCCCTCCCACTTCTCTTGTCCCTCGTCCAGTCCAACTTTCGCGGCGTGACCAAGAAAATGACCATGACAGCTTTGCTCTTCATCGCGTATTGCGCCGGCAATATTGCCGGCCCACAGCTCTTCATCGGCAACGAGGCGCCGACGTATGATACGGCCTTCCGCAGCATCCTAGTTTGCTACTCGCTTGTTGTCGGCTTTTCCCTAGCGCTCAGGACGTATCTGCAGGCTGTGAACAGGTGCAGGCAGAAGAGGGAGGGCGTGCAGGGGAGTGCCGGGGCTTCGGGCGCCGTGGCTGGTGGCAAGGTGGTGGATGTTGGTCCAGACCGCTCGGTTGGTGAGGCTGTTGGGGAGGTGAGGCTAAGGCCTGAGGATTATGAGGATGTTACTGATTGGAACGTGTTTGGATTTCGGTATAGACTCTAACCCTATAAGATTAATCTCACTCGTCTGTGCGTTTGTCACACTCATGCAACCATCCTCGCTGTGATCTCTCTCATCATTCCGCTTTCGATCCCCATCTTCGGAAATTGGGGGTTTGTCCTTCTATTATTAGATGATAGGAGAGTCACCTCCTTGTTTGGTGATGATGCCTCATGATCTCAATCAAGATGCCTATATCGTGATAGGAGATACTAGGTGATGTGAATGAGCCTAAGCTAATAGCATGCCATCGGAGACTACTAAGTCTAGAATAGTCGACCAGGGCACATGACCAGAACGGACGTCGACCGCATCGTTCATGCAGTCAATCTACTTTCATCGTTGAGCCTAACACCATATGAATCGAATCCTCATAGATCTATCTCTTGGCGGGCGAATCCGACCATTGGCGCAATACCTAATCTGTCTAATAACGAACCCGTCTAGACCAGGCCGCCCTCGCTGCTGGTCATTATTGGTTTGATCCCATGACCCCTATACAGAGTCGCAGAGAGCTATCCCCCGCATAGGTGTCCTCGAAGCATCTGCGGTCGTCGTCCGCAGGTATCGTGAGAAACGGCGTTAGCGCCACCAACCGGGTATGCCAAGTTGAGGCACCAGACAGGCACACAAACCACGATCGTCATTCACACGACAGCGAAAATCATAATCGGGACGATCATAATTGGCCTGCTATTCATAGCATATGTCGTAACAGGGTACCAATCAGGCACTCTGTGCCGTTTACCCTGCGCTGCTCACATACTACAGCCAATATACGGCTAAATGGACGGACGGGCTTCACTCGACATGACGTGCCCCCAGCGCCCGGCGACCATGCCACAGCGGCAATGTGTCCCCGAGAAAAACGAACTCACTGGCCATTCTGGCCCTCCGCTGCCCCAAGAATGGCCTTTATCGCCCACGGAGCCACGCGCGAGCAGGCAAACAGGCTAGCCCGTGGAAATTGGTAGGTATTGCGACTCTGCGGACTGACATGACATGCCAAGTATAGCCGTGAAGATGCTGCTGCTGCTCCTCCTGGTCCATCCTGGGTCACCCCTAGTCTGCTATCTATTCCCACCACGGATCAACCGTCGATGAATTTCTCGTTCTCGACAATGATGGTCTAGCCATCCTCCGTGCTTGCTGCTTCACGATAAGCGAACCGGGCTCGTTTTATTTAATTTTCGCGGGCCTGCCCGACTCATCTGCTCGTGTGAGTTCTCGCCCTCCTCTGCCTGCTGCCGCTCTGTTATATCTCCGTCCCTCGACCACGTCTCGGTATGTACACCCGGCCTTGCGATATTGACAGCGTTTCCTCATCTGATTGATTGGGGTGTTTCTAACTTACGTCATATACGTGAAGCATTTCGGGTCTCTCATCAGAAGACACTCACCCATCCCTACGTTGCGCTTCATTGCTCTACGTATAGGTGTCGCGATTCATTTGTCAGGATGCGCTGGAACCTTGGGCTTGCTTATCTGGCGGCATTGCTAGGGTGTGGTATGTACTACTTTCAAGCGCACATGAGATTGGAAGTCTGTCGCTGTTCGCTAACTTCATATACTAGCCTCCGAAGGTCTTGCTGCAGACACATCGGTTGTCCGTGATGGCGAGACGGGCTTCACATTCTCAGAGTACAGAGCCGCGTACGTGATTGGCCAATCCATCACATTTCGCGTTGCTGTTCCCAGTCCGGCGACGACGCCCTACGATATCGTCTTCCAAATCATCGCCCCGAATGCTGTCGGTTGGACCGGTCTGTCCTGGGGCGCATCGATGATTAACTGCCCCCTTACTATTGGCTGGGCATCAGGAAGCACAACTGTAGCCTCCGTTCGGCGTACTAGGTAGGTCCCTAGCCTCTGGTGAAGCTATACCACACCATTACGCATTTCGATGTTTTCCGGGTGAGAAGCTGACGTGATGGTCGATCAGTGTACGAACCCAACCACAGATCTACGACGGCGCGACGCTGCAGCTCCTGAAGACGGGGACCAAGCTCAACGGTACCCACTGGCAGATCACGGCCAAGTGCACTGGGTGCAGCTCGTTCACGACCACGGGCAGCAACACCAAGGCGCTGAACGCGAACGGCAGCAACCGCCTCGCCTTCGCATACTCGAAGACCAAGCCCAGCAGCGCGTCGAGCGCCGCCATGCTCAGTGTTCATGATGTGTACAACTACTGGGACCACGACTTCTCGTCAGCTGGTAACATCGACTTCGCCGCGCTGGTGACGAGGAACGCCTAAGGTGTATGTCATGTGTTAGGCTTAAGACAAGACTGTGATGATATAGTACAGCAGGGTAGGATAGGGGTATGCAAATCATAGGCTACCTAACCGGGAAAATGATAGGTAGAGTTCGGCATAATACACGCTCATCTTGCTTAAGTATACATAACGTTTGCAGTGAAATGGGTCAGATGAGTCGTGACTTGGCATGGTTTGCACTCTGGCTGCTTGGTTTATTGTCCGAATACATCTTATAGCTTCTTATGTATAAGAGAAATAGCAAAGATTGGTTTTTCAAAATCAAAATCGATTCGTCTGCGTTCACATAATCGCGACTTATCATAATGAGCATGTCGAAGGAGTGGATATCTAGGAAGTATTAAAGGCTAACTTCATCTACACATTTTGTCAGGTATTCAAATGACTTACTTTTCATGCAAAACATGTTATCATCCATCTCAAATACATGCTCAGAATGAAGGAAACGACACGATTATATCTCTAATGTTTATAACTACGTAGAAATTAGAGTTTACATGTTTATTTCTATACCTATGATTTTTTTGGCGTTCGAGTCCTAAAATAGGCTTTCACTCTTACACTACGGTAATCACTCACTCCAGGTAGTCTATAGAAACAGAATGCAAAGCATGGAACGACTATAAGAGAAGTATCTTCTAAATACACTTAGATTTTATATGTAATAAGGCAGGTAATCAAAATGTGGATTTTCCAATCTGATTATCGCACGCAGAAGAATCGCAAAGCAGTAAAGCATGACACCCCCCTCCACTCCACCTCAAATTACCAAAGGCGAGTACAGCTGGAAAGAAAACAACTGATTGTCCATCTCACACAGCAGGTTACATTCCAATGGGTCCCTTGTCCGGATTACACGCGTGAGTGAAGAGAAGCCGTCGAATAACCGAAACAAGACGCTTATGCCTTGACGGCCATCTCGCCCATGGGGAGTGCGGCCAACCCTGAAATACAACCGTTAGCTTTATTCTAGGAAGTTCACTATATCGATGAAGCAAGAACATAGGGATATAAATTAATAATATTGACTTACAGCCATCGACTGACTCGGGAGCCTGTTGCTTCATGGTGCAAGCGCTGTAGACGGACTCGGGCTGCGCTGTGATGCCGGCCCTGGGGCAGTCGGTGTTCAGGTTGCAGCTGTTGTCCATGGCCTTCTGGAGTGTGTCACCCTCCCAACCGAAGACGTAGTCACCGTGGGCGGCGGAGCCACTAGTGGTAAAAAGGAGGTTAGCTTTATTCAATATGGCTCTATATTAACGATGGGGCTGATCTTCTTACCCGACGTTCATGCTGTAGATGTAGGGGTTGGTGCCGTCGGTGGGGAAGTCGGCTGAGTCGGCGAACTCGTGGGTATCCCACATCAGCTCGTACATGATCTGGGGAAGCTTGACGGGGTGTGTCGAGGGGCAGGCACCGCCACCAGTGGCACCGGATCCTGAGCTGTAGGCGACGTGGCTCTGGTGGTCGGGACTGTCGAGGTTCTTGCCATCCCAGCATCTAGACGCGTAGGTGGGTTAGCAACTTTTGCTCTTATACTCACTTTCCGCTTGTTTTTCATGTCATTCTTTTTCAAAAAAAAAAAAAAAAAAAAAAGTGGTTAAAAGCTTACGTAGGGAAGATGATGGTCTGTCGGATCATCTTGCAGGTCTTTGACTTGGGGATATCGACGGTGTCAGAGCCAGTGCAAGGAGCACCGCCCACGAAGGGAGAGTCGGTGTAAGAGGTCCAGCAACGGTGGCAGATGTTGGCCTTGGGTGTCTTGTTGGGGTCGGTGTTGGCAGCGTTACCAGCCAACATACGGAAGCCCTGCAATTCCCATTAGTCCCCTAGACGAATTTCCGGAATTGCCCTCTCCTTACCTTCTTGAAGGCTGTGACTTTGCCGCTAGGAATGTAGTAGACGTCCAGACCACCCTTGTTCACGAGTCTGCCCTGAGGACCGCCGTTGCCGATCTGAGGCACACGCTTGTATGTGCCGTTCTTGGCCTTGTAGAACATGACGGCCGTCCAGTAGTTGGACTTGTCCTGCTTGAACGAGCAAGAAGTGCACGTAGAGGTGGCGAGATCGTGGGTGGTGGGGTCCATGGTGATGTTGAACGAGTTTCCACCGACGATCTGGTGCAGATGGGGCGTGTATGTCATGCCCGGGTTCACGAGAGGGTCGACACGGTCGACGACGAGCTGGGAGCATGCAAAGCGCAGCATGTTGAACTGGGCTGCGGCATTCTGCGCCAGCAGTGCGGCGGCAGCGAGGGCTGTCAACTGCATCGTGAAGCTTTTTTTCTTCTTTAGGTGGACTGGCCGTCGACGGGCGAGAGCTGATCGATGTGTAGCCTAGAACACTGGACAACAAACGGTGGTTGGTTCTGTTCTTCTTCCTACCTAGAAGAGTTGAGCTCAAAGAGAAAAAAAGAGAGGATGTGCACGGGAAATTAAAATAGAAAATCCGGGGATACGCTCATGTTGTGCTATCCTTATGCATCGTGACAAGGTGTTGTGCAGCGAAGTAGGCCGGAACTGCCGAACCGACAGAATATCGTCGAAGGCGTCGTGTCATTAGAATGATTGGATTGGGTATCGTGTTTTTCATGTGTTAATTGATTTAATTCCCCCTTTCAGTCCGACTTGGGATCCTTCCGCGCGCTGATTGATCGGCTGAGCTGCTTGGCTGGGTTCTGGCTGTATCACGTTTACCCGGCCTATTAAACCTTCCAATGACACACCCCGAGGTAAACACGCCAAGCCATCATGACTTCTCTGTCCCTTGTCCCGGAATATGTGCAGCAGCCTGACTACGCGCCATGTTTCCACGATCGCCACCACGCTGCCCGCATTTGCAATAGGAAGGTAACCCTGTTCATATGGGGCATATGCCTGGCAGAGGGACTCGTCACCCAAGATTCCCTCTCTTGCGGCTAGGGCAAGGCACATGAGCGCTAAGAGGTTTATTTGTTTTTGCTATGAAATATTCAGCTAGCCTCAGGGGCATCGTCGTTGTGGATACTAGATCTTCATTTTGGCCGTGAGGGTGGACGTTACCATCGCCTTGACAGTGAAGATCGTGATGCGGATAACTCCCGACGTGTCAATGACCTCTTCACATATTTTCCGGCGAAACGCTCGGCCCATTTCCCCTTGACTGAGATAGTGAACTGTATTCGATATATGAAGTCTTACGCCGGCTCCTAGGGATGTGCGGGCGGTGTCCGCACGTATGGCTATCTTCCAATATCAATATCGTGCTGAAGCGCCCGCGGCTCGGCCCCCACGGAACGACGGCAGTGCGTATGTGGGCGGCGTGGCGATTTTGAGGACCCAGGCCTCTATACACACAGCCTGGTTTTATTAAAGTAATGATTAGTGTGCCTCGTTGGAACCAAACAGTAGCGAGGGCTAGCTAGTTGCCACATGCCGGTACCTTGTAAATCCATTGCCCCCTCATCCTATTTGATAGTTTATCGAAGAATATTCCAGTATTCCTTCGTGTATACGTCATTGCAAGTTCAACCTGTACCTTTGCCGCAGTAGGGTATGTGATGGTTTATTCTTTACCGTTCTCTGAGTCGCACAATGACATACCCACAAGGGAACTATCACACACAGAACCCATTATTAGTTTCCTCGGCATTTGGGTGGCTATATATTCGCCGCGTGCCTTAAAGCAGTATGAAGGCCTGGTATAAATGCGTTTGCTGCCTCGTTATGGCTCATTGCCCAAGTCAAACCGAGCAATAGCCTCACTAGGCCGGTTCCAGACAAGAGAAAGAAGGCAATATTGTTTTGCGCGTGAAAAATCGGTGCATTCAAATTAAGTGGGAACAGATTAATACTGCCGACATAGCGTTAGACGTGTTCATATTTAGTCTCAGTCAGGAGAAATACGAGTGGACGAAGAAAAGATGTGCTATAAAGCACACCTACGTAATGAGGCACAACTATAAGCAACGAAGCCGAAATATTTCCAAGGTAGGTAGACAATGAGGTTTTTTATGTATATAGTTAGTAACACTTAGGAAGGTTCAGACGAGTCTATGGCCTCCATGAAGAACAAGGTCTCGGACACGATGGATAAAAAGGGTCTCCACAGCCACCGAAAAAAGTAGAGTCCATTAATGTTACAGACTGCCAGGCATTCGTACCAGGTGCTCATACAGACCACCAGGAGACTGTATAGACTCGTATAAACACCCGTATAGACACTACTAGGACATTAATGGATCTTTCTTCCCAATATCTATTGAGTAGACTGAAGAGCTAATAATATTGGGCTACTCGTAGACTCCAGCCTAACTGGTATCCTAAGCTGACCCAATTTCGGCTTGCCTTCGCTCAGAAGTTACCTAATCTTAATCTCTTAGCACACGTAAGTTGGCTTTCAGGTAATTACTGGCGTCACCTACCTAAATCAACAATGCGTTGGCGTTATTAAAAAGGCCGTGCGACCACTCCTAGTGATCTAACCACTGCCAAATAGCACTTCTAGGGTAGGTAAGGGGGCCAAGACACAGGGGGCAACTGTTATTACAAGTGTAGACGAAATTTATGTAGCTAGATGCAAGAAGAGTTAGTTAAGCAAATATCTATGCAGATAGGAAGTACACGCCAGTACAGTATAGCTTGTGTAGCTTGATCACACACTCGTCTCATTATCTTAAGCATGAAATTGATACATATAGCACTGTGATCCGATTCAAACATTGGTTATGTACCTAACTGCTACTCGCCAGACTATTGCTACTTATAACTCTCGGTTGATTAACTTAATTAAAAGACATTCAAGTTTGTATCTTATAAGTAACTATAATGTGCTTGTCACGGAACAGAAGTGCGGCTCTAAACCACAACACCATCAAAAGATAGAACGCTATCAGGTCGAACAAACCTGACCGTGTGCACCCTTATATACGCACTGTAACAGTGCTCTACGGAGCGATATTGGGTGCATGAAGAGTTCTTGGAGATTCCAAAAATAGAGAAATAATCGATTAGAATCGTAGCAGGGAATGTATCGACTTTAGTTATGAAATATGGTGGATGTGAGCGGCCTCATGTTTATCCTATAGTGCCGCTTACCATCTAGCGTCATAGGTGCACCGAGCCCGGCCTCCTTTTACTCGGGAACCTCGCATTCAACTATACTCTCAACCCCGTTGATCGGGGTCCAGATCTTCACAATCTTCAGTCCACACTTCTTCTCCAGTACTTCGGACCATTGAGCTGCACTACGCTCCTTGGCGCCGAGAAGTATCATCATGATAAGGTCTAGTGCAGTCTGTTCATCATCCAACCCCATAGGGGGGACGACGTGCTCGTGAATGAGGAGCTTGCTATAACCAGGCTTCATAGCTTCTTTGACGCGACTGGCAATTTTTACAACGTCTTGATCCGGCCAGTCGTGGAGGACGAAATGCATGTAGTAAGCGCGTGCACCTGTGAATAAATCGTTGGTTAGTCACAATAGAGAGTTGGCAGAAATTAGATGGTTAGAAATAAAAGTTACCCTTTACAGGCTGCTCAGTGAAGAAATCGTAAGCCATCCTCTCGATACGTGGGTGTGGATGACGAATGTGTTCAAGGACAGAGGGTAGGTCCCGGAGGATCAATCGTCCAGGGGCATCCGGGAACTTAGATAGGAACCCCTCCATATAATGGCCAACGCCCCCAGCGATGTCGACGAGCAGGACGGCGTCCTTGTTGATTGTATCGAAGCCATCGAAAAGCCGCTCCTTGACCGAGTAGAACCCATCCTCCATCCATCCCGGACGCCCGAGAGAATAGCCATGCATGTGGTTGCCAAAGTTCTCCCCGTGGGTTGGGTTTGCTTGCATAAACCCAAAAAAGTTGAGCTTGGTTTTATGAGCTCCTTGAATGACAGTGTTAAGGCTGTCTGCTGGACACATGTAGCCCCTATCCTTAAGCCATTCTGAGGTGTGTAAGAAGATAGGATAGAGAATCCAAGGCCTATTTGAAATTATTATTAGTCGCTCGATCAATATACTCCAAGGCCAACCTTACAAGGTATGGTAAGAACTGTTCATGGGAGCAAGAGCTAAAGACTTGCTAAAGTTGTTAGGTGTGTATTCTCCTGGAGCCGTCATGTCAATATAACCTGAAGCAGCGACATGCCGCATCATGCGTTGCAGAAGCTCCTCTTGTACGCCGAGTTGCTTAGCCAAGTCGGTAACCTTTTGAGGCCCGTCGCCATTATTTGCCATGGCGCTCCACAGGCCGGATTGCACGCCAAATGAGATGGCCATAACATTGCAAGGCTGGTTCTGAATTAGTTTTGAAACTCTTTGCCGGATTACTTTCAACTAACCTGCACCCAGAGGTGGTTGATCATTATCTCACGTGGAGTTTCAAGCGCGCGCGTAAGCTCTCGTGTCTTCGCAAGTAGTTCCCGCCGAGCTACAAGGGAACCATTGCCCGACCTAACAAATGCATGGCCGGCAGAGGCCACCTCGGATAGGAGTCTAGGGGCTGCGCCGACGTCGATTGAAGCGGCAGCCGAAGCAGCGCCAATATGATTCATGGTGATTGAAGAATACTAGGCAAGGAAGAGGATGGTGTACTGTTCACGATCGAAGCACAGTTAAGGCCGGTGGCATAGAAGAATTTATAATGTTTTCTGTCACAATCTATGAGTTGTAAAGCATTGGTTAATATTGAAAATTACATATGTGACTTGGGCGTCTGGGGCAGGGGGAAGAGGTTCGCTGTAATCGACTCCTTCTATCTATCAGAACACTTGAGGACTAAGCAGATTCTCAGACATTTAAATTACTCAGCCCTAGCGACGGTAAGGCGCTCCCGGTTACCCAAGACTTCAGTTACTCGTAGTAAAGTGACGCGATTTAGAGAACTTACTATGACGGGAGCCAATTATCCCCAAGCCACGCTGCAGATGTACTCCATTGCATAATGCGAGGGTGTACAAATGAGGGAACCACCTCGTCACCGCCTCAACGATGACATGTTACACCGTTCTCCTTAGTGTTAATGCGTACATTCAAATTGGGAAGGTCGCTCATTGAACCTGGCTGGAAACCGGTCATCTTGAGATCTAAGGTAGGTAAAAGTTGTTCTCAATGAAGTGACGAGAGTACTATGACAAGGGCTTATGACAAAGGGCCCGGGACTAGTTCAATTCGGTTAACAATCGCCTGGGAATCTCAAGTTTCGATATTCTCTCTGTCATTCGAATCTAGTCGTCCTTGTTACTCGAGGGTCCTAAATTATATCCACACCTTGAAGCCATGGGCCCAGCCAGAAGTTAACCGAATCTCTTCATGGCTTAGTAATCATTAATAAAATTTATACAACTTTTGGTCGGTTTAGCAAGTGTGTAGTCATTCTGTCAGCCTGCAGCCAAAGCACGGTGGCAGCTGGAGCAATTATTTTGCAACCCTAGCTTGATTGCATGACTGAATGATGATCCTATGAACCTGCCAGAGGGTTTCATCGACGGATAAAACTAGATTCTTACATGACTGAGCAACCAGATTATGGAAAGTTCAGCGTCGTCAAGACTAGAATCACGGCCAAGGAAAGTAAATGCGCGTCAAGTGAAAATTCCCCACCGAGACTTTTAAGGTTGTTAAAACCGACTTCGATATAAACAAGCGTTGGAACAAATATTTAAGTTTTTGTCAATTGAGTTTATGTAGCTGAGGTCGACCCTATTTATATATAAGGAAGAGGGCATTTATACCGTGTTTATGAAGCTTATAGACGAGTTTACCTGAATGGAAGGCAGGCGAACGTGACCATCAAGTAAGGCGTCATTGCCACCTAGGCTCATACCGCTAGTAGCGTTGATGATGCAGTAATTTTCTATGATTGCGAGGAATTGCGGCGGTAGGTGTGGCCGAATTGTTTTGAAGGAAGATTACGCACTTTATCCGTCGTTCTTGGAATCTTAGAAGAGGCCAGTTGCCGCAACTTTGATCAATGTTTAACAGAGCCATTATGTAGCAAGCCTTACCTAGGGAATAAGTGTGAAACGGAACACAAAAGGGGAACCAGATCAAATGAGGCCCTACTTAAAGTGAAAGTTGTAGGAGTTATAGCGAGACGGTGAGATAGACATTAGAGGAGATGGGAAGAAACTCCCTCTAATAAGTGTAAACTCCACGAACTGGAACTCGTAATGTAAATTTGAGTGACATAAGGTCTAATTAACTAACGCTACTAACTGAGAATCATAATTATTTTGTGCTTGCATTAAGTCAACAATTCCCCTTACCCTTAGCTATCTACTCTAGCAACTAGGGGGCGGTTACGTAGAGAGTGGCTTCATGCTGTGATAGCTCTATTGCAATTAGACTATATCTAAGTATTGTAAGAGTGTAAATTGAATCGAGGGTTTTGTTCCGTACTTGAGGTCGGAGAACTCTCGGTTATGTAGAATTAAGGGAGGATTGAAAGGTGTATTAGGTTGGGGGTACCTATCTAGACTATGTAGTCCTTACCTAAATAACTCTTAACCCGAGCTTGGGGATCATATCTACTAAGCCTATTTGGAATGGCGGATAATTACCTGCGTACGTTCACGATGCGGCCATGCTTGTCTCACTCGGGCTATCTCCACACCGAGTGCTATAATCTGGGAACCACTCTATCTAGGGTCGCGATACGACCCTGCGACGGCATCAATGTGTGGCGATGTTGCGGGGAAGAGGGGACGCATTTGACTTGAGGGTTCCGTGTGAGTTTACACCATGTTAGAAATTCTCTCAACTCAGTTATAGACATATATAAATTATAAATTTAGATTTGAGGAGTGAGACGTAATGCCTCCGCATAAGCTGTTGTTTTGCGTGTTGGCGAATGCTGTTCTCACTGTTTGCGCTGGGGTATGTTCTATTCACCTCCTCGCTTTCCCTTTATGACGTATCTCCTGGGCACTCGCAACTCGACTTGGAGTAGTACTACGCGAAATATTAATAATTACCGACTAGTCAATTCCCCTCGACATATCCGCGTTCTTCAATAACAAAGCGTTTGGAAGCTACCCAGGCGAGGCCTCATTCGACACCTTAGGGCAATCGTATCCACCACCGCGAGCAGAATACACACCTTACTACACGTCCGGAACGACGGGAATCGTGTATTCCTTCCCGGGGTACACAGGCGCTCGGAATCCCGATAACATCGTCTGTGCGAACCAGACGATCACTATCCCCCAACATGCTATAAGCGGTCATGGCAAGGTCTTCTCTGTCTCGTTCCTACTATCTGGCGACGTTGAGTTCGCGACCGTGCAAGGTAACGCCACGTTCGTGTACAGCGACGGCTCGACTTCGAGCTACGAACTACGCTCTCTCGATTGGTTCAGCTGGCTCACTCTTAATAAAGGTGAAGTCGTGTTCCCGTCACGCTTCACCCCGGCCGGCGTCAATTGGAACACGAGCCATGTCTTCGAGCGCGAGGCACCCTTGCTCCCTGGGAAGACGCTGCAATCTGTCACACTGCCGGATGTGTCGGGCCCGGGCGCACGCATGCACGTTTTCGGCATTTCGCTCTGGGCTGCGGAGGATAGACTTGCAATCCAGGCTGTAAGGCCTACGCAGAAGTGGTTCGAGGCCGGAGAGCAGGTCGTCGAGGTCACGGTTAATAATCCGGGGAAGGGATGCGTGGCAGGTGCAGGGGTGCGGGTCTCGATTGAGGGCGAGGGATTCGGGACTACAAGACCGGGGAAGCTAAAGAGGCTTTGTCCGGGCGACCAGAAGGTTGTCAAGATTGGCGTTCGAGGCGCCTCGCATGGAGCGGTGGATGCCCTAGTGGCCGTCGAGGGCGAAGGCGACAGACAGTCGACTCGTTTTTCCGGAGTTGAGATTGGACTGACAGAGTGGACTACTGAATTGGATAATCTTGCTCAACACGAAGCGCCGGATTGGTTTGACGGCGGTAAATTTGGCATCTTCATCCACTGGGGCGTATATGCTGTGACGGGCTGGGGGAACTCGACGCCGCATGAAAGCTACGCAGAATGGTTCTGGTGAGTCTAGCCCCTGCGTTCTTGATTGTGGCATCTGTAGCATTTCAGGCACATGACCTGACGGGATTCTTCAAAGGTGGTATTCTACACACCACCCACAGGCAGATCCGTCGGACTTTTATGACTATCGACTGCGCACGTATGGGCCGGACTGGGCTTACGACGACACGTTCCCGCACTTCAATGCGTCTCAATTTGATCCAAAAGAATGGGTCGACCTCTTCGCGGACGCGGGCGCGCAGTATTTCGTCATCACATCCAAGCACCACGACGGGTTCGCGCTCTTTGACACTGGGGCGACAAGCAACCGATCCTCGTTACACTATGGCCCCCAACGCGATCTCCTACGCGAGCTCTTCGACGCCGCAGCGACGTACCAGCCGTCTCTACGACGAGGCACGTACTTCTCGCTGCCGGAGTGGTACAACCCGGACTTCGGCCCGTACGGCTTCGACCAGCTGCCCGCAGACACCGTGCCTGGGACGAACTCATGGCCCGGCGTGCCGGCGCGCAATCCCTACACGAATGCCATCGAGCCGTACACAGGCCACGTGCCAGTAGATGACTTCATCGCCGACGTGATGCTCCCGCAGATGCGCATCCTGGCCACCGACTACGATACTGACATTATGTGGTGCGACATCGGCGCGGCAAATGCCACGGCCGTGTTCGCCGCCGAGTGGTGGGAGGTGACGCGCAAGGAGGGGCGCCAAGTTGCGATCAACTCGCGGTGCGGCCTCGCGCAGGCGGCCGACTTCGACACCCCCGAGTACGCGACGTTCGCGTCGGCGCAGGCGCGCAAATGGGAGAGTAATATGGGCATGGACCCGTATAGCTACGGGTACAATGCCGCGACACCGGATTATGCGTACATGAACGCTAGCACGCTAGTCCGCACGCTTGTTGATGTCGTGGCTAAGAACGGGAACTTACTGCTTGACATTGGGCCCCGCGCCGACGGCACCATCGTCCAGGCTGAGGTGGACAGTCTTAGGGAAGCTGGACGTTGGATCTGTGCGCATGGCGAGGCGCTGTTTAATACCACGTACTGGTTCGTGCAGAGCGAGGTGCTGGGCGAGGGGCTTGACGTGCGCTTTACGCACACCGATGACGCGTTTTATATGCTGTTCTTGGAGAAGCCGGTTGTAGAGGATGGGATTGTAGGCGTACCGGCGCCGATACCCATCCTGAAGGGCGATGAAGTGAGTTTGCTCGCTGTCGATGGCGGTGGGAATCTAGCGTGGAATATGGTTAGTAAAGGGGATAAAAAAGAGCTGAAGGTTGAGGTGGACGACGAGCTGTTGGATAAGGATGAATTTTGTTGGGTATTCAAGATCAAATACGCCTGAAATCTATCGAGACTTTCATCAGTTTTCTAAAAAGGGTATCTATCACCGTAATCTGCGTACCAACCGCCTTTCCCCGTCTATCATAAGATGCTGCCTAGAATGAAAAATTTCCTGTACGCCAGTGCTCCAAGTCTAATATGCCGTCAATTACATCGTTGTCCCTCTGAGCAATCCTGGTGGGAGATTCGGTGGGCTACGTCCGTTTCTATACTGCCACAGCCTACTCAGATGTTTGACTTTCACCCTTCCATCAAACAGGTCTTGGTCATCACTATGGATGCTTCCGCGCAGACTCCCATGAAAGCTCCCGTGGATACTTCCATAAACTGCCACTTCCGAAGGGATGGCGCTATCCGGGTCACCAGCGAGCTCTATCATGGCCCAGCTGTTCTCGAACCCTTCACGAGCGTCGACCTTCTCGGTTCCTGTCTTGGCAACTTCAACAACACTATCCATAAACTCGTTGCGCTCCGCGCAGCCTGTGAACTCCCCGTTCGCATCCCGAGACAAGGGAAACATTCCATTCAGGTAATGCTGGCAGAACTGATGCCCACCGCGAGTAGAGACACGCCTAAACACGCGGCCGATGAAGCGTGGCATTTCTGGCGAGGCCCGCTCGTTTGTAACAAAATGAAGCAGGCCCCAAAGTGCAACAAAATCGGTGGTGTGCGCGTAATGTTCCACGTACCCAATAGCCCTGTCGGAGGCCGGGATGGTGTGCGTCCGCCGCGATAGGGCTCTATTGCCATTGGTAATGGTAGTCAAGGGTGGCGGGTGATCCGTATTGTTGAGAGATAAGTCTGAACCATTTGGCAAGTGCCTCTGGGCTGGGGATGTCTTCATTTGGACGGGGGAGTCGATAAGCGGGACATCTGTGATCACCTCAGATACATGGGCCCTGACATTGGGATGCTTCTGCTCCTCTTCCTGGGACTGGGCGTGGCGATGGGGGTTGTTGAAGTGATTCGATGCATTACCAAAAGTGTACACCTCGAGTTTAGAAAGCAAGTCCTGGGGCAATTCTTGGAGAAGCCAGTCTAAGACAAGCCCTCCTTCGACACCGCCCTGAGAGTGGAGGATAAACACCACTTTGGAGTATTGTGGATTGTAGAGTGTTTCCTTTAGAATTTTATATGCTAACCGAACATCGCCAGTTGCATAGCTAAAGTTTCGCTGAATGAGGCATTCTATCACGTCAAAAATAATACCGGTAGTACGGTTGTGTATGCCAAGAACAGGCCGCTTAAAGGTGAGAGCCAAGCGATTGATGTTACTCTTTAGCCAAGTCTCACTAGGCAGTATAGTCATGTCAGCCACGGTGTCTCGGCGTATGAAGCAGTCACACATAGCGAGGATGACAACCTACCCTACGGCCACGCCGTTCAAGAATATCCATTGCTCATGCCGATGTTCTGGCAGAGCTGGTGCATATTTCGGATCCGACACATAAGTAGTAGTCTTGCCGTTCAAGCATCGGCAGAGCAAGGAGTTGACGAGAAAAAAGACGGCCAGTGCGGCTATAAATAGATAGACGGGGAGCAGTAAGGCTACGGGCAGCAGGATGAGGAATAGCAGCTGCAGGATAAAGAGGACGACATGAATCGATATACACCAGATATTATCAGCTGTAAAATACAATTCGTCGAAGTGGTCGCCGTCACAAGGTCTAACAGGCCATATGATCCACGGGAGTGCCCAGGAAAAGGTGAAGAAGTATTTGATGTCGTAGGCAACAAGCTTCCAAGGCTGGTCGGTGTAGCTGTAGTTGATGACGGACTTGCCGCCGACCTGGGAGCCGAAGAACTCGGTACGATCACCGTCGTGTCTACCACTGGCCTTGTCGCCGTTCATCTTGATGGAGCCATGAAGAAGCGGTTTTGTGAGATGATGGGCAACAGACCTGATGGAATTGGGCGAGGGTATAAATAATAATACCTGTCAGAGATGAGGATAGCGTGTTTCTGCATGGTCCTTGGTACGCCTTGGCGTTTTTGGGCACTTGTAGGACTTGTGCTGTCAGCCCGCATACTTATCTACTCTATAAGTACACGGATGCCTAGTAGTAGGTTACATGGCTATCTAAAAACAGTATAAATCGTGAGCCTCAGACTCGACTCTTGTTGGTTGCGATGTCACGGGTGTTCAGCTGATGAGTGCTAAGACGGGAGTACGGCACAAGTTGGCACTATTTCGGGACAGTCTGTGTGGGGTTTGTTACAGTGATTGGGCGCTAATTGGGATGCCTACGAGTACCTAGAGCTTTACAGCATCCCTGTGCCGTACTACCGGTAAGTAGAGACGCCACGAATGCGCCACGCCACCACGTACAGCTGGGCTTAGTGGTGATTGTGGCGCAGGAGTGTGTAACCTTTAGACTACCGACCTAGGTAGGTACCTTATGACGTCTAGTTATAGTAGGTACGTTGTGCCTAGCCTAGGTACTCTGCATCGCGTTTAGTGTCCAGGTAGTGCTACAGTGGGTATCTACCTGTATGTACCGGCGCAACTTCACCTCGGCACTGAGCATCTCAAACAAGCACAACCACGTACTTAGTTGACTTGCTCTGTTTTGTTGTTCAACAGGCCTACAATCAAGTATCTGATCGGAAATATCATCTCAGAACCACCACTAAATCCATCATAACTACGAGGTCAACGATTGCCCAACATGGAGGATGCGCACATCATCAACCCCGGGGCCGCGACTGTGAAGCCCAAGGTCATTTTCCTCATGGCCGATTATGGCCATGACCCAACAGGTGCGTGTGCGTTTGCATCAAAGTCGCATTCCCTAATTACCAAATGTATTTCGTCGAAAAGAAAGCCCACTCTAATCGAGTCAATTGTTATTTTAGAGACAACCATTCCCTGGGCAGCTTTCAAGACGGCCGGATACGAAACCAGTTTTGCGACCGAGAGTGGGAAAGCCCCACGATGCGACAAGAAAATGACAGAGGGCATCACACAGAAGCTACTCGTACGTTATATCCCCTCCAAATAGATAGGGCCATTATTCAGTCGGCATCATGGTAACATCCAAGTTAGGGCGCAAGGAAGGACGTTGTCGCTACGTACAAGAAGATGCAGCAGAGCGAAGAGATGCTCCATCCTCTCTCTTGGTCCGCCCCTGACTTCTCCCTCGATCCCTATGATCTCGTAGTCCTCCCCGGTGGGCATGAGAAGAGCGTCCGGCAGGTAATCGAGTCGCCCATTGTCCATAAGCTCATGCTCGACTACTTCCCCAAGACCAGGAAGCCCAGTCAGAAGGTTGTCGCTGCTGTGTGCCATGGCGTCATGGTGCTGTCTGAATCCAAAGACGCAAACGGTCGCAGCGTTATACACGACTGTGTGACCACCGCGCTGCCCACAAAGTTTGAGCAGACTGCCTACTGGGGCACACGCGCGTTTTTAGGTGACTACTACAAGACGTTCGGCCACGGTAGTGAGAATGTGCAGGAGTCGGTAAGATGATCGTGTCGTGGGTTTAATCCTCGGTTATGATGATTTCTAACAATAGCATCTCGACAGGTAACCAAGGCCCTTGCAAGCCCATCCCAATTCAAGTCAACCCTGAATCCCGGCCCGTAAGTGTTAAGCTATTTACTAAGAAGAACTTAAACAATTACCCAGTCGGAAATTATAACTAAAACCACAATAGGTTTGTAGTCGAGGACGAGAATTACAACTATATCAGCGCTCGATGGCCTGGTGATGCGGAGCTGTTTGCCGAAGAGATAATTAAGCTTTTCGAGAGTTTCAACAAGATTGCATGATTTTATGAAGTTGGCGTTGAGGAGACATCCCGGAAACGAGGTGTAATACTATAATGTTACGAGGTCACGACTATGATATGAGATACCAGTTTGTTCATTAGCTGCTAACTAGCCAGCCTGCCTAGTTAGTTACCCTACCTAAGGAAGTAACGAAGAGTCCAGAATGGATTGAATTGCTTGATCAACACCACGTGCAACCAACGAAGGCGTGTGCACCTCATCTAGTCGATCGATCCAGCCTTTGCCAGGCCGATCGATGAAGGCAGCGCTAAGACCGGCCGCCCTAGCACCAACGATGTCGAATGGGTTGGCGCTTACAACCCAGACATCTGCCGGATTTCCTCTCTTTCCAGCCTGCTCCACTAAATGCGCGTATGTCCTTGGGTTTGGTTTAAAACATTTTAGACTGTCGACCGTGATGAAGGCCCGAAATATGTCGGCGTGAGGTCCCAGTTCCGGCGAAGTTCGGATAGAATTACCGATCATATCGTCCGTCCCATTCGAAAATACGTAGGCGTCAATGACTTCCCTATCTTTTTGCAGTAACTGCACGGCTGCGGGTATCTCGGGAAAGACATGCAGAGCATCATACGCGTGCATAAGCGTCTCGGCATCGTCCGCGGCAAGTACTAGCCCATGCTCGGCGACGGCATGACCAAGTGCACTTCGAGTGATTTCACTGAATGTTCGATACTCCCCTAACAATCAAATTAATCAGACACTAGTGTTTTTCATGCGTTACGTGCCAGAAAAGTTTCATGACCAACCCATGCTATTGATCCGCCAGGTGTATTCAAGTTGGTACCGGCGCCATAGGGCTGCTAGCGATTGAGCTTTATCCCCTCCGTAGACTTTGGCTAGCTCATCAGCTATAGACTCAGTAGAGAGTAATGTGCCGTATAAGTCGAAAGCGATAACAGCTCTCTTCGCAGACGCCATAATTGAGACAGGTAGTATAGGTGGCTGAATTGACCCGCCCCGGAGCGTGACTCAGTCGGTGAAACGAACCTCAAAGTTGAGCGTGGAATGAATAGGGATTATAAGCACAGCTTACGGATATATCCTTATAAAGTAAGTAGACTGGAGCTTCAATTAATATCATCATCATGTTCTAACCTAGTCATGTTGATAGATCATATGTACCATTTTAGGACATTGATACAACATCACCCCAATTATGAATACCTAAGCCATACTGTATAAGTAACCTTCGTTTTACTCATTTCGTAAACTCATTCGTCAAAAACGAAGGCAAAGACTCCATTCTTGGGATCGCGGGGTAGCTTCTTGCCCTTTTCAGAAGGTGGGTTGATTATCCAATCTACGCGGGGCAATTGGAAGCCAGTACAGGAAACCTATCTCCATCGACTTTGGTTTTGTTGCGATCAAGTGAGTATGTCTAGTTGAAACATTAACTTGAAGCCAATTTCAAATTCTTAATTCCAAGATTCAAATCTTAAGAATCATCTTGAAGCGGAACCTTCTAAGTTAATTTTACATGCTAATCAGAAGTTTCGACATTCCAGTTCACCAAGCATTGTGATACGCGGCCTCACGTGTCCACTTACATGCACATCTAGCCTAAAGCTCAATCGGTGCTTTAGAACTAGGCAATGGGAGTCTTAATACTAGAAGGCCAGCAACGGAACTATGAGCTGTTCCGCGACTGTCTCGCCACAGCACTTCTGGAGAAGATTTCAGAACCACAGACCAAACCTCGGCGTCGAGCTAAGGCCAAGTCGAAGAAGAGGCGCACGGTCTCACCACCATCTCACAGCGATCCCATACCGAGTAGGGGGGACGATGAGAACAGCAATTTCGATAAACAGAGCCCAGAAATCAACGACCGAGAGGACGAGACAAATGAAACTACTGACGACCTCGCAGACTTCACGGATTATATCGCCACGGAAATATTCCTTTGTTTACCACCGGAGCTAAAAACAATCGACTACCACGACTACATCGCTTCTTCCACCCTCCAGGCGCAATACACCCTCCCCCTAACAGGCGCAGAGATACCCACCCACCTCCCCAATCTCGACCCTAGCATCTCTGACTCACTCACGGCCTACGGCATCACAAATGAGCACACGCAAGGGATTTACGAGTTCCTAGCGCCTGTGCTGACGGCGTTCCTCACGGCGCTGGCCACGGCGCCCCCGCCCCCGAGCTCCACGCGCGCCGACGCGTGCGAGATCTGCGGACGCGATTGGATCAACCTGTCGTACCACCACCTCATACCGCGGTTCGTGCACGCGAAGGCGGTCAAGAGGGGCTGGCATCGCGAGTGCGATTTGCAGAACGTCGCGTGGCTTTGTGGGGCGTGTCATCGCTTTGTGCATCGCTTTGCTGACCATGAGGAGCTGGCTCGGAGGTTTTACACTGTTGAGTTGCTTTTGGCGGATGAGGAGGTGAGGAGGTGGGCGCAGTGGGTGGGGAGGTTGAGGTGGAAGGGGAAGTAAAGGGGAGTTGTAGGTGCGAGTTAGGAGGAGGGTTCAAGATTTAGGATTTAGATAGTAGAGTCCTTGATCAGCATGTGGTAATAGTATTTTCTACCCTGTGTAAAAAATCTCTTTATTAGACATTATGATTACGCGTTTCGCATCTCTATGTCGAACGCCTTAGTAGTTCAAGGCCGTTGTGGTATCGCATGCAAAAAAACAAAAGCCTCCACAGACACGAACCCTTCAGGTCAACCGCTTTTCCCCTCCTCCCGCCAACATATTATACAGAGTAGAGAGCACCCATGGCTCTCTATCAAGTTCTCCCCTGACTTATGAAATGCCTATGGCACGATTTTCGCCGTTGAGGGAATTTGAAAAGAAAAGTAAAGCCAGGATTCAATTCCACGGCGTAACAAGATGCCATGAGTACAATCTCATCGTAGAATTACGCATTGAATAGTCGGTAATCCCGTAGTTTGCGTTTCTAAGACTCGCCGTGATAGGACCAAGTAGCCGGGGTCGTTACGTCGATGCCTATGCTGCCTAGTTGACTTTTGAAAGTCCTCAAGAATCCCGAAGTGTAACCCCTACGATGAAGATCTAGAATTTCGTGTGTTAGTAAGCTTCGAGATACACTTGACATATAGAGAAGGCAATATACTCACGAGGGATACTTTCACTGACAGTCCAATTCAAATATATCGCTCTTCTGAACAACCGGTTCATAGCAGCATTTGCGCTATCAATCAAACTGTAGGAGCCATAAAGGGGGAACTGGGTATGTTTTGTTGGTGATGAATCTGATACTGTCGCTGCTGGATGATGGACCGGAGGAGATGGGGATTGCTGAAGCTAGAGAGAGTATTCTGCAGTTGAGAAATTCGTCTCATATTGACCCCTCCTTGCGGGCTCGCATACTGGTTGGGAGAAGTTGCTGATTGTCCAAAGTTAGGACTAGGGCCTACAATAGCCTGATGGTGTCCAGTCCAAATCCCGTCCTCTTTTCTGAAGGCTGGACCGCCTCCATAGCTACCATTCAGGTCGGGCACATATAGCGAAGCTTGCCAAGGAGTCTTCTGTGTGTATTGGGAGTTGTCCCCGACTCTGAAGGCAGAACCGCCTGAATAGTCATTGTTCAGGTCGGGCACATATTGCAAAGCTTGCCCAGGGATGTTGGGGGCGTTGTATTGAGGCGAATATTGAGTCACGAATCGCGACTCCGGTTGAATTTGGGGATAAGGGAGGTGCTGAGCTATTTCCCTAGCGTCGCGCTTGATCTCATATTCTACTTCGGACTCTGCATCAATTTGGAGCTCAGGCTCATCGTTATGCTGCGGCAAGGTTTGAAGTTCGCTAGCAGGGGCGCTAGTTTCGCTGCCGCCATCAGACTGGGCAGAATCCAGGTCAGTAGGTGAGACGATCTTATTGTGGACGCGCCTCATGTGGTTGCGGTAATCATGGAATCGCCTAAATCCCTTCTTAGCCTGACGGCATGGCTCTTCATGACACCAGAAATCCTGGCCCGAGCCGTGTGCAGTTCTGGCGTGGCGGACTAGGGCATCGCTGCGTGATAGAGTTCTTCCACACTCCTGGCAAGTGAAGATGCCAGATCTCTGTCGGCGGCGGCTGGGAGGCATCAGTACTGGTTTAGGGCCACACTAAAGCATACAGCTATGATGAAACTTACGTTTGAGTTCTAGTTTCCCCTTGAGAGACGATAGCGTCATGTGTGGCCACAACGGAGTTTGCAAAAGCATCCTAGGTAAAGAATATGAGTACAGTCACATGATCAGGTTGATGGCCGGGGATTCGAAGCACAAACCATCATAATATTTGCGCTGACGGTGAATATTTCCAGAAAGAAAGGCGAGTGCGTAGTATGAGGAAGTTGAGGTGATGCGTCGGGTGCTAGAGTAGCAGGTGAGGATCGCGAGGCCTATTCAGAAGACAAGACAGGCTTTATTAAACAAAAGTAAACTGCGGCGGAAACAAAAGGCAATGACTTTGAATGCAAAATACAGTTGTAGAGGATTGCGAGTTGTCAACCTGGATGAAGCTAACCACTCAGCTATTATATATACTTAATACAAGTACAATAGGCCGACGCCATTGTCTATGGATAAACTGGTAATGGATAGATATCTCGCGTTATTGGTACATCACTACTCGCGTGTAGTTTAAACGCGTTACCTACACCTGCAAACATAAAATATAGTAGGGTACCTATAACTCTTAATACACGTACCCTCTTTCCTCCCGCCAGCAGAACTTGTACCTAGGTACCTCCAATAGCTATCTACCAACCTCGTTACTTTTTATACTTAGGTAAGTATCTCTCTACTTGAGTAGGTAGTTAATACATTTTTTAAAGAGAAAGGTGTGACTGCGGCTGTATATGTACTGTGGATTTGAGAGTACGAAGCCTGTTGAAGAGACTCTGTCACGTTACCATCCTAGTATTCAAGCTCTCATGCTATCACATGCCAGAAAGGTATTAGGGCAACTGCAGGATATTGCGATATATAATAGCCTAGAGTAGGAGAAGAGGCTATCAATTCACCAATAGGTAGTTCTACTTATTTGTCACCGCTCTAGTACAACCAATGTACGTTTTATATACCTAAGTAGGGAGATATCTACATATTATATAGGAATTAAACTTGTCGGCAGAAGTCGCTTCCGGGCCTCATCAGGTATTGTTAGGCTGCTTAGTTCGCTCTCCCTGACGATCATAGACACAAAGAAGTAACAGTTTCCAAGCTCCGATAGCTCAAGATTTACAATCTTCAAGGGCTTAGAAGTTGGGTTCCCGGTGCCCATGGCTGATTTAGCCTGTAATAGGTTTGCAACAGCGTTCTTTTCGGGGTGTTCGAGTAGCTCGACAACTTGAGCTAACGTGAGGTAATACCAGTCGTCGTTATTGAAGAGCTTCTGGATGTGTACGTCCAGTGGAAGATGAGCGTAGATGCCCGGCCCGACACGCCAGACCGGCATCGGCTCTAGCCTATGTCTAGGTAGGTACCGACCTACGAAACAGACGGTAGGATCAGCGCCGTGCGAGAGATAAAGCTCCAGTATCTCGGGTAGAACATCAAGCATCTCGCCTCGACGGATGATCCCCGCTATACTGAGGAGTGTAGCTGTCCACGGAGTCCAGTGCAATTCATTCCAAGCGGGGATGCCCAGTCTCAACATGAGGTTCGGAGAGGCTCCCTGTTCTAGAAGGGCTCTTGCTAATGTAAGAGGCTCAGTCGTTCCCTTTCTAAGCTTTCGACCGTTGCCACCTTCCGACTGTCCGAAGTCGTCCATTTGGTAACCTGGGTCGCCTTCGGAGTTGGAAAAGACGTCGACCGGAGACTGGGGATAGAGAAGTGCGCCAATCCCACCATGGTTAATGGTTGTATCATACGCCACCAGGCGCTTTATACCGCCAGTCTGGGGAAGTAGTGTGAAACGCTCACCAGCACGAGAATATACCACTCGTACACTTGCACCGCCTAGGGATGCCGATAGTAAAAGGTTAGAACCTACGTTGAATTCTAGTATAAATGGATGCTTGGTGGTCAGGCGGAGCACAAATTCGTTGTGCCTGTAGAATGCTGCGGTAGTTATGAACCTCATTCCGATAGATGATATGTGTGCTGGCCCGGAAGAGTTGAACATAACCTTCCTCTCTACGTATGGGCTATATAGGTGATCCCGGAGTGCCAGAACAGCGCATTGTCGCCAGGTATTAGTGACTTCTTGGGTCTCCGTCATAGCATTCAGGGTGATGGCGCTTAGAAGGAGTTCGAGCTCCTCTGTTGAAGTAGTTTCGGAGTCGTGAAAATCATCGATAATTGACTCTACTACTCCCGGCGAGCTTGCTAAAGATGGAACCATCCTCAACAGCACAACGCCGACGTACCGGTGAAGACCTGCATGTTTAGGTGGATCCCATCCCGCTATCCTGTATAATTTTTCAACTACACTATCTTTGACTAGGAAATCTCGTAGATCTCGATGCACGAATTCGACATATCGATGAATAGGTAAGGGCTTTTTGCTACTAGATCTGTTGAGTATATCAACAAAGTCTTCGCATCTTCCCCTAAGCCGGGATTCGGTAGTATGGATGCGCTGCGTAATTTGACTAGGAGAGTACCGCTCTTTGGGTGTCCGTCGGATCAGTTCGTCCACCGTGATGGTTCCATCCAAGACGTCGTCCAACACTGAGAAATATAACACGTGCCGGTGCCACGTTTCCTTTAAAGCCGGGCGAGACAAGCAAAGCAACGTGATTGCCACTCGGACACGGTCTGGGCGAGCGAGAACTTTATCTAGCATATTCTGGAACATATCGGATACATCGTTCGGCATGGACTGTAGTATTTCCTCTAGTTGAGTGATTGAGTATTGGCTTCCAATGCCTCGTAGGAGATGCCGTAAAGCCAGTCGTAGCCAAAGGAAAACGCCATTGGACTTCTCCACGGCAGATTTGGCGAGCGGCAGGTAGTCGTGGCGGCCTAGTTGGAATCTAGAGAGTCTTTCGTCACTTTCGAGTTCACTCTTAGCGGCCTCAAGCATATCTTGGCGAGTGTGCGCATGAAGGCGAAGACACGCCTCCGGCTCCGTAGCAAACGAATTCTCGAAGTCACTGTAAGGCCGGCTGGACACGCATATTTTAACTCCAGGGGAGGATGCCCATTTCTTGAGGATCTTTGCCAGCTTCCAATAATCCCCTTCGAATTCGTCGAGTCCGTCAATGAAGAAACAGACGCAGTGGCCTGGTAAGCTGCATATTGTATTAGTAAGTTTGAGAAATACCTCCTCAAGTTCCCTAATGGAGAATTCTGTATCGGATATTGAGGCTATGAATCGCTCCGGGCTCTGGCTCCATAGCCGAGGGAAGATGACAGGTATCAGCTCTGGACACTCCTTAAGAGTTTGCCAAAGTAGGCTTCTGTATAGCCCTTCGATTGACCTCTGCATGGTTAAACCAGAACTCCAGAAGAAGAAGGATGAAAAAACCAGCTGCTTTCCGGCCGCCCAGGTTCCTAGAGCTTCGGCTGTTCGTTTCTCTCGGGTAATGAACTTCATCATGGTGGATTTACCAGACCCCGGCTTACCAGAGAGATAAAATATCCCCGAGCCAGATTCCAGCCAACTCAAGAATCTCATCCGTGTCTCTTTCTTTAGCTCAGAGGACTCCTTCCCTTCCCGAAAGGACCCAACAGACCGTACCGCGGCTCTATTCAGCCCCCACAATGCAGCACGAATATCATTTTCGTCTAATGGGTCTCCATCATGGGTCTGGTCGGTACCCTGCATGTCATCAGCTTTAGGAGGATATAGGAGCCATCTGTAGGTTCCGGCAAGTGCAGGCCCAATAGCGTTCTCACGCCGCCGCATACCAGGAAATTTCAGTTTTCCAAGTATCCAATCTTCTTTCTCGATTTTGGTCTTAGTCGAGGAAATGTTTGAGATGAGCTCCGACAATTTCGCTGTAGCATCCTCTTGCTCTTGAAACTTGTCAAAGATGGCTTGGTTGCGCTGTTCAAGAGTCTGGGCGATAGTGAGCAATTCTTTTCTCAGAGTCTCTAGCTGTTCTCTTGATTTTTTCGCCGCTTCCTCGTCCATCTGTGCACATTCTTTGAGAAGAAGGAATGTGGATGACTGTTCTCGGCTAGTTCTGTTAGCACGTTACGCGACAATGCCCACAAATCAGACGAATTCTCACCTCATCATAAAGATAATACGGGTTAATATTTGCTGCCGGTAACGGTCTAGCCGTTTTTCCATTGACTCCAACTCTCCCTTTTCTCTCAGAGCTCTCCAGGCGATACGAAGACCTTCTCTTTTTGACCCCGGATTCTTGGCCTGGAGGTTCTTTAAATCTTTTACGAGGTCTTCCGATAGTTCCTGACACCGATCTGCGAGCGATGCCACGGCGAGGTCGTCAGCTGTCGTCGATTGGATAGAATTGCCGAGAAGACTACCTGCTGCATCTCGGAAGTCTTCATATACTGTAATAGCATCTCTATTGCTTGTCGTAATGCCACTCGCGGAGTGGCAGACTTGGCGTGCTTCGGATATGAGCTTCACAGCGCTCTCAATGAACTGGAGCACATTCCCTGAAAGCGCCAGCGCGCTTAAGGGCTCCATGGCAAAGTTTCAGTTGAACTAATTATCCTAACGGCGAGGTTTTATCTAACAACGCCACGCCAATACTAACACCAAGTTTGAAGTCGTGACCTAGGTATATCACGGAGCACTTAGTAAATGTAGAAGACGGGTTGAATCAGAAGTGAGCTAGTGCGACTTCGTCAAGGATTCTCCCATTTTAACGTTTGACCGCAGCAACATGCAAGATTCAGCCCTAGCTGACGAGACGAGCTAATACTGAAGAGGTGCGTGTAAGGCAGATTTTATTGGTTAGGTGTACACGTCTTTACTACACAAGGTACCCCACAAACGCCCGCATTACCATCCACCGTTAATATCCCCCAGTCTTTTTACCTTAGACTTCGTCGTTGACGCCAATAGGCTCTGAATATACAAATTTCCATCCCGTATAGTTTAAAACCAGTCACGTTGCGCATAGGAACCGCTACGTTAACCAAAAATAACTATTCCTCCTTCTCTACTTTCAATTGCATTTGGACCTCTCTCACAATATCCATTCCATAAGCTGCACTCATGGCTGTAAGGATGTGCCACCAGCCGTGTAGCTCCAGAAGCCAGGCCCAGGGTAGTCCGAGCTGTTCCCGCAGTTCTCTCAACTCTGCGCAAAACTCAAGGTCGATGTTCCAGAGGATATAGGCGACGCCCATTAAGAAGAGAGCTACCCTAGTCCGAGTTCTCCATTCTGCAACCCTATTTTCTGGGAAGCTTGATTTCCGCCAGTAGAACAAGTAGACGCCTCGCAATGTCATGAGGGCAATTGCGATGGAAAATCCAATAACGTGGTAGATGATCTTTTCGGTCCAAATGTAAAATATCGCAAAAAGGGGAAAGACTATGGCTAGAGTGAGGTTGGTAAATTGATCGTAGGTAGACGGACGCCCAGCCGTGAAAAGACCTCGCAGAATTGACCAGGCTAAGCCAAGCATTGCGAGCTCGTCTCCAAACTGGAGGTTTTGCTTCAGAGTCGCATGGAATAACAGCGACCCAACGCCGAGTATGAGCAGAGAAATCGACATGGAATCAAATTTCGGAGCAAAAAGGCCACGGCTCCCGCGGCCATACATGTAACGGAGGGCGAAGAAGACTAACAGTAATTCATAAGAATTAGAAATGAACACGCCATGCACAAGGTGTAGGGTAGTTCAGTGGTCGTACCATAAGCCAAGTTTGTCAACGTATTGATGAATTCGGCAAAATATCTAGTGACGGCATAATCTTCCTCACAGAAACTATATGCATATTAGCACTTCTGTCTAATAAATGGACCTATCGGAGTAGCCCAAGATAGATCGGGTTGAATTACTTTGCGCTGCTTGTTGGTGGACCCCAGGCTCCGCTCAACGCGTAGCGATCACCAGCGAAATGACGATTATGGTGCCCCATACGGAATGAAGGGACCGTATTTCCTTTGGACTCAGGAGAAAAAAACTGTCTCGTTTATATTCTTGTAATTATTCACAATCTTATTGTTCGACCGGGTCTATACGCTTTCTAGTCGCGAGAGAGGATGAAGAATTGAAACAGTCAAGGGATAACGAGGTATCGAAATATTTGTTGTCGCGCGCAACACTGCGCACAGACAAGAAATGTGGCTATGCGTGGCTGGAAGTTCTTGTCAGATTCTGAACCTTCAGTCATGTAAAATAATGACAATACCGTAAACACAACCAGCCGCACAGTGTAGTAAATATACTTCGGCTTCTGTACTAGGGAGTAAGGGTTGTGTTGTGTTCTCTCTAGCCTAAGCATGATGGGTTTTATGTCTATGACGCCGGTGTCTAGAGCGAAAAAAGTAAATGTGGCAAAATTACAAACGTCTCCATTATAATTATTCTAGGAAGGCTGGAATTTCTAAAACATTGCTGGTAATTTTAATCAAAACTCGAATAGGTAACTTTGAAATACCAAAGCGAGCTTCTTCCGCATCGCAAGCGACGCAATGACCTAAGCGTTAAGGATATTTCGGCCCCTATTAACGCCAATCTACCTACGATTACGTAGTTTAAAGTCGTACTAAGTAAGGGGTAGGAACCCTTAATTATATTTTATAGTCCGAGGTTCTCCGACCTGAGGCACAAGGTAAAGAAAATCCACAGTTAAAAAGGCTGTTTTGATTTCCCTAGCAAAGCTAACTGTTAATTACCTTATCCCGTGAAATCTAGCCAACCTTACTGTCCCCGAATTGCGAGTTATGTAAGATGGAAAGTTCTAATAGAAAAAACACTCTACGAGCGCATATAGCTGTACACGTAATCCCAAGCACCCGGCTTACATTATCCGGTAGCCATAAAGAAAAGGCCCCCACGACAGTAAAAATTAATAGGATAATATAGAAAGGAAGGTAGGGATCATTACTCTTTCATAGAATATACCTTTGGAATTTAATCTAACACCAAGAACACAGACATCCTCAATTAACTCGAAGTTAAGGAGTCGAGATTTTTCACCCTTTTAGGCTCGTGAATGTTGGAAATCGGGAGGCCTACACCGTATAAGACTTTCAATGCCCTGCCGAGCTCCTACTGCCGTACTGCGCATTATGCCAACACTAACAATGCTATTCCGTTCACCCACCCCTGTCCAGAACAGTCGTAATCCCACATACCACACAACACCCCCAAACCCCGGTATAGCCTCTTGTTGCTAGACCTGTTTTCTAAGCTATGAGAAGGCTTATGCGCTCTGTCGTATTCATCATGCAAACGACTCCGAAGTGCACACATCCTGCTTAATTGGTAATTTCTTTATGAATTAGGTTAAGAGATAATGTATATCTACATACTTTTATTCACCCTTCCTGCCTCATCTTTGTACCAACATACCGCCGTATCCAGTTACACTATTGTATAGCTACCTTAAATTTTCCTGGTGACGCTTTCTCCTATTATCACTACCTGCTAATTCTTCCACTAGTATGACTTTCCTAGCTTGTCGTAGCCACTAATCGTCAATTAATATCTACAAAACTAAGGATTTAGCACCTAAATTCCTCCGGGAAATCTAAGTGAGGATAGATAGGAGTGAGTCAATCTATCTCCAGGCAGGCGTACATGGCGTGTGGATACTCCGTGCCATGAGCGTGATATATGCGTTGCCTCTATCTTTGGGCGTTGTAGTACAGCATTAATAATTAACATCCCGCGCAGACACTCAAGACGTTGACTTCGTTGATCCAAAATACCAAGACGAAGCCCTCCGTCTCACCAATACGCTCAGATTAAATACCGTACTTGAAAGGAGCACTAACATCTATAAAGATGTCATTATCTAAAATAAGAAATGATTAAACGATATGATATCTATTAACTGTTAAGTATGAACACGTTTTCAAAGGTTCCGTATTTTATGTTTTGTATAATTTGAAGTAGCTGCATTAGCATTGATGGTCGAAGGGTCTAATGGCATTAATATATTGTCACACCGCAAGAAGCCACATACTAGGACTCCCGACCTCGGAGAAGGCTAGGTATCACAGCCACCCAGTATAAGCAATATCTCTACGTCGCTGACACATATAGCCCATGGGTAAGCTCATCTGTTTGATTGGTATGGGGATTATTAGAGTTTAGGTCATGAGAGGTCTAAGAAAGACTCCTAATAGAATGCTGTCCCTAAGGCTTTATAGGCTGTCAGAACTTTTGAGTATACATACCCTAATACTCCCCCGATCTAAAAGAGAAAGAACTTCGGACACCCGGCCCACTAAAAGAAACATTAGGATTAGGAGGTAAGGCTTCATCGGGTGATAACGGATTGAATTGTATGAGTGGGCGCACAGAGATTCGTGTCTGTGGTTGTTGGTAGTGAAGGCGTTCCACAGCTTATGCTTATGAATCGCCGAGATCTTTACATCAACCACTAGAAACGATGAATTTCGTGCGAGTAATTCAGCATCCGGTCATCATTGGGCAAGTATGAATTGCCTATTACGATTAGGGGTACGAATCTTGTTTATCATCGGTCTTGGTAAGCATCGATAATGGAACCGGTCTATGCTTTATCTAATACAAGGACTAGTATCATCATAGCAAGAGCATTTGAGTGCTCGTTGTCGAAACACTCAGAATATACTTTGGTAAATATTAAATACCATGGATTGCCTTACGGCCACGAAATTTCCTAGTTCCCTTAACATTAATCCTCTTGGAATTTCTGTGGAGGTTTTCAAAGCCAATTCGAGTTGAATCGCCTTTACTATTTACTAATAATAGAGCAACTAAAACACAACCCAAATTGGTTCAAACAACGATATTATATATATCCCGAAAATTTAACTCCCTTCGTCATCTTGTTATCTTATCACGCCGCGGAGAAACCATTACTGTCTCGACTGGCAATGGCTCTCAAAGGTGGAATCAATGTATGTTAAATCTAATCTAGACCCTTTGTAAGTTATACTAATAGCGTCGAACTGACCAGGCTTTGGTGAATGGCTGGATCACCTGGCATTGGCAATGTGTGCGGTTATTTCACCTACCAATGGCGATAGTAGTAACTTACACTGTCATTTTAGTGTCGATGTAAAGGATCATGGCAAATTTTGAACGTCCAAAACGCTTGTAGTTCATGTCAACATAATGTTTGCGATAAGTGCCCTCGGGAGGAGTACTAAAGCCATTACTTAGGCAGCAGCCGAATTGGGCCCCGCTAGCGAAGTTAGACGGGTAACGGAACAATTGGAGTGAGAGGACAACCTAAAACACGAGGGGCGAGCCGGGTCACCGTAGTACAGGTTATGATAAGGGGTATAAGTAAGGGGCATGGCATGAGTAAGGGGCAATAAATATTAGTCTTCCACGACTTTCCATGTATCTAGTCATTCCTTCCCTCGCAATCGATCTAGACTTTTCTTCTCCCTTCACTAATTCTAGGCGTATTCACCATTCTTCTTCCAAGTATGTCCTTGTCACACCCGACTTCACGGAGACCGGGAGTTAATAACTCCGAAATGTGAGATGCCACACCGGTTGCGGGGTCATCTAGGATGACTCATTTTCGCACTCAAAGATTTAATTTCGCCGGTTTGCGCCTAGTCTAAAGGTTTCCAATATGATCCTCATCAACCGATCATGGCTGCCCCCGACATACTATCGAGTTCTGCTTCAGGCCCCATTGCCCAAGAACAGAACATCACTCCTTGGGATGTATCAGGAGAAATAGGAGAAGATGGCAAAGTCAAACCTATTAACTACGGGAAGCTCGTAGACCAGTTCGGAACTAAGACCATAGACGACGTGTTATTGCGACGATTCGAGCAGGTTACGGGGCACAAGCCGCACCGCCTTCTACGGCGACAGATCGTCTTTTCGCACCGTGATTTAGAAGCGATCCTTGACAGATACGAAAAGAAGGAGCCGTTCTTCATCTACACCGGCCGGGGCCCCAGCAGTGATGTAATGCACATTGGACATATGGTCCCGTTTGAGCTATCGAAATGGCTATCTGACGTCTTCGAAGTTCCTTTGATCGTGATGCTTACGGATGGTATGTCAAGCAGTACTATAGTTGATTTCATTTTACCTTGTAAGAACTTCGACTAATACAGCCGAACGATAAGATGAAAAGTATTTAATTGGATCGATGGATCGTTCGACTGAGGAATACGAGCGTTTTGGTCGAGAAAACGCTAAAGATATCATTGCCGTGGGATTCAACCCAGAGCGGACCTTCATATTTTCAGACTTCAGCTTCATGGGCGGCGAGTTCTATAGAAATGTTGCCCAAATCGCCAAGGTATGCTATTTTCGAATTCTCGTCCCCCCCCCCAATATTGTGTTGACCCATATTTAGCGAATATCGAGAGGAACGGCCGATGCTTGCTTTGGGTTTGACTCTAGTACAAATATTGGAAAGGTAGGTTTTGCCCCGTCTTGCTAGACAAATGCGATCTATCACTGCTAAAGCTCATATACGCGTAGCTTCACTTCGCGGCCATACAGGCAGCATCTTCATTTGCAAGCTCCTTTCCCTTTTTGTTTGGCAAGGATAGGCGACAAACGAGTGAAATACCTTGCCTTATTCCCTGCGCCATCGACCAAGACCCATATTTCCGACTTACGCGTGATGTTGCTCGTCAGTTGAAGTATGCGAAACCATCACTTATCCACGCGAGGTTTTTAGATGGCCTTCAAGGGCCGGGGTCCAAAATGTCAGCGTCGATGGAATCAACTGCGATTTACCTATCAGACAACCCTAAGCAAATCTTGAAAAAGATTAACGAGCGCGCTTTTAGTGGTGGGCAAGAAACAATCGAGGAGCATCGAGATAAAGGAGGAGACCCCGAAGTAGACATCAGTTATCGGTATCTAACATTTTTCCTTGAGGTGCGTGTAAACTACGTTGCCTGACAATGACTCGTCGAGTTACTAACTTCGTTAAGGACGATGAAGAACTCCGGAAAATTGAGCAGGACTACAGGTCTGGAAGAATGCTTACAGGGGAATTGAAGAAAATGTACTGTCAACCATATTCCTGAGCATTACCGTGGTATAGAACGCACTAACACTGACACAGATGTGCTAATGAGCTTACTAAATTCTGCGCCTCGTTCCAGGAAAGGAGAGCCAGAGTAACAGATGAGGTACTGGACCAATTCATGACGCCCCGACCGCTCATTTGTAGGGGCGTCAAATCTGATACGCTGTTGGCTGTTACAGAGACAGTAACGACATTAAAGGATTCATCGGATACCAAAGATCATAGCTCGAAGAACCAAGCGAAGAAGTTGAAAAAGCGGCTACTTGTTGAGGCCAAAAAGGCTAATAAACACGGTGGAAAGGGAGATAGAGCCGAAGACCACTGACGCGATTACCATTGGCCAAAGGTCGGGATTACGGTGTACGCATATGAGCCTAGTCATTCTATTCATATTCTATCGTGTCTCCGGTAGTCAGTACATTTCAGTCCTAAAACAAGAACATGCAATGTCAGCGGGCAGTCAAGTGCTCACTTTAAGTTTAATGAAATCTTTCCAACGTGTCTTAGTTAGAAACGATACTATGATATGTTTAGAGACAAGGAGAGTTACATGTAATGCTCGCGAAAATTGTGGGAGTGGCAACCTGGGTGCTTAGGTTCTGTGTAAAAAAAGATTACCCGATAACCAGTGTGGTAGCTTTTTCATCATGAATCAAGGGATAGTCTGCCGTATTTTTACAGCAGGAAAACACTTGAGTTTAGATTCCATAGCGCTTACCGGATTGTAGGAGGTTGTGCAGGGGAAGTGGTGAATATGCACTTGGGAGGTCTGCAGTAAAGGAGTGGTTGGATGCATATGTTAGGGAGGGCGTGAGCATTGAACCGAAGACCAAGGTAGTGGCGCGCTATATGAGCCGCCCGCCTCGACCAGGACGTCGGCTAACTGCCCGACTAAATAATATATACTCAACTGGGAAACAAAATGCACAGTCCAACGCAATCGACCTTTCCAACCTTCCGCCTATAAGCCCCCCCGAACCGCGAACCTAGCTGTAGTGCGCCCTCAAATCGATCGCAGAGGAAATATGAGGTGACGAGGGAAAACCCAACACGCGTCAAACCCACCGCGGCGGACCCCTTTATGGAGGCCTAGGCGTGGTGCTAACCGCCTAGGGAATAGAACCAGCCATCCTAAAAGGTACCTAGTGTTATGCATGTACTGTAGATGTCTCAGCCCTATCCTATCTACATTGCAATCGTACATGGCTTGAGATGCTACTAAGATGTGATTTGTTTGAACCAAGGTACATTACAGCGTTATTTAGCCAATATATACCTCTGCTAGCCTCAGCGACGAGCTTGTTCCTACGATTAGAGCTTGCGTTGTGGTAGGGCCTTAATATTCGTTGCCTATTACTAAATTTCAATATTGGGCCACCACGCTGTAGGCTGGGGTGCGATCATGAAAGCTATAGATATGGACCTTACGCCTTTTGCTGTCTCTACTTCAGTGAGCTAGGCACGTAACCATGCAGTGGTCTAGGTCACTACCTAGGCAGCTTATAACATAGCCCCTGTATTTAGTACCTATCCTACTCCTACACATACCTTCGCGGAATATATTTCTAAACTACCTCTCACATGTCCTAGCTGTGCACTTTGTAATATTATATATGCCCTTTTAACTACGTACAACTGAGTGCAAAAGTCAGCCCGATCATCAAGAGCAGAGTTTACATATATACAGTAGACCCGCTAGCTAGATCTTAGACTAGACCCTGTCTAGTTTGATAGCCGCTCCGTGTCCTACCTTCTAGTAAGAGCTCAACTCGCAAGAGCATCAAGTAGTATTCTAGAAGTATATGAATATTAGATCATTAAACCCATAAAACCTACTCTCTACCTAACATATAACCTAGTTGCTACGATTAACGCCTAGCAGGTTGGTACAATATCTTGTCTACCATGTACTTTTTGAAAATTTACCCTTCTCTTTAATCCCACAAGATCACCGAATTACGGTAGTGGACAGGGGTTGAGGTCCACCTCTAGGCTCTAAACAGGCGGTTGTAGGTGGACTCTCAATGACTGATGCCTGAACGTGCATGACTTTCTTCAGCTAGGGCCTAGATACCTAGTCGACTATACATAACATGAGTATTTACCAGATATAGGATAGCATGATAACTTGCTTTCTATCCCTATAAGGGCTCTTTTTGTTTCCGTCCAAAATGGTTGTTTCTTCATTTTGACGTCGCGTTTGATCTTTAGGGTTCCCTTCTGGCCTGCTCCATAACTTGACAGGAACTATGACAATGACAATTGATTTACCGACGGATTTCTCTGAATCTTACCTGAAATTTAAGAAGTACCCTCATTTCCTAGTTTCCAGTGCCGCATATGGCCCTGCTTTATGGAGCCTACGGGATAGACTCAATCGCAAAAAGACGACGCTCTTCACCGAAACCCCCGAGGATCTTGTAATCCCTGTTCGCGAAATCCAGAGCAACGGTCAAGGACATTTCGAGATCTCGAAGCTCAACCTGCTCAGCGAACAGAAGCTAAAGACATGGTTGGGCGATACCTACATAAGCGATCCTAATGACCCCGCCAAATTTACTGGAGCATTGGCGACCAGGCCAGATCCTCAATGTCGCTTCATGTAAGTTTCAGATAGCCACACCGCTCACTTCGTGAATGATCTAGATATAGGATGTGCTTCGCGTGTACTGAGTAGCATTATTTTAGCTTTCTAATAGTCGATAGCCCCTTGGCTCCCCTCGAGATGACGCGCGATTGTTTGCTCCGAGTCCTGACGTACCATCAAGTCATGCCTACTTATATCGACTTGTTATTGGTGTATGGTGCCGAAGAAAAGGATAGGGAGCTTCGATATGGCGCTTTCCGGACTCGAACGACATTTATCGACCCTGAGCCTGGAAACGTCATTCCCGACCTGAAAAGATCAGGTAGGCAGCACGAGATCTGCTACAGTCTCAAAGCTGTCACGCTGAAAGATCCTACTAACCAACGCCCCGGTCACCGCTGGCGAATACGCCAATCAGCCATCTATCACCGGCTTGATCTTGGTACTGCGTCAGCCTTGTGGATTATAGCAGACCCTCGAGAAGCTGTCAAAAAGGTAATAGGCGAGATACTACCTGAAGGTCTTGTACCTAGGGGCTTCAGCTTCGACAGCTTCTCTGGGTCATTTAATTCTAGCCTTGAGACACATCTAGTTCTAGCGCACTGGGCATCAGATGAATGGCGGTGGTATCTACGCACCCTCGAAGAGACAATTGATAACCTGACTCGCCCGGCCCTTCTATTCGACTACTCAGACCAGTTGCAACCTAGAATCCGTCCGCTTGCCGCTTTGAGAGTTCAAGAATATGAGGAACAAATTATGGAAGCGGTGATGGTGATGGAATCTAATATCAAAATCATGGAATCCATTTTGTCCTCATATAAAACCCTCGTTGAAGATCCAGATTTTCCATCCGGGGAAGTAGCTTTATGCCGCAAGTCGTTAAAGATGTTTTCAATGCGTATGGATGAGTTTATATATGACCTTCAGATGCAGGTCGACCGTGGCAAAATCCTCTCTCAGATTACTAAGGATCGTAAGAATATCGTCCTCCAGCAAGCCCAGATGCACACTGCTGCGAAGCAGGAAAGGCTTGCAGACAGCATGTGGCAGTTTGCTGAGAGAGGCCAGAAAGAAGCTATCGCAATGCGCACGGTCACCATCATCACACTTGTTTACCTGCCTCCAACCTTTGTTTCCACATTCTTCTCAACAGACGTCATAAAGTATTCCGACAATGGAGAAGATCAAGTCTATTTCTCCCAGAACGCCCTGAATGGCTTCCTCTACGTTACAATTCCCCTCTGGATAATCACTCTACTCGTAGTTACTATTTACTACAAATGGGAGTCATGGAGAAGAGGACAGTTGGCACGCGGCTTTCTATCACATGACCCAGACGTTGTCGAATCCTGGGCTCGCACTACAGCTAACACCGACGATCATGCTAAGCTACGCTCTTTCATCCAACACATATTTAGCAAGGAACCCAAGTCATCTCCTTAGTGGGTAGGGTAGGTAATTGGTAACTGAGTTTCAGGTGGTTAATATACATACCTCGCGATAAGTACAATTCCTGGGTCAGCCTCCTACTATACGTTGTGGCACTCGCTAAGAAGAGTCTAGCTAGGTAGGTAAGCAGTTAAGTATGCAAGTGTATGTTGGGTAGGGATTGGCCTCTAGAACACGCGTTGTTTATAGAGAGCAAAGAATTTGATTGGGTCTACTGAAGTAGTTAACCTGTTCGACGTAGCGTTAGGGTTTTTTCTTCTTTTTTTTTCCACGCCCGTCACTGGGTTTGCTCAGGACCAAGATGGCCAATCTCCACGCTTAGTTGTTCACACTCTTAGCTCAGGTTGTGGTAACATTATCGCCCTAAGTCACAGGGAGTCTTCTGCATATGTCTACAACTTAAAACGTAGACCTCGAAAGCTAAACTTGAGGCACGGATGGGCGGCTTGCCTCGTTTACGACCCCTCTATATACTAGGTATTGTTGATAACTTAGTAGGTCGCAAGGAGGACCGATGGAAGGGTCGCTTCAATAACTAAGATCTAGTATGGAACCCTGTTCTACTATACTAATAGAAGTGTTTAACAGACTGGCTACTAATAAACTTTTAGGTGCATCATGTCGATAATGCGCCGTATATGAGAAGCTTCTAGGGACATGCCATCTGAGTCTGAGTGCGCATGATGCGGCCAATAGGCTACGATGATAATTGGAGATTCGTTTTACGAGTGAGCTAGACGAAAAATGAAAACCTATCCCCAGCAAGGATCAGAAACAGGAAATGTTCTTGAAGAAGATGGCTGATGCGGACCCTAACAATTGGAAAAACAACATCTTTAAAATCGATATGAGCGCGAGTTTGAGTTTGATCTTAGAAGATCATTTAAGGAAAAATAGAGATGGCGAGAAGCTAAGGAGGTATCTCACCATCTTAGTACTTACCGATAGTCTATGGGAGTTGAATGACGAGTATACCGTCGACGACTACCTGGTCACCTTCGTTAAGAGGATCCTGGAGGAGAGATGGGAGCCAGAAACACCTCTTGAAACTTCATGTCAGACGAACAAGCCAATATCGCATCCACGACCTATTTCCATTCAGTTCATACGGTTCGGTCATCACCCGAAGGCCATCGTACGCCTAGATCGACTAGATAACCACCTCAAGGACAAGCAGGAGCTCTTAAGAACCTTTTCCCCGTACGTGCTCCCATTCGGTAGAATCCATCTCTGCTACTTTCACTCACACGGCCATAGCGACATAATCGATACCGATGATGCCGACATGGACATGTACAGAACGTTACTCGGTAAGCTTTATCGAAGACTTCGATAATAAGGCGATTCAGGGCGCTCCTGGTGTCGGTAGCACGAGCGGTCCCGATATCAACGGGATGTCTCAATCTGAATACGAAACGACGCACGCACTCTCCTACCCTCAAACCCCTACAAGCACCGGGAAGGCTCCTCCTGAGATTCATCGGCAGTCATCCGTACCAGGAAGACCGCATCTTCCATGGCCCTCTCCGCCACAGACATTCCCGTTGTCTCGAGTGCCTCGCGTATCTAATGGGCCAAGTTTGCACATTCCGGATTCGCCGCACATGCTTGCGCATTATCGCCAGGAGTCCGGTGAATATACGGCCGGTTCCATGGGCAGCGGTATATACGGCCATTACACACGACCGCGGGGAGAATCGCAGGGCCAATATAGCAAAGCTTCTTCTCCCCTCACCCCAATTCATCCACACGATCGTCTCAGCCCAAGCTAAGACGACAATCTTTGTGTTATAGCTTTTACAGCATCAGGAGTCCCCACAAGCCCTTTTATTCCTTAAATATGGCCTGGGTGAGCAGTATGTGGCATATTATCTAGAACCGGGCGCCGTGTGATGAGGCTGAAGATCCTCGAGCGGCGGATACTGGGCCCTGCGCTCCTATGTGCAGCACTGAGGCCCTGGATCAGCCATTCCGCTCTCGACTTAAAACGACGTCAGAGTTAGCATGTATGAAGCGAAGATCCCACGTTCAATAGACAGCAAGGTGAAGGAGCGCGTCACATGGCCCCCTGAGCCTTGCGCGTCCCGTTCCAACATCGGACGTGTACACAGTCGCCGAAATCTGCCTCGTAAACGGGGAAGCCAGCATCCATCGCTATAAAACAATACCCGAACGCAAGCCGATAGCCATCTGCCGTTAGTGCCGGTATCCATGCGTACACCAAAAGGGGGAACGAATCAAACACCCCCTTTGAACTCGCTACACTGCCTCGCGCGAGAGGGCAGTGATCTGCATCGGTCTATATATCATCGATAGGGGGAGCAACGCATTCCACCTAACCGACGTACGACTTGCGACTCGACGTGCGACGCCGCTAGCGCGGGGAGAGCCGAATTACTGAGAGTAGATTAACTAGATTAGATTTGGCGAGGCGCGGGAATTAGACTACCTGGTCTAGCTTATCCAGAGAGCAGCAGCAATCTCACGCACTATGTGTAGGTACCAGATAGCTATCTAGCTTATGTACCCCATTAATCCCGTGCGGCTACCGACCTAGTCGTCATCGCATGGCGAGGCGATCGTGAAGGGAACCGAAAATAAAAAAAAAACCAAATCCGAAGGGAACTATCTTTCGTCTAACAACAATTGGTCGCCTGATAATGATTTGTGATATCCCACTCTCGACCGTGACCTATCTAGATAGACTAGCATTTTCTTTCCCCTGCCTCTCTATCACTGTCGTCTGTCTGTCGCAAGCATGTCGCACAAAACCAATCATCAGCCTAACCTAGCCGACTAGCCTAGTTCTATCGAATCTGCTGGCGCCGTCTCACAGCTTCTGTCCACCATCCACGCTGACGGGATCCGGACCCAAGTGGATCGCGACACGCGGCATTGCGTGTCTCTGTCGCTTTTTCTCTTCATCGCTCTATCTCCTTGTCGCTACCATCGTCAGATCAGCCCCCTTCGCGTATGCATTTTTTCTGGTGGTTTGCATAGTACCCAACGCCTAATGAATAGCCCGCCCTAATGTTTAATCAAAAGATTCCGCTACTATGTAAGGTAGCTAGGAGGGATTCGGAGGGGTGTCTAGGTTGCGCGCGTAAGATAATTTTCTATATGAGTCCTGCACGTGCTTGACCACCCCCTTCTCCCTCGATCTTCGACGTCGATGAATCCTCACATACCGTGATCGCGACAGCGACACGATCGTAGTGACACCATGCACGCCCTCACTCTGATACCGAGCTCTCTCGTCCCATCCCTATTTGCCCTTCCGTTCCCTCTCTTGCCCTTCTTAACCATCCTGCCCCCCGTCTTCGCCGATGTCCCGCCCAGCACGGATCTAATCTCGTACCAGGCCGGGGCTCTAGGTGACATCCCGAGCCAGACCTTCTTCTCCTCGCCTTTACGAGCGCCGTTGTATCAGATCAACAAGCTTGACGTGTCAGAAATCGACCCCACACGCTTCATTTTCATCACGGGTGGTTACGATGGCTTCGGGCCTAGTATCGTCTCCTCGAAGGACTTCAGTCTCGTCTACGCCGACCAGAACTATTCCGTAGCGCAGGCCACGCGCACGGGTATGCTACACGGAGAGCCGGTCCTCACCGTGTTCGCGAACGATGCTGTCCGTATCTTCAACCAAAGCTACGATCTCCTATACGCCGTCACGCCGCAAGGCGATTTGAAAGGCGAGCGCCCAGATAGTCATGAGGCGTTACTCACGACGAATGATACCGTAGTCATGGTGATATCGCGGCGTGAAGCGGCCGATCTGACGCCTATTGGAAGAGATGGCGTAGACTGGGTGACAAATAATCATATCCAAGAAGTCGATCCAACGGACAATTCCGTGCTCTTCCAGTTCGACCTAATGAGTTATTTCCACGTGGAAGACTCGTTTTGGCCATGGCAGCAGAAGGGCCCGTATTCCTTCTCCTGGGCCCATGATTTGTGGCACGTAAATTCCGTGGAGAAAACGGATGACGGCGACTTTCTGGTCAGCAGCCGGCACCTGCACAGCGTCTTCTTACTCGATGGCGTCTCGGGTCAGGTGAAATGGGTCATGGGTGGGAAGAGGAGTCAGTTCAAAGATGTGACTGTGAATGGATCCGCCGTATTCCACTGGCAGCATAACGCACGGTTCACGGCACCGAACCGCATTACTCTGTTCGATAACCAGAAGGTGTTCAACGGGTTTTGTAAACAGGGAGAAGAGATTTGCTCTCGCGGTCTCGAAATCGAGTTCGACGTTGCGTCTCTGACGTACTGGGTGGTACATGAGTGGTACCACCCGCAAGGGCTGATTAGTGCCTCTCGTGGGGGCGTGAATCGGACGCCTCAAGGGAACACACTTGTTGCGTGGGGGCAAAATCCCATGTATACTGAGTATAGCCCCGATGGCGAGCTGGTGATGGACGTGCAGCGCGGACAAGTCCTGGCCCTGGATCATGGGATCGTGCCGGTGATTGCGTATCGCGCATGGAAGGCAGACTGGGTTGGAATGCCCAGGTGGCCGCCTTCTATCGCCGCCGTGACCACGGACGAGAGGACGAAGATCTACGTCTCATGGAACGGGGCTACTGAGGTGGAAAGTTATGTACTTGTGAGTTGATCGTCTGCCCCGTCCGCTTCGTCTTCAGGCCTGGCGTTGTAGATTCGGACATTTGCTAACCCCTCTCTCTAGTTCACGTCAGATGATATGACCGCGTTGAACGGCAACGGCTCTATTTCCTACATCTCGAGCCGAACGGGGTTTGAAACATCATTCGAGCTCAGAGAAAATAGGAGGTACGCTCGTATTGCTGCGCTCGATCGCCATGGTGCCATCCTGGGCTATACGACGGTCATAGATACAGTGACTAATGCTAGTCTTGATCCTGGGTATGCTGTCTCTGAGTTGACTACCTCGACGGTGGAAGACGAGGGGGACGAGGAAGCAGAGGTCAACCGGTTTGGGTTGGTTGGCCCCCCTGCTATGATGTTTGTGGTCGTATTGATCGCTGTTGGAATTGCTGCGTGAGTGATCTCCCCTCTTATCTTGTGCACCTCGACTTTGATTCAAGGCCAGCAGTAAAGCCTTGGGCTTCCTATTTATGATGAACTAACGGAATTCTTAGATCACTGACTATTATGATAACATGTGGTGCCCGGAACAGTGTTCGGTGGAGCCACGGCACCATACGCAAGTGCAAGAAAAACGCTATAAATATTGTTACTTATTTGTTCCGTCGGGATAGATGGGCAAACGATAGGGACGATGTCGCGTGTGCATATCATGAGGAGAGAGAAGAAGAGGAGTTTCTTATTGGCGAGCAGGGAAAGCGGGAATAGGGTATTAGTATATGAAGGGGAAAGAGGATAAGCAGTGCTGCAACGAATATTTCCTTAATGTGATACCCAAATGTACAGTCGAGTAGACAACTTGTATACAAATGTCACGAAAGATATGAAACGTACAGAAGGGCTTTTTTTTACTTCGCCCACAGGAGCTGGGTAGTAAGGGAGTCTTGATGCGTCTAACACAGTATGTTGTTTACTACAAGTGGATAGCTAAATACTGGGGCAGATATCTCCATTGTCATAAGCTCCAGACTATAGAGAGGTGGGAGGAGACTGGTGAGCGGTTAGAAATATGAAAACTGAGCCAAATGTACTTACCTATTCCACATGGTAAGCGTAATGTGAGGAGAATATCATTGGTTTAGCTATCACGGAGTCTAATCTGAGATGCTGCATATTCACCATCTTCGAGGTGCGGCGGCGCCCCCCGACGTAAGCGTGTGAGTTGTTATGGCGGCTTTTGTTCTCTCCTTTTCTAGCTTAGCCAGCCCTGTCCTATCGGTGATAGGGGTCGCGTTGATAATGTTGTCAAAGGTATCGTCGGCGTCCGCATCCGAGTCACCGTTGTCAGAATCGGGCTGCATATCTACATCGACCTCATACCTCTGTGGCTGCGGGGCTGGGATGGCTTGGGGTTTCGGTTTCTTGTCCATACCTTCGGGGTCGGCGAAGGGCTTGGACGCTAATATCTTCCGTCGAATCTCGGCCATTTGGGCGTCGTTGTCCTCGTCATCCTCGTCGTCTGTTATATCGAAAGGGCCTTTCGGCTTTTGGGATTTATTTTGTTTGTGTTCTGGGTTCTCGGCGGCTTCGCCGAGTTTCGGCCACTGGGCAGGCTTTTTGCCAAGATAAATACCATCTATGCTCTTATTGTCGTCGTCATCTCCCTCTTCTTCATCTTCATCTTCATCGCCCTCGCCATTCTCCGAGTCGGAGTCTATTACGGCTCTTCGGTTCACGTTTCCTCCCTTCCATAGATCGTCGTCGTCGTCGTTCTCGCGGCTCTCGGCGTGTTCTCGCTCTAGACGTTCCAGCCATTCTTTCTCTGTTCTCTTCACAGCATCCTCGTCTTCACAGGCAGCGTACTTCTTGAGTAACTTGGCGTTGATGGCAATGAAGGACTCGCCGTAGTTGAAAGGGCGCAGAACCTGCTCGGCCCAGTCGGGGTGGCCGCAGATATAGAAGCTCGCGGCCAGGGCCTCGACACAGTTCAGGCGGTAGGGCTTGCCGTAGTTGACCGTGTTGGCGGCGACGAGGTAGGGCAGCAGGCGCTCGCACTTGCCGCCGACCTTGTTCCACTGCACTTCCTGGGTGCGGGCCCAGGAGCACTCGACGACGGCGGCGCCGTACTGGTCCATGAGGTCGCGGTCGGCGGGCGAGAGGGTGTGTTTACCGTTGGGGGTGATGATGACGCCGTTGTGGCGCTGGCCGAGATGTAGGTCGCGCATGAGGCCGAGGCGGATGAGTTTCTTGCCAGAGCATCGCTTCGGGTCGCAATGATTCAAGTCCCAACAGGCGGCCTTGAAGGGAGGTCTCGCGTCGTCGACTTGCTCGACATCGTCGGCATTCCGGGCCGGGCGGGGTCGCGGGCGCTGGGCATTCTTGCCTCCACGAAGGTGGTCTTTCTTGTGGCGGACCATAGTTCTGAATTGATGTGAATTGAATTGCGAATGTTGTGTTTGGGGTGTTGCCAACTCGGCAACGAGAATAGATTGACCAAAGCAGGTAGGTATGTACTCTGCAGATAGGCCAGATAAGCTAGGACTCTTACGTGGAGGGGTCCTTGTCTGTCGATCGTAGCGGGGTCATGTCAGAGTTCTGGTCATGTCTCATAGATGCACTTAATCCGTATAATGCATTTATAAGATGTCATCCCCCCGATCCCCCCTTCGGGTCCCCATAAAAAACGGTGAGTCGGGTCAGTCTATTTTACTGTAAGTGGTGTAACCTTTCGTGTACCCAATGTACAGGTATGAGTGATCATGAAAATGCAAGTGGGATGGATCAATCAATTAACTAAGGAATTAATTGATAGGTTAGGTAGCTGCCTCATTATCTACAGGCACTTATTCTACCTACACTACCTGCCCGACCTGCATCTATCTACTATCAACACCTTTCCGGCTTAGTCTAGGAAGCATTGCCGTCTCCCGTCGTCGTCGTCGTCATCCAACACAACCCAATCCTTCTCCGAGGCACAAGAAAAGAAGAGTACACTTGTTCGTTTAGGTGGGTTTTGTCGTGATTTCAATTGGCCATCGTCATAAGAGCTGTCTAGCTATTTTTTCTGCCATCTATTGTCTGTTGTCTGTCTATCTGTATGTCCCGTATCTGGACGGCATGACTTTTTAGCGTCTTGTCCCTCTTTCTTTCTTTATAGTACGTATCCATCTAGCAAGTAAAGCTTTAGGTAACAGCCAGAGCATTGAGCCCCATTTCGCATTAGTTCTCTGTCTTACCTATTCCAGGTACCCGCGCGCGTTCAACCTTACCTTACCTTACCTACCTACTACGTCGTTACATCTAGCACCTCTACCTCTACTTATCATCTGTCTCGCCCCCTCTCTTCCCACGATACCCAACCAGCAACGAGGAAGAGGAGGTGGAGAAGAAGAAGAAAAAGAGAGACAAGAGGGGTAAGAACACGCAACAACAAGAAAAGGAAAAAAACAAGGGAGAGGAAGAAAAAGATATATAGATGGAGGCTGCGTCGGCTCGTGCGGCGGCTAGGGACCGCTGGGGCGAGATGGGCTATCCTCGACCGTCGCAGCTCCAGCGCTTCATCGCCAGCGCCTGCAGCTCCGAGAACTACGAGCCCAACCTAGCCCTCAACCTCGAGATCGCCGACCTCATCAACAGCAAGAAGGGCACCGCCCCGCGCGAGGCCGCCGTCGCCATCGTCAACTACATCAACTCGCGCAACCCCAACGTCGGCCTGCTCGCCCTCAGCCTGCTCGACATCTGCGTCAAGAACTGCGGCTATCCCTTCCACCTGCAGATCAGCGCCAAGGAGTTCCTCAACGAGCTCGTGCGCCGCTTCCCCGAGCGCCCGCCCTTTCGCTACACCCGCGTCCAGTCCAAGATCCTCGAGGCCATCGAGGAATGGCGCAGTACCATCTGCGAGACCAGCCGCTACAAGGATGACTTGGGCTTCATCCGCGACATGCACCGCCTACTGAGCTACAAGGGCTACCACTTCCCCGAGGTCCGCCGTGACGACGTTGCTGTCTTGAACCCGAGCGATGTACGTCTTCTTGTTCTTGTTATTCTTATGTCTCGTGAATTATCGTGACCAACGAACGAACAAGCAAACTAATAGCATCACAACTAACAACACAACTAGAGTCTGAAGTCGGCCGAGGAGATGGAGGAGGAGGAACGCGAGGCCCAGTCCGCCAAGCTCCAGGAACTCATCCGACGAGGCGCCCCCGAGGACTTGCAGGAGGCCAATCGCCTCATGAAGATCATGGCCGGCTACGACACCAGATCCAAGACCGACTACCGCGCCAAGGCGGCCGAGGAGGTCGGCAAGATTCAAGCCAAAGCGCGCATATTGGAAGAAAGACTGGCCGCTTTCCAACCCGGCGATACCATGGCCGACGGCGATGTATTCGAGGACCTAGCCGCCTCGTTGCAGAGCGCACAGCCCAAGATTCAGAAGATGTGTGAGGAGGAGTCAGACGATCATGAGGCCGTCGCCAAGCTGCTCGAGATTAACGATAGCATACACCGAACCGTCGAGAGGTGGAAGATGCTGAAGAAGGGCGATATCGAGGGCGCAAATAAGTTGGCCCAGGGAGCCCCTATACCGCCCACCACCGCCGGAAAGGCCAAATCTTCAGCCGCAAATGAGTTGTCATTAATCGATTTCGATGGCGATATGGGCACGAATGGAGCCGACAGCGAGCCTGCATCGTCTTCTCAAACGGCCGGCGTGGAGAATGACCTATTAGGCCTATCGCTCGGGGACAGTAGTAGTAGCTTTGGGCAAGGTGGTGGTATCTCCCTCGGTTTTGGTTCCAATCAAAGTTCGTCAACCCTCTATTTCACTCTAGTTGTTCTTAGCTTTTCTATGTAAACGAGCATCTGACTAACTTGGGACTCACAGACATACCGGGGCCCGCACTTTTGTCCTCACTGACACAGAATAGTACGGCCAAGGGGCCAACACCAACTCCTACGCCACCTCCATACTCCCCCTTCTCTGCATTTACCTCAAAACCATCCGCATCGCAGTCTTCCACACCGCAGCCTCCTTTAGGTCAATATTCGGCCTTCTCACAGCCCCCTCAAAAGACGGGTGACCCTTTCGCAGCTCTCAGCGCTTCACAATTCTCATCGAAGCCCTCTACGCCTCAACCACCAGTAGTACCAGCCGCATCAAACGACGATGATGAATGGTCGTTTTCTTCGGCGGTCCCACCAGAGCCCTCTGCTCCACGTGATCACCAGATCATGGTGAGCAATACTCTTGTCCGCATCAACATGAAAGCCGCCAGGGCACCACAGGCGCCGAATGCGCTCTCGTTATTGTTCTCCTTCTCCAATACATCATCACAACAGATTAGCGACTTGCAATTTGAATTAGCCGTAACCAAGGTACGACCGAGCTTCCCTTCCTTTTTTTTCCGTGTATTCCCTCCCCCCTAACACATACCTGCACATACGCGCATATGAGGCCGACATGACTCTAACCACGGACCCACACAGACTTTGGAACTCAATCTCCAACTACAAACAGGTCGCACATTGCAGCCCCACCAAGACAATGGCGTCACGCAGATGGTCCAGGTGTGGCACGCGGGGGATGCGACGAGGAAGGTCGACAGCGCCCGCCTAAAGTGGCGCGTCAAGTATAAATGGGGCAGCGAGATGAAAACTGAAATGGGTGATATCCCCGAGTTTAGCATTGCTTAGAAGCGTTTTGTCGTCGCTCCGAAGATGGGAGATGAAAGAGCGAACAGAAATTCTAATACGTGTTCGATATTGTCTTATTTGTCGTGATTGGTAGTGAACGCAAATGCAACTGAACGGAACTTAATGGCGCTGAACCATTTTATTATACGGTAAGGGCGCGGGTGAAGGAGGGTTCGGACGAGAGTAAGAGTAAGAGTGGGCCATGGGTGTTGGGAGAGTATGAATGAGAGCGAGTTCAGGGATGAGATTTGCGTTAAAGTTATTCATCAAACAAAGAGTAATCGAGAACGACGGCACGGTTCCTCCTGAGAACGAGGCGATATCGAACTCAGCTGCTTCAACCCCTAGGTTATGTTACTATATATACTTACTCAACCATGTGACATGAAATTACGTCGAAATAAATGCATCAAGACAGGATTCCATACATGTGAACCGGTATAATCAGAACCCACTCATAGTCATAACTACCCCATTTAGCTCAGTGAAATCAAGTTTGAACTACCCAGCCTCGTCGAACCACCAATCAACAGAATACTAGGACTACCACTGACAGCATGTGGGTTTGTATAAACTAGATAGTATATCTACAATACTATGCTAAGTCTATCTTTCCACTTGTTCTTTTCCCATTTATCTAGACCGCGACTAGTAATATACATATGCAAAGTAGGGTGTGTATGTATATATTAGTAACAGATGGGTATGTCCATTTTCGACATACGCATACACCCACCATACCCACCATGCCCACCATGCCATATTCTATCCCCCGTATGTGTGTATGTGTATGAGGATGCAGTTATAATACATGCTGTTGTATCTTACACGTCTATCGTATCGCACATTGACCCCTCGTACACGCGTCTACTCAGTTTTTATTCCTTCTCGTAACCGAATAATCTACTTAGGACCTTTGTAGGCAAGTACCTAATCCGGATGATCATCTAAGGGCGGCATGGATCAAAAATGGGCCAAATTAGTTCCCAGCCGTCTTGACGTCCAGCCTATCTAGGCAAGACAAACCATAACCGTCGCAGCCCAGCCTACGCCAGAGTCCGCGCTGTGCGCACCTCCTCGTAGGCCTGGATCTGATCGCCCACCTCGAGATCCTGGAAGTCTACGAAGCCCATGCCACACTCCGTGCCCTTGCGCATCTCCATGACGTCTTTCTTGATATGCTTAAGGGTCTCAAGTTTACCTGATAGAAAAAAGAGAGAGAACAAGTTAGCGTAGCCGAGACCCGGACGAGGGGAAACGTCGACAGAAGGAAAACCGGAGAAGGGGAGGTACATGCAGGACAAATCGGGGTGATGAAGGAATGAAAATAGGGTTAAATAGACGGAACGGAGGAGACGTGACGATATGACAGGATAGGAGATAAAAAATAGCAACATACCATCAAAAATGACCTCGCCCCTTCTCAGCACGCGGTAGAGATGATTTTTCGCTACGACGCCGTTCCGCACACGACACCCGGCAATATTTTTATACACGCGGCCGCGCAGGTTAATCGGGAAGATCTGCAGGACTTCGGCATCACCGAGGACACGTGTGGTCACGTCGGGCGCGAGGTAGGCGCTCAGGTTCGCCTTGACTTCGTCGATGAGATGATAGATGACGGTGTGGTCGAGAATGCGGACGCCCTGCATCTCAGCCATCTGTTGGATATGGCCCGGTACCGCCATGGCAAAGTTCACGATGACCGATTTGGACATGGCCGCATGCTCGACATCGAACTCGCCGATGGCGCCCGTTGCGGAGCGGAGGATCCGCGGCCGGACCTCATGGCTGCCGATCTCTTGGATCGCGGCGCAGACGGCTTCGACCGACCCGTGCACATCGCCTTTGACGACGAAGTTGATTAGTTTTGTCCCGTCTTCCTCATCGGGAAGCACTTCTTGCACGCCCGTGCCGCCCATACCACCCGTACCCGTACCCTTACCCTTACCCTTACTCTTACCACCTGTTTCCTCTTCATCCAATGCCTTCTCGCGCGCACGCTTCTCCTGCAGGGCCCTGCGCTCCTCGGTAATCGTTTCATATTCAGCGGCATCTTTTTCGCGTTCGTGCAGCCCTTCACGGTAGGACACGGCTCTCTTGGCCAGGTCTTCGTCGGGCGATTGGATGACCTGGTCACCTGCAGCAGGCAGATCTTTCCAACCGAGAATCTCGACCGGCGTGCCAGGTGGCGCCTCTTCGATCTCAGCGCCGGCCTCGTTACGGAGTTGTCGGATCTTGGCCCAAGTCAGACCCGCCGCGATATAATCGCCTGGCCGTAGGGTGCCGCGCTTGACCAGAACCGTAGCCACCTTGCCCGTAGGTTTGAGACTACTCTCCAGAATCCATCCCTCCGCAGGGCCGTCTGGCTCAGCTCGGTGGTCTAAGATCTCGGAAAGTGTGAGGATATTCTCCTCCAAGTCGTCCATCCCCTGACCCGTTTTCCCACTAACACACACGACTTGGACATCGCCACCAAAGTCTTCAATCTCCACATCGGCGTGGGCCAGGTCGTGTTTGACAGCATCGATATTGGCACCCTCCTTGTCCACCTTGTTAATGGCTACAATGATGGGTACCTTGGCAGCACGAGCATGCTTCAAAGCCTCGAGCGTCTGGGGCTTGACACTGTCATCAGCTGCGACGACTAAGACAACAATATCCGTGACATGGGCTCCACGTTGGCGCATGGTCAGGAAAGCGGCGTGGCCGGGCGTATCCAGGAAGGTGATGGGCTTGCCCGACGATAGCCGGACGGAGAAAGCACCAATATGCTGCGTAATGCCACCATGTTCTTGGGCTACCACAGAGGATTTGCGTAAATAGTCCAGAATCGTCGTCTTGCCGTGATCGACATGCCCCATGATGGTCACAACAGGTGGTCGTGAGGGGAGGATCGAGGGATCTTCTGGCGGAGGTCGAGGTTTCAGATCTTGACTGTCGCCGACTTCTACAGTGGGCTCGTACCCATACTCCTGTGCTACGAGAGCGGCCGTCTCGCCAGCCATGAGACTATCCAACGTGACCCCCTCAAATCCAAGCTCACCAAGCTGGACTAGGAAGTCTTCAGGCTTGATCTTGAGAGCGTTCGCAAAGGCCGTAATACCGATCAATTCTGGCAGAATGATAGGGATGGGCTCGGTCCGATCGGCTTCGCGCTGCGCCTTGCGCAATTCCTTCTGTCGGCGCCTCTCCTGATACCGCTCATATGCGTCGTCGCCGCCATCATCATCATCGTCTTCTTCAAATCGAGAGGTACGCCGCGACCGTTTCCCCCCGCCGCCACCGCGTCTTTTATCCGATGTCTTCTCCTGGTCGGAGAGCTCCCATCTCTTATTTCTGTCGCTGTCGTAACGATCGTCCCAACCTCGTGAGGTCGGTTGAGATACATGCTCGGCTTTAGGCGGCTCAGAACCGGTCAAGTTCTCGAGAGCAGGTTTCGGTTTGGCCATGGCCTGGGGATCCGGTTGCTCAGTGGCCCCTACGCGGGATCCGAACACATCATTTTGCATAATACCCCAGTTGTCGTCCTTCGGGTCCCGTCTATGGGTGGGTTTTCGGGTCAGTCGGCCCCATTCCTCAGATGCCCCGAAACTTGCCACTCCATTATTTGCGGTAGCCTTGAGCTCAGCATCACGAACACCGGCTTCCTCGAGGGCGTCGAAGCCTGATCCAGGTGCTGCGGGGGACTCCGCGCGTGGGACGCCCGGCCAAGGTACGGCAGAGGGTCTTCGAGCAAGAGGATCAGGACTAGCTGGGGGCTCTGTGCGTGGGACGTCCGGCCAAGGTATGGCAGAGCCTCTAGATGGCTGTCGCCTAAAGGAGGCGAATGGATTCACGAGGGAGGACCGGTCGGGGAGGTCGGGGAGAGACTTTGTGTCATATCCAGATCTACTAGAGGAATCGGATCCAATGCCACCGCCAGCACGGGAGAAGGGGGGCCTCGCGGAGGGCGGCTGACGAAGCTGGCTGGTGTCGCCGTGCCGCCGGTGCTCTACCCCCCATTGTCGAGGTTGCCGAGAGGCTAGCGCCCGTTGCTCGCGCTCTCTAGCCTGGTGCTCGCGCTGCTCCCTTGCTTGTTTCTCACGCTCCTTAGCTTTTATCGCTTCCGCCTCGGCCTTTCGCGCGGCTTCCTGCTGCTGGGCGAGGAGCCTCTGCCGTGCTCTCACTTCGTGGGGGTCTATGATATCATCTAGAGGTTGCCTCACGAAGGGGAAGTTGACAAATCCCGGGGTAGTCGGTCGAGCAGGGCTCTGAGGGGATGTGGGCGTGGGCGTGGGTGTGCTCGAGGCACCACTACCGCTGCCACCACCGACACCAAATGTAGGGAACGGCGGGCCTAGGCGTGATCTACTTGCATCGTAGTCGCTTGCGCATTGTGTTGTGACGGAGAAGAGGCGGCGCTGTGGTGGCGGTGGCCCAGGTGGTCGCCGTAGTGAGAGCCGATATTGACAAAACGCACACACGGAGCTGGTGCTGAAGCTGAGGCTAGAGTTGTCCCGCTATTCATCCCAAGTGTTAGTAAATAAAACGTATCTTATATATAACATAGAATAGAAATAAAAACAACAATAGGAGATACAATAGGAGGCTCGAATGTCCCTCACCTTTGCAAGTCTGCCTCTCAGCATGCTGAAGAAATGATGAGGTCCAGACAGCGCCGAGACATTTGTAGCGCACGATATTGCGGAGTTGATCGACTACCAAAGCAAGCTAGCGGTTAATTGTTCAGTGTAAGTCTGTGAAGGTGATGGGAATATCTAGGAGAAGAAGTACCTAGTGTACACGTAGAAACGGAAAACGAATGAAGGACGACAAACCAGCAATATCAGGCTTGTATCTAGACTGTCTAAGTACATGCTGAGAGTACGGATGGACCCAAAAAATTAATCGGAGCTTGGTGGAAGTTCGCGCCGAACCGTGACCGCCCGGCGCAACGCATCCCCACACCCGACGTATAATTATGTACCTAGCAGTAACCTGGGCAAATCCCCCGCATGCATATCAAGGGATCGCCCAAGTACATCGAATATTGTTATACTCCATAATTTGCACCAAACCACTCTAGTCTCGACAGGACAGGTTGGTATACAATAATAAAAATATAAGGGCTGTTAAGGTATTAGAGAGGGGAAATAAAAAAGCTACTACTCACTTACTGATGAGTAGGAACGATAAGGTTGGCAGCCACACAGGCTTGGCGTCCCATTGGTAGTGGAATGGTACCGAGTTAGAATAGAAAACGGCGACAACATTTTGGAATGCGCCATAAGAAATTACCCAGAGTTTGAAGTGTATATTCTATTGTAAAATGCCGTCCGATCGTAGTATACACGTAGGCCAAGTCCTACTCCTGTTTTTTTAGCCATTATCTTCATCATCGGTTGTATGTACGTATGGATGAGTGCCTCCGTCTCATAACTTGCTCCAACCATCAGGGTTAGGTATAAGTATGCGTCAGCATAGAATACGTCCACGTAAAAGTGAAGCCGTCTCTGTACATTTTCCGAGCCCATAATATAAATTCATATATATATATCTCCTGCCAATCGTTCGCACACATGCATTTGTCGGTCTATCACTGGATCCCCAGCGACGAATCTGTGCCGACACTGTCCTTCCAGAACTGATCAAAATCGACGCCCTCTTTCATAAACAGTTCACGGATCTGTTGCGCCGCCAATTCCTGCTTCTCGGGCCCGAACCCGCCGGGCTGCGTCGCCTCGTATTGCACGATCTCGATCCAGCGGTAGAACAGGTCCTCCTTGCCGATGCTCGCGAGGGCGTCGCGGAATGCCAGCACCTGCCGCCGCCGCCCGTCCATCTGCGCCTCGGCCTCGCCCTTGAGGTCGACACACAGCCAGCCCCAGTCCTCCTGGTACAGCAGGATGACGAGCGAGAAGGCCTCGAGCGCGGCCATCTTCCTGTCGACCATGGTGGTGGCGTCCATCATGGCGCCCCAGTCGAGGTCCCAGTCGCCGTCCATGAGCACGTAGCCCGTCTTCTCGCCCAGCACCATCGGCGCCGTGGCCGCGTGCACGCGCGCCAGGAAGTAGCTGCGCGCGGCGTTGGTGCCGTCCTCGCCGTCGCTGACCACGTCGCCCATGGCCGCGCTCCACTTGCGGCTGCGGCGCACCACGACCTCGCGGTCGCGGAACCCCACCGCCCACCGCCACGCCACCGGGTTGCCGTGCTGCTGGCCGAAGCAGAACTCGACGGGCCACGGCCACAGGAACACGCTCAGCAGCGTGTCGAGCATGAAGGTCAGCGCCCGCCGCCCCACCTCCGGGATGATCTCCTCCCACGTCATCTCCTCCACGAACATGGTCGTCTCGTTCCAGTAGCCCATGGCCGACGTCACCAGGCTGAGGTAGTACGGCCCGATGTAGTACACGCGCCAGGCGAAGAGGGCCACGATGGCCAGGTTCAGGAACACGGGCACCATGAAGATCTTGCGCTTGAAGGCCCGCGGCTTGCTGTCGATGTGCAGGATGTACACGTGCTTCTCTTCAAACGTGTCGATGAGGGGCTGCAGCACCTCGGGCGGCCGCTTGTACGGCGCCGGCAGAGTGCCATCGCTGCGTTTGGCGGGCTTGGCTGGGGCCGCTTTGGTCGCTTTCCGTTGTCGCGCCATGGCGGATGACAGTGCAATAGATGTGTTCCCAGGCAGAAAAATGAAGAGCTTGTGAGCTCCGTCCCAGGCCCGCCGGAAGTTGTGGTTGGGAGACGGACCTCTGTGTGAAAGTGTGTGTCTCTGTGAATAAATAAGTGCCTGAATTATAGACGTGTAGCCACCTCCTAAATGCATGTACTTAGGTAGGTGCTTTAGGCGCCTTTAGGTATTACGTAGGTCGGTTTTAGGTCCCACGATGACCTAAGCCATACCGAGCTTTACCCGATGGAGTAGTACCTACTTGGACGGAGTACTTAGGTAACTAACTTCATTTTTATTCAACGCGACAGAAGGCGAACGTCTAGAATATTACTACCTTCAATCATACCTATTAGTCGCCTTGACATTTCATTTCCCTTTACCCTGGAAATTTAATAAACTAATTGCATAAATTCAACTATTTTTTCTCTCATATTTCTTAATTAGAGTAGAAAGTAGGCAACATTGGCCCTCCCACTTAGAAGTTGTGAATTGTCTCTGAGACTGTTCCATTCTATTCACCAATACCAACAACGACGAACTTGGAGCAAGTAAGCATACACTCTAACGGGGTGGTAGAATAGACGCCCTCCTTTATCACTGAGAGGAAGCTTTTATGTTGCACTTCTTCGTGCTCGTGCCCACGAAACTAATCATCCAACTCGATTCGACCACCCCCTCCTACTGGCATCCTCTAGTTATGCCAAAAGCCCCTCCAGTTCTTCTGATAGGTAGCTCAACCCCATCTTGGCACCTCTCTGTGTTTACAAGATCCCAAATCAACATGTTATACTTATTAGTATCACCGGGCTTAAATCCTAGTACATACAATTTCTTCACTCAGGGCCGGCAAGAAAGCGACACTCACTCAAACCATTTTTTGTTCCCAAGGCAAGCCTGAAGTCGGATATCCTAAGATAATGCCAGAGGCATCTCGTCATTGAGGTTACTGGATAAGTCTATATACTATTCGATATTTGGCCGCCCGGTATACTCAGGCTGCATTGATTCGGCCAGGAAATGATGCCCGTATTCAACGAGGAAAATCACCATACGAGTGCTGTTAGAGTGCGCTTCTGTGTTTATCTTGGCTGGCCGGGCAGATAAGATGGCCGGCTGAAATGTGGCCGCCAGTCTTTCCACAGTCATCTTATTGATGTCGAAATTGTCGGCGAAGACGGCTAGGATGTCTAAAATATAAAGGAGAAGTTGGCGATTGAGAGGCGGCAGCGCCATTATAAGCGGTCGTGTGGGTTCGATCAGGTCCTCGTCTGTCGCCCCAGGCGCAGCTTCCGGTACGTTAACAAAGTCATCGTACATAGCATAAGGAATAATGGGCTCAGGGAGCATTTTGAGATATCTCTGTAGCAAAGAAGCGGCATCGTGTATGGTATAACCGTCCCAAGCGAGACCCGCACCGTATTTTGGAGGCTTCTCAAACATGATTTGTAACTGCATGATCCTGGCAGGGTTTCCGTTGAGAGCGAATACGTCTTCCACATATATTCCTATTATGAGCGTTAGCAGAGAAGCTCCATAGCCACCTCGTGGTGGGGGATGCGCACCTTCGTCCTTGAGGAAGCTGCCGACTTTTGCTACAAGTACCGGCAGATATCCGAATACATTATTTTTGCCGGATTCACCAATCAACAATACAGGGTGGTTAGCATAAGTAATGCTTTGTTGAAGTGGGACGCCAAATATTGGGCTTGGTTTCTCAGCTTCGGATTCCATCTGGGCCATCTGTTGTTGGGATCGATCCCCTCGAAACAAACCTATCAACCACTGGCGGCGCGAGGTCTTGTGGCTGCGGTTCAAAATCCCCCCAGGTTCAGTTTCAGGGAAGGGGGAGGAGGGTTCTACCTCCGGTGGACTGAAGTCATAAGCCTCTTTGTTAGCTATATCTGTCTCATAAATAGGAATAGCCAAGATTCCGATATGCGACGTCTCGGAAAGGCTGAGGCCTGATAGCATAGACCAGGAGCCCGTCCTTCCAGCAGAGCTGATAATTGAGAATGCGTCCGAATTATCCAAGGAAACCTTCCGGTAAGCTCTTGAATTCATCAGAACCTCCTCGAATGCGAACCCTCTCTTATCCCTTGCCCGTGCTCCCTGAGCCTGAGAATCACTAGGCTCGCTGTAGTTTAAATCCTCAATAGGGTGTGGTGCATCAGTCGTTACAGTTGTAGTTACTGTGGGATTTGATGTCTCACGAGACGTTCCTTCTATAGCTACTAGGCGCTGTGCTATAGTTGCGTTTGAGTCGAGGACCTTTTGCACTAAGTGACATAGATGATCGACTTGATCCTCTGCTTCTTCCTGCTTCTGGCTAAGATGACTTAGTAACACGAAGACGACTTAACGCAAGTCGAAGTCGACAAAGCTTTGTCTTACCAAGTTAAAATCATAAGCATCAGGTTTAGTGAACTCTTATGCGATTCAATCCGTATGAGAATGGCTTGAAGTTCGCTCTCTTTGGATACCCAGCGCAATCGATCAAGGAGATGTAAATCGCTTTCGGACTGCAAAGCCTCGGTAAAGGTGTCCAGCTCCGAGAATGTCGTGACACAGGCCGCAAGCGTCGTAATGACCTGGTCAACTAATATCAACGACGTCCTCGATCTCGGGGCCCTTCGCGTGCCAAGGATGAACTCCTGGAGTTGCCCGAGAATCGTGCGCACATCATCGACTTCGAGCTGAAGTTTCCGGCACTCGGTCGGGGCATTGTGAGCTTTTTTGATAATCCCGGCTAAACCAGTAGAAATCTTAGCCGCCGCTGAGATGATGCCGAGAACGCTGGCCGTTACGCTCAGCGGATCAGCCATCATCTAGCGATGTTTGATATTAGGTAGATGAAAGGCGTAGCACGCGCCTCCGGCGCCGAGGAACTCGATAGCGGACCCCTATTGAGGGGTAACTCGTGCCTGCGCGGAGGCCTATTCTATTTTTAGACTAATTATAGTTGCTCTTGTGATTCTCGCCATTCCTCCAACTTGGATTAGCGCCTTTACTTTTTGTTACATGGAGGACTCGATAAATATATTATCACGATTACTCATGAAGCACCGAAGAAAAATGAGTTGATATGTAATCTATGTTATTTCTAAGTACGCGAAACGCGCTTTCGCTACTTCCATAGAAATAGACACAACTTACCCTTCCATCGTGCTAATCTGTAAATCCACCATGGCTATCACAGCTTTTCTCTACACGGTATGTTGCCTTGAACACAGCTTACAACCGTATGTGAAACTCGGACATGATCATGCCGCCGGTATTAAACACGTTAGTGACTGGCATCCATCCCTTTCTTACCTTTCTCCCACTCTACCAAAACAAAGTTACTTGAATAGCTAATCGGGTCATTAATTTTAGTCTTTTAATTGTATGCCCCCACCACCTTCGCCATCTATTCGCCGGCCGGCAACATAGAGCAACCTGAGACACGAATGACAAGTTGGACTTGGCAACAGGGAATCTTATGAAGGCATGATGAAATCCGTCTATCAGGGATCAAGCACAGGAGTACAATACAACTTCTCTTAACGCGCGAAGGTTCTAAACGCCCTCAGATTATCTCCAGGTTATATACACAATCTACAGTCTCTTCGCCCACAGAGGTCTCCTACAAGAGTCGCATCGTCTCATCAGAGCAGAGCGGAGCGGTGTGCTAACACCGATATAGATGGAATACACCGCCAATTTGGTAGAGTCAAATGCTACTGAGATAGCGTGGATGGCTGTCCCCTAAAAAACTATACTGATTCATGGTGGTAGTTTCTCGCGCTGCATTTCTGAATTTTCTCTGTATTCCATTGTTGGTTTTTATAGTTAGTCATGTTGACCCTTAGCGCTTTATTCCTTACATCCACTATGAGCACTTACATCGTTTTCTTTATTCAATCAAATCTCCCGAAGTAAGTATTCTAAGAGTACACAACACTATGTAGATTCACATATCCCATTTGGCCATAAAGGACTTTAATTATAGGTATTTGTTATTAAATAAGTAATATCGCTGGCCTTGGGTTATAATAATGATTATCGTTTTACAGGAGTGTGGCTCGTCATTCTTAGGTGAAGTTATCTCATAATGGATCCCTCCCCATCATCGGCGTGGTACACGACCAGCAAATTCGAAAGCCATCAACCGACGTGGGTCATTGGCCCGATAGTCACGCTTCTCCCGTGTCGGTTCCGCCTTCTGGATGGAGAGCACAGCTCTCCGATCCCACAACGTTAGCTGCTCAAAGGATAACTTCCCGTCATTCCCGTATTTTCTAAAGACGCCTCGGATATGCGGCAGCTGTTCGAGTTCCTTTCTCGAGCGGCCGGTGGCCATACACGCGTGCTTCTCGGTCATCGGCAGGAGCGATTTATTCCGGGTGAAGCAGGCCCAACAGACTCGTATACAGGTGATGAGGTAGATGTAGTAGGTTAAGTCTTCGCAGCCGCATGTAAAGCACCGAGTCTTATAGAGCGTTCTCCATAACGTTTCAAGGTCAAAGTGCCTCGCTTCTCTCCTAACGATAGCACGAAGGACATTCGGGTAGTAGTGATAAACTTCGTGATATTGAGGTATCGAGTCAACTGTTGCCATAGCACATCTATTGACTCGCCGAAAGATAGCCAGCGAGGGAATGTCGAGTCGGATAATGATATCAGTCAGGATTTCCGGAGGCAGGGTATTTAGAACCCCAAGGGACTCCGTTGCGTAGATGTCTTGTCGGTTATTTCCTAAGGAATCGTTGGGAGAGTGATTCATATCGCCAGGAGTTTAGTATGAAAGTAGAAGTTGTTGACAAGTTCAATAGGCGTAACGACTTTTGCGTCCGAGATGGAGACTTGTTTGACTGATTGTTTCTTTATTCACAAGCACATAGAGAGGGAAACAAAGGAAAAAGAGAAAATTCAGTCTACGGATACTTTTACCATAGAGCAACCATTTTGCTTCACGATATATCAGATATCGGGCTAGAAGCTTGAAGGGAAATACGTAGGCAAGTATCAGCACGAGCACTCCCACTAACACATTTCGATACCATCCATCCTGGTGAGACAAGAGAAAATAGCACATAGCGCATAACGAATATCAGTCACATGACGAGGCACGGTGACAAGTCGCAAAAGCAGGGACTCGTATTGAAATAGGCCGGACGAAGAGTATCGCACAGACAGATACAAAATAATTTCCAGGTCTTCCCTGGCCAATGATCTGTCAGGCTTGAATTAGGCGCTTCATTTCTTGCCCTTCTTAGCCGCTTTCCCGAGAGCAGCCTCTCGTCTCTTCGCCTCCTTGGCCTCTCTCTCTTGTCGTCGCTCTTTTTCTAAGGCGTCTTTTTCTTCTTTCTCAGCCTGGAAACTGTGTTAGCATTCGGTTTGGTACTGGATTCTTGGGGCACGGGTATGGGTAAGGGTAGAAAGGGGACTATATATAGGTAAGGTACGGGTACATCCCCGTACAAAATGATCCATCTCTTAATACGAGGTACATACCTGTTTTCGAGCGGCATCAGCCTCGCGCTTTTCGCGGATCAGTTGTAGACGAGCTAGGTCGGCCTTAGCCTCGTCTGTCTTTCCTTCGGCGTGCAGTTTACGGTAGCGCTCGGCGGCCTGCTTCTTCTCGAGGGCTTCGCGCTCCCTTCGGCTCAGTGTCGTGCTGTTTACTGACATTTTGCTGACAGCCTCAGTGGCATCATCAACGCCTGCGGGCGCAGCTCTCGTCTGTTGTCGCGATGCCTTGGAGTGATTTGGATTGGCGGGCATGTCGTCGTCTTCCTCGTCTTCTTCGTCGTCGTCGCTAGGCATATCGCCGACTTGAACTTGTCCCTTCTGCCGTCTCGCTATGGCAGCATCCTTCTGGGCTTTCTTGGCGGCCTTGCGCTCCTCACGGGTGAGTTCTTGCTGGGGTTGGGACGGACCGGCATCCGAGTCATCATCTGAATCCTCTTCCGAGTCTTCCTCGGAGTCCTCTTCGCTGTCGTCGTCATCGTCATCGGATCCTCTCCTCTTCTGCGCACCTTCACTCCACATGCTGACCTCGTTTCCATCAGCATCGAGGGGCCGGAGATCGCGAGAGAAATGCTTTCCACCTGGTGTCACGTATAGGTTGGTCAACAGTTCTACTAACTAGGAGGGACAAGGACTCTAGACGAACCTCCTCGAGTAAACTTCTTGAACTTTCCACCGCGACCGCGGGAGTTGGCGCCGGGTGCTGCTGCTCCTCGTGGCGGCATCGTTGCGATGTTACGAATAGCTAAGCTAAGCTACCTTGCTAAGGAGTAGGTATGTGGGCAGGTAGAATCTGTAGTTCTATACAGAGAAGCACCTAGGTAGTGTAGAGTAGAATACGATCGGTGGGATGTGTAGAATCAAGTGATGTAAAGTCAAGTAAAAGAATAATAGACGGAGAGAGAAGATGGGCTGATATGATAACTGTTGATTGATTGATTGATTGATGCGATGTGGCACCAGGGCTGTAGGCACCTGCTCTATACACTATGCAGGGGTGGGGCCACAGTACCTACTAGAAGTGACCTTCCACTAGTAATTAGCTAGTATAAGTATATAGGTCTCCAGAATTTTTTCCGGTTTAACTATACTTAATTAAGCACTTTTTAAATATTTGTTTATATTTTTTTTAAATTATAAACACTATTTAAAGTGCTATTTTAAAAGGCATAAATAGCTATTTTTATAGCTTTATAGTAAAAATAAGCTTTTAATAATATATTATTGTTATAAATAACATATTGTTTTTTTTAAAATAACGTTTATATATTAAGTATAATATATAGTTATATGCTAAATTAACTTAGGTTTATTATATAGTTATACTACTGTTTATTTATATAAAAAAATATAAATAATATTTTTTTATATAAATTTTATTTTTTTTTATTATTTTTTTAGTATTTAATATTTTAGCTATAAATTTTAAATGTAAATAAAAATAAGTTAAATAACTAGCTTGTTTTTTTATGTTTATTTTAAAGCTTTAAATATAAAAAAAGCTTATTATTATTTTAAAAAATAAATAAAGCTTATTATTATTTTAAGTAGTTTTTAAAGCTAGTTTAATAAGCAAGCAAAAATAAAAACTAAAATTAACATTTTTTTTTTAATAATAATAAAATATTAAGTTTATTAGCACTTTAATAGCAAAAATATTACTTAAGCTAGCTTAATAATAAAAGTATTATTAAACTATATATTAATATAGCAAAAAAAAAATTATAAAAACTAGCAGCTAATATTATTAAACTTTAAGCTAATAAAGCAGCTTTTTATAAATATATTAGTAAAAATATAATAAAAGCAATAAATATTATAATAAAATTATATATAATAAATATTAAAAAAAAGTTTAACAAACTAGCAAATTTTATAAAGCAAATAATTATAAAAATAAATAAATATAATAAAATTATAATTAATTTAAAAAAATAAAAAATTAAAAAAAAAAATATATAAAATATAAAAATTTAATTTTTATTATTATTTATACTTTAATAAAAATTTTAAATAAAAAAAAAAAATATTAAAAATATAAGATTTTTTAAAAAAGCAAAAAAAAAAAGCACTTTAATTTTTTTTTTTTATAAAATTTTTTATAGAACTTTTAAAAAAATTTTAATAGTTTTTTTAGTTTTTAGTTAATTTTTAAAATATAAACTTTATATTAAAATTAGCTAATTAATTTTAAAATATATTATTTTATATAAAAGCTTTAATAAATATTACTTTAAATAAAAAATTTAATAACTTTAAAATTAATATATATAAATTTTATAAATTTAATATATTATAAACTAAGCAAAAATAATAAATTTAAGCAGCTTTTTTAAACATAGTATTTTTAAAAAATATTGCTAAATTTAAAGTTTATAAAGCTAAAAATAAAATAGTAATTTTAATATATTTTAAACTAAATAAAGCAAATTATATTATTTTAAATAAAGTATATAATATTTAAAATAAATTTTTATAAGCTTTTATGCTATATAAATTATAGTTTAAATAAATTGCTATTAAATTAAAAAAAAAATTTTTATAAATAGTATAGTTTATAAAAAATTTAAAACTTTTAGCTATTTAAATAAACTTTTTAAAAGCTATAATTTAAATTTTAAATTAATATAATGCTTTTTATAATTTATTTGTTAACTTTATAAATATACTATTTTATTAAAAAAAAAATTATATAGTATATTTTAAAAAACTATAAAAAGTATTTTATATATTTTTATATAAGTTTATAAATATTAAGCAAACTTATAATATATTAGTTTATAAGCTAGCTATATATGTTTTTATAATATAGTTTAATATAAAAACTAAAATTATAGATTTTAATATACTATAAATTATAAAAAAAGCTATAAAAATAGCAAAAATTATAATAATAATAGTATTAAAACATAATATTTATAGCGCTTTTAAAATAATAGTTTAGTTATAAAATATTATAGTATTATTTTATAATTATATTTTTAATTTAAAAAAATTAGCTTTTAAATTAAATAAACTAGCTATAATATTAATAAAAATAGCTAAACTATTATTATAAAAACTTATAATTTTAAATTTTAAAAATAATAATTAAAAAGTTAGCAAAATAATTAAGCTAAATAATAATAATAGTTTTATAACAAGCTAAAAATTAATTTGTAAAGTTAAATTTATTATTAATACTAAATAAAAATATTACTTTAAATATAATAAATTAAACTATTAAACTAAAAACTATAATAAAACTTAATTATTAAACAATTATTTTAGCTAACTAGTTATAATTAAAAGTATTTTATTTAAAAATAATTTTAATAATAAAATTAAAAATGTTATTAAAAACTTTTAGTAATGTTATATTTTAAAATATAGCAAAAGTTTTAAATAAAAAAATATATAAAAAAAAAAAAGCTTTAAGCTTTAATAGTAAGTTTACTATATTAAGCTAAATAAATAAAAAATTAATTTAAATTTATTAAAACAGCTAAAAAAAAACAATTTAAATATTTAAGTTTTTTTTAAAAAATTTGCTTTTAAAATTAATAAATTTAAAGCTTAAAAAAGCTTAGTTTATATAGTTTAAATAAACTAAAGTAAAAAAAAACTAATATTAGTAGTTAATAAATTATATAATAACTATTAAAATTAATATAACTTATTTTTAGCTAAATTAGTAAACAGTTTTAAATTTATAGTTTTTTTTAATTATAGCTATACTAGTTATTATATTTTTAAAACTTTTGCTTTAAAACTAAAGCTATATTTATTATAAAAATTTAAAACTATATAAAACATTAAAAAAATAAAACCGAAAATAATAAAGAACTATTTAGTACAAAAGTAGTTTTTAGCTTAAAATAGCTATATAAAGCTATAAAAAATTATAAAAAAAATTATTTTAAATAGCACGTTTTTTAAAAATTTTATAATAAATAAAAAAAAGTTTTATAAATAAAGCTTTGCTTTAAGTATTTTAAAAAGCAAAAAAACTATTTAGCTTTTAAATTTTAATAGCAAGCTAATTTTAAAGCTATTAAAATATAATTTAGTTAAATTAGTAATTAAATTAGCTTATATAAAAAATAAAAAAAATAAAATAAGTAAAAAAAAAATAAAATAGCATAAAAAAATATTTGTAAAAAATTAAATATATAAATATTTAAACTATTATATTAAAATTTTTTTAAATTTATTTAACTTTTTATTTTGCAAAACTAATATTATTATAAAAATAAAATACTATATTAATATTAAAAATTATTTTTTAATTAAATTATTATTTTATTATTATAGTTTTTTACAAAAAGCAGCTTTAAAAAATTTTATAAATGTTTATTTAAATATTTATATTAAAAAAAGCTTTAAATTTTAAAAAGCTTTAGCTTTATTAACGCTAAAAAAAGCGCTTAAAAAGTTTAATAAAATAGTTTTTAAGTTAAATTAAATAATATTAAAATAAATTAAACAAATTATATAGCAATTTTATTATAATTTTTAAAAAGTTAATAAAACTATAAAAAAATAAGCTTATTTTATATTTAACGTTATTAATTAAATTTAAAAAACAGTAAGTAGTAAGTAATATTGTTTTATAAATTTAAAAAATAGTTTTTAATATATAAAAGTTTATAAGCTTTATTATAAAAAAATAGCTTTTATTATACTATTTAGTTTATATAAATAGCTAATAATGCTTTTTAGTTTTTATAATATTTTAATAATTTTTTAAGTGCTAATTAATAAAATAATTAAGCTTTTTTTTAAATAAATAATAAAATTATTAAATAATATATATATATTTATAAATACTAAAAAAAAACTTTATAAACAAGTTTGCTTTTTGTTTGCTTGTTTAATTAAATATAGTATAATAATTAACTTTATTAAATATTTAATATTTATAAATAAAAACATATTTTTTAAATTTTTTATTTTTTATAATAGTATTAAAGCAAACTTTAAAAAAATAGCTGCTATTTTAATTAAGCTAATATTTAAAACAATTATAAAAATATAAAGTTTTATAAATGCTGCTAGCTATTTTAAACATTTTATTAGTAACTATTTGCTAAAGTTAAAACTTTTTATAGATTTTTCTAAAAAAGCTAAAAATATAACTATAAAGTTAACTATTGTAGCTAAAAATATATAATATTTTATTAAAAAAACTATTATTATTATGCTTATTGTAAAAAAATTTAACTAAAAATTGCTTTTAGTTATAAATATTAATTTTAGTTAATATTATATTAAAGTTTGTTTAATATAGCTATATTTTTATAAAAGCATTTTTATGCTGTTTTTTATAGCTTATTTTTTAAAAAAGCTTAAAAAAACTTAATTATAATATTTAGCGCAAAAAAAAAAACTTTTAGCTACTATAATAACGCTTTAGTACTAAAAGCACTAGGTTAAAAAAAAAAATATAACTATTTAAACAAATTACTAGTTTTTAATAATTTTAACTAGCAAAATAATGCTAAAAAAAGATCGGGCTAAATTGTTAAAAAAGGTTAATTAAAAAAAAAACAAACTAAAATACTAAAAAAAAAATCGTAAAATTCGATCTATAGCAAAAGGGATAATTTAAAAAAAGAGATAGTTATAGCACTAGGGCTATAAGTACTTGCTTTATATACTATGCAGGGGTGGGGCTACAGTACCCACTAGAAATAACTTTCCACTAGTAATTAGCTAGTATAAGTATATAGGTCTCCGGGATTCCTTTTGGTTTAACTATACCTAATTGAGCACTTTTTGAATACCCGTTTACACCCTTCTTAGGTTGTGAACACTGTTCAGGGTGCTACTCTAGAAGGCACAGCGATGGATGGTGGGGTAGATATAGAAGCAAAAAATCAAGTGTCGAGCAACAAACAATCAGTTAGGTACGATACCCTTTCGTCTATTTCTCTCGAATTTTGCTTCTCAATATTCTTTTCGAATAAAAGCCTTTTTCTTTTCAACCTTTTATGTCGGAAAGAAAAGCTGGAGACTTTGAAAATGAGTCAAAATGAGTCAACAGATTGATTCTTGGTAGTTGGCCAAGAAAGGCAACAATGATAATGTTATCGGTTGGATGGATGGATGGATGTTTTGTGGAATGGCGGGGTAGTAGATACCTTAGATGTAAATATGTACTGTACGTATCTTAGTATTGCCGGGACGATTATTGGATGCTAGGGCAGTGGAGTTGAAGACTCAATTAAGCTTCTGGTCGCCTAGGTTATTACCCCACTATCTACGGACTAAGTACTGCTGAATATTAAGTGTGGCTAAACTGTGGCTCATGGCCATCTTACCCAATTTGTCTTAGACCCTGCAACTACAAGTCTCCACTCGACTCGACCCACGTCTACTTTAAATTTTCACCGAGCCCCTGTAAATCTTGCTTTCCTTTCTTCTCTCTTTTCTTTCCTCATCATAAAACAAGAACCAATCCTTCATATTCACTCTGGCTTTCGCTCTTTTCAATGGCAGGTCTTGGAGGGGAAATTGGAGGAGAGAGGAATGAATATTTTTTCAAATTTTCGATCACTTACCCTCCGGTCCGTTGCAGCTCGCTGCCATTGGGTCCCGGAGAAATTTTTGCATCGATACATTCAATTCATACGTGCACCTTGTGATGATTGTAACCACATGTAACCTCATGAGTACTACTGTCTCCACAGTCCCCATTCACCTACACACTTACCAATCTACTGGAGAAGAGAAATCGCATTGATCGTGAGATGGGAGATGCTACCGGGTAGAATGAAGATGCCTAAGCCCGATCCGTAAATCATAAACGTCGCGAGCCAGGAGCATTGATTCCTATCTACCAAGGTAGGTATGTTGGGCGGAACAACTCTCCTAGGGAGTTTCAAGTCCTCAATTTTATTTATCGACTTGTCGAGCGCATTGGAAAGTAACACTCATTCTGGTTGATGTTGGTCCATTCGAGCTACCCCTTATATAGCACGTCTACTTAAACTATCACCTCTCTATACTATTAGTATCCAAACAATAGTAAACCCCCACGTTAATCATAAGCAACGCTAACGAACCTATCGTGGTGCCGATCGGTACTATAACGCTTCGATCCATCACATCGTTCAAGATCGTGTCTCGGAACAAACGGCCCCATGCTTGCGTTCGGGCGCCAGGTTTCAGTCACCACCATAATCAGGTATAGCAATTAGTTCGGGCTCATCGAATATAATGATCTAGGTTAGAGCAAGGATGTGTGTGCTCAGCGGGAAATGCGCCTCGGGGAATGATGATTTAAGACATAGGCCTCAGGTCGAATCATAGTCTTATGAATAGTGTACAAGCTATCAATAGGGTACAAGCACTCATTCCATTACACACCATACCGGTATCACGGGTATAATGCCCAATAAGATTTCATATGGGTAGCTTTTAAACCAGGCGGCGCTTCTCAGTGCCCCGAGTATTCGCAAAATCCGGGGGGGAATATGACTATCTTTAGAACCGCCGCATACAGTGCAACCAGTAGCCCCAGTAAGCTCTTAGATTTTCAAAGGCGTGTTGCTACTAATAAACCACCTTCTTTATCGAAAAGGAAAAGAGAAAGGAGACATTAACGTGCTGCCAATCAATACATAAATATTATAAGATGATCAAGTATAAGAAATCAGGTAGTGCCCTGGCCGAACTTTTGATTCTCCACCTTATATCAAATAATACATGAATAATATGATCTAGTAAACATTTAAAAGTTTGGTACCACGAGAAAGCTTAGCATCACATGCTTTTAAGCTAGAGAGGGCTGTTAGGTAGGGTATTATTTGTAATATTCTTGTTGATTGTTTTTTATAGCTTTGGTTTCTTTATGAATCAAAATAGCGTTAAAAAAAAAAAGAACCAACCATCTCAGAACCGATCAACATCATAGCAGACACAGGCTTACCCAAGCAGGGATGTGCCATTACATAGTCCTTATCTCAAGCAGAGACGGACCATGGCCTACTCAGTATGACAATGATAATCATCATGCAATGGTTGTAACATAAGTCAGCGCAGACAGGATTTGAACCTGAGACCTATGGCCTATCCATGGAGGAAGGATGTTCTACCACTTGGCCGCGCAGCCTTGTTTGTTTGTTGTTGAGATGGGGTGTTAAGGCTGCTTATGTGCATGCATTGCTCATTGTGAGGTAGGTAGGAAAGTGCAATGCAGGTTATCGTTAACTTCGCGGTGATTAGGCAACCATTGCCGGGGGCGCCAGGGGCCTTTAGGATACAGCTTGTAATGGGATGTGCTGTTCTATGGGATTTCCAGTGTCTAATTGTAAAGGGGTATGGAAGGTAAAAAGATTAAGATACCTTCATGATTACAACTATCACCCTTGTACCTCTTTATGAATTTCATACTTCTTGTTTACCGTTTACCCCTACAACCCCTGGTGCAACATGTCACTCCATTTGCAGATATGGGAAACATGGCTGGCTTACTAGAGAAATAGAATACTCCGGACAGCTTTAAGGTGTTGTGTATATTTAAACTAAGCCTGCCTAGATGGTCTATGTATACGGGGTAAATGAACTTGTTCTTCTAGGAACACCTACTTGTATCATATAGTAAATTTAAAACCTACATTTGTGTCTCAGAAGTAATGACCAAAACTGCAGCACAATGAATATCTAAAGGCATGAGACAAGGCTAAAGTAGATGTGAATCTTTCAAATACCATCATAATCATCACTCCGTCCCATTTGGGCTAAGTTATAACCTTCTTCTAGACACTCATATAATACTTGAGTATTTTATTTTTACTTGCCATTAGTATAGTAGTGCTCTTTCAATGAAAGCTACCTTGCCAACCCATTCCAAGCCATAATACTGTTGCTTGAGCTAGTATCATCAAACCTCAAAATCTAATTAGTTTTCACCTATCTTAAAGCCCTTCCTAGGAACAAACTGTAAAGCTCTTTAGGTATATACTAGCTCATGGGGCCTTCACCTATTTTAGGATGACTACTATTAAGAATGAATAGAGTAAACCCTATGCCTACAAGTAAGTCTGGATCCCCTTAATTGAGAGGGGCGGGAGAGCTATAGACTTCAAATACCCCTTGAGAATTAGTAGTAGGATCGAGCTCCTGTTCCAAGCCCTATTACATCAGCTCTTGAGCCTATGTAACCGAGGATTGTCCGGTATCCAGCACGCATCACTTTCCCGACATTGGACGAGGGTGCGACATGCTTGAATGGGTAAGCTCCGGAGGACTTTCTCCTTTCTAGATTTGGTATTGTTCTGGTTGGATATTTTCTACATAAACAGTACTACACCTGCACGGGTCCAGCGTTGTAGGCCAGGTTTACGACAGGTCACATTTGTTCAACCATCGAGATAAATCTATTTACTTTGTTTAGTAAACTGACTCTGGACTGACGAAAAACAGTAGCTCTATGAAATAAAGTGCAGCTCGACTTAAAAAAGCCGTGTAATAGGTTATCGTATCCGCGATCCCCATGATTATTTTACAGCTAGAACAAAGTCCTGATATCATTTCGTATTGTTTATACGTTACAATCACGGCGCAGTATAACTACGTTTTTGATAGACCCGGTGTCTTGAGCCAATTGTGTTAGCAGACGCATCAACGGTGCGTTCTGCAAGTATACTGTTGACGGATTCTTGTATTTTCGACAAGCCTTTAAAGGTAATCTATGCTATTTAATGATTCATGCATTTCCGGCCTCCCCCGACAGCGACGTCGTGAGATAATACATTTTCAGTTGGTTTTTGAATTTACTATTCCGGAGGTGTCTCTGGAGTATAAGCCCCTGGAGAGTATCTGCACCCGGACTCGCATGATCTCATGTCTCATTAACCTTGTTTTCGAGATAGTCACATGCATCGCTACGTTTGAAGAAGGTATTAAAACTTCAAAGGAGTATGAGAGAAACCATCTGAAATTACATCAGGTTTGTCGAACGACATGATTTTGGATATATAACCTTGACTGGGAGCCCACCGATGCTCAGAGACGCCTGGAAGAGCTAGAAAAGACGTAAAGGATAGTCTTGTTGAAATATAATTTATATGAACCTCTTTCCCATCACTTACAAACTATATCTATCAAGTACTTTATTCCATTTCATATTAAATCTGCATCATGTCCAACCCGTTAAATAGCGTTGCCTTCTCTTCTCACCCTCGCTGAGGATGTACTTAAGCAAACACAAGACATAGCCGCATACCTCCGCGCGAATAACCTGCCAGAGCCGACATTGGCCGTTGACGCACACGCCCCTCCCGAGACAGCGGAATACTAGGCGCTTTAGAATGGTCTAGCAGACTCCCCCGAAGACCTTCAGCGCCTGGTAGAAGGCCTGACGAAGTTCCTGCGATCCGTCTGCCACTGGAGCTCCGAGTCGATCGCCTTTTAGATCGCCCTTGACTTCAACTTCTTCACCATCGTGGCTCCCGGGCAGGAGATATCGATTTCTGAGCTGGCCGACAAAAACGGCCTGGGTGTCGATCGTACGAGGCGTACCGTAGGTATGCTCATGGCGCATAGGCTTTTCTAGCAGACCAGGCCTGGTTGAATTTCTCATAGCCCTAGCTCTGTCATTCCGTTTCGAGATTCCGAAATACGTGTCGCGGTTCATTTCTGGTAGGTTGCGGATGATAAGTTAAAACAAATCTCTTTCGGGGGAGAAGGAGGGCTAATTGCTTTTTTTTAACTCCGTGTCTGTGCCTAGTCTTGATGAAATGCTCAAAGCGGCCACGGATTCTAATGTAAGCTTAAAATCAACGCCGCACGAATCGGACAGCGAGCATTGCCCGTTCAAAACACGACACGGTCATCACGGCCACCCGTGTCAATATTGGAATAGGCGTAATGATATATAAGCGTGCTCTATTCCAAAAAAAAAAAAAAAAAATCTTAAGAGATATGTGTATCGAGGTTCTTAGGCTTATTTTGATAGTTGGCGAGGGTATCGCTAGTAGAGCCATTGGCCTGAGCAAGGATATATCGAAGGAGTAATTTCTCTTTATTAACTTTTGTAGCCCGTGTATTCTATAATTCCGAAACCGAAATTTGTAGGATTGCTTAGCTGGGCTTTTAACACCACCAAGTCTTTCCTGAGCAAAGTTGAAGAGACCGGGTGTGTAGAGGTAAGTGGTAGAGTTAGGAGATTTGCAATGCCCTGCTACTGATTGCCCGGCGACATGGTGCTTCTGGACAATATCAATGCCAAGATACGCAATGTTATACAAGCTAAGTAATGTCAAACTTAGAGCAAGTAAAGAACAACCTGATTCATACGGTAGATAGGGGACAGGTTTAGCGAATCTGGCGGATACACGGATATCACGCAAATGCATAATTCACCTAGTGAGAAAGAGGAGTCATGAAAAATCTATACACTAGTACAAGGGCGCGGGATCGACATGTAGAAGCCGTCCGCACGCCATGACGACGATGGTCATTATTGCAACTCTCCAGCACCTCATGCTCCGTAGGTCATCCGGGGGGTTTACCGGCGCGCTTAACCTTGTACATGAATGACATGGTATTACTTATCCGTATGCAATACCAGACCACCATCGCTACCGCCGCCGCCGCCGTGGGATTCCCCGGGTCTAACTTGGGTAGGGAGTTTATTCAATAGGTAGGTGTACGAGTGGCATAGCCTTTTAATGTACAGTATGGAAGTGCGTTTAGTTGGCGTCGGGTTGGCTTAGGATATAGTCGACAGCCTGGTTGACTGTTGGAGTAGTCGTGTTAACGAGATGATCCTGGGATGTATACAGATGCGATGGACTGTAGATTAAGGGCATTACGTACCGCTGTGAATGGCGTCGGCATCTTTGTCGGGGATCTCGATGCTGAACTCCTGTTGAATGGCGGGTTAGCCACTCAATCATAGATGCCTTTCCAACATCTGCGGGTCACAGGTTGTAAGGGTTCCCTGGGAATCATATTTGCCCGATGCTGTGCATTCTGCGTGTCCACATACCTCTTCTATCGCCATGACGACCTCTACTGTGTCCAAGCTATCGAGAGCAAGGTCGTTTGAGAAGTGGGCAGTGGGCTTGATCTACAAGGTGTTAGTGAGACCGACAGATGACTCGAGTGAGGGTAGCGTTGCGCTGCCGGGGCCGTCATACGTTGCTTGGGTCGTTGACCTGCACATCGAGAGTCAGCATGTGTTCGTTCCTCTTTATTGTAGTTACATATTCCCGGGTTCCATTGGCCATTTGCCATTTCGCAAATGCGCCAACCAATCCATTTCTTGGCCGGATGTCGTCACTTTGGACTATGCCTGGAAATGCGACCTATGACCAAAACGGGGCCATCTTTCGAAGGGTCGTGATGCAACTCGAAATGACGTGTTCATGCAACATGAGGCCGGCTCACCTTATCGAAACCGCTCAAGATGCCCATGATGCGGCCCTCAACCTCCTCCCTCTTTAGACCACTAGCAGCAGAGTACATCCGTACGGCGGGGGCAGCGATGATTCTTGATGCAGGTGCGAAGGCAGTGGTGGCTCTGGGGACAGCGAAGGCAGTCCGGGTGGCGACGGGTCGCGCAACGGCACGGGAGGCCGCAATGGCGGATCGAAGGACGGCGGTTCGGAACATTGTGATGGAGTGGATGTGTATGTATGTATGTATGTATGCGTAAGTAGTATATGACTCAATTGATTGTTGGGGTCGTCGTGAAGGGGCTTATAGAGGCGTGGCCGAGGTGGTGAGAGGGTTGGTATCGGTGTCGGTGTTGGTGATGGGTGTGGTCGGAATTCGGTGTGGGCGGAGTCTCGAGGTTGAGATGCAAGACGGAAAGCTCCCAATAATGATAGACGAGGGCGGTCATGATAAATTTCTCGTCCCCCGGCCCTCCACTAAGTAGCTAGTACCTATCTACGTATCCGAGCTTAGACATGCGGAGCTAGCGGCGCATCGGGGGATAGCTGCACGTGACTTGTGGTTACACCGGGTTGACGTCTCTCTACAAGGTAGATAATCTACTGTACATACATATCTACAATCTAGGTAAAAGTATAGTAGCCGTGACAACGCTCGTCAACTGCCGCTGTAGGAATAATTATTGCCACCTGTTGCGCCATCTACCTATTTGTCCTCGTTATGAATAATATATGTGGGCGGGCTGGGTAGGTAGGTACTTGGACATAATACTACTATATCAATTGAAGATGAAGGGAATAGAATATCCATCGAATTCTTATATAACCAGGTACTTTTAAAGATTTCCATCGATAAGCTTCAAGATTATACAACACGGGTCAACCAATCGTAATTGGATAACAATAAAAACAGCAATAGTAATAAGGGGATTTTGATAAATGACAGCCGTGCACGCCACAAACGAAAGTTGCTCTCGGGATTCTATGTTATAATATGTACAGGATTACCAACGGGCAACTAACAAACGCACCCCTTACCAACTCGCCTCGCAACATCTTATTTTTTGCTTTCTTTCTTTTATCTGTAGGGAGCGTCGGCTCTGATGTTAGCTGCCAGTTCAGGTTCCCACTTGTCGCCGTTGGCTAGGAGCTTCTCCTTGTTGTATAGTAGCTCCTCACGTGTCTCCGTTGCATACTCAGCGTTGGGGGACTCGACAATGGCATCGACAGGACATGACTCCTGGCAGAAGCCGCAGTAGATGCACTTGGTCATGTCGATATCGTAGCGTGTTGTCCTCCTCGACCCATCGGCTCGCTCCTCTGCCTCGATTGTGATAGCTTGCGCCGGGCAGATCTACGACTCGTGTTAGTAAATGTTACTCCAACGATATGGTAACGCATTGCCATGACATCGTAGTCAAATCGGACTGATTGGTGTATGTGACAAGGGGTGGACCTACGGCTTCACATAGCTTGCAGGCGATGCAGCGCTCTTCGCCTGAGGGATATCGTCTCAATGCGTGCTCTCCACGGAATCGGGGGGAGATAGGGCCCTATAAGCCGTCGGCATTAGCCTCTGTTGTCCTTTCTATGTTCTGTGTCTAATTGTCGCTTGACTGAAGCCAGTCGCATCGCATTCCTAGCTCGTCTCGATTCCATCATTCAATCGGCGGTGGGGGCAGCAGCTAACCTTTTCAAAAGGATAAAAGATGGTGTATCTAGTGTCGTCAAATAGGTATAAGTATCAATTTGTTATGTACATTCTCGTCTTCAGGGTATTGGAGACTCACGGTGGGCGGAAGTACTGCTCGAGTGCGACGTACATGCCGCGGAACATCTCGGTCATAAGGAAGAAGCGGCCAGCTTTGTCGAGGGTGCTCTCGGACTCGTCGTCCCATCGCTTTGACTTGGGTAATCGGAAGCCCGAGGGCGGGGGGCCGGACGGTGTGGCATAGCTTCGTTGCGCGACTATTCTGACTATGGTGGAGGCGGGCAGGGGTTGCCGGCGCACAAGCTGGCGGGACAGCATCGTGGCAGTCGAGGTTGTGAGCCCTTGCATGGCGGGGAGTGCAATTGGGCGATGGTATGGGAAGAAGAGAGGTGGGAGGTGGAGGAGAGAGGGGAGAGGGTCGACGGCCTCGCTCAATGGCTAGGTAGATAGCAGGTCTAGAGGAGAGAGGCGAAACATGAGCAGCCCAGAGCTAAGCTTTGAGGTCATGGTCGAGTTTGGCGGCTTTTTTTGGTGGAGTCCACCGCTGTCCATTACAAAAGCGAAGCCGTGATTGGTTGACTGTGGGGGTACAGAGGAACCTGTCACTAAACTCACTGAACGCATTGCCAAGCCAGCCACGCATGACCCAGCAAGCCACAGCGTTCCTCTACCTATTGGTTTACTTATTGAAGTACTTGGTAGTAAAACAACACGAAGGGGTTGTGGTGTTGACGATGTGTAAAAATACCGAAAACATGTGAATTTTGGGAGGATTGATATAAATGTAACTACTATTGGTTGTACATACACCTCCTAGCTTTGATATCACCAGCTAGTGTAGGACTTGTGTATCAAGTAGGCATGCCGCTACGTGGCTAAGATTTATATTGTAACCATAGTACATTATTCACAGGTACGGTGAATTGTAATAGTTGATGTGTAGTCATTGTAAACGCTGCAAGAAAATACTAATTTGGACAATTAGTATAAGTCTATAACCATGGCTGTATCATGTTTATACAAAGTCGGATAGGGAAAACAAAAAGTCTTATCAAATAACTATAGAAAACTATTGGATACTTGATTATAATTATGATAATAATGCTACTCATATGAATACTAATACAAGCTCATAACACTTGCTCGATCAATGCCTTTTGCTTGTTCTCGATGCCCCGTTTTCTTATAATAATATGAGCTCAAAGCTATTCGTCCAAACGCCGTACACCCTCGTCCAATGAGCCCGTAAAACCATCATAATCGTTCCCAGTCTCATTTGCATTCTCATTCGTATCATAACACACTCCCATCATCTCATACAACTAACTCTCTTACGTCGTCCCCGGCGCATCAGTCAACGGCACATACCGGACCCCATACAACCTCTTCTTCTCAACTTTCCCCTGCTCATCCTTATCCACGACCCAGATATACTGCTCCCAGCGACTCGCCTCGTCCTCCACGGGGATGAACATGCGCCCCGGCTTCCGCAGCTGCCCGACGAGCTCGCTATGCAGCTCCGCCGCCGCGGCGCCCACGTGAATCGCATCCCAGCCCTGCGCATCACTCTCGTCCGCCGCGCCGCCCACGTTCGCCGTTGTCGACGCACCACCACCCCCCGAAAGCGCCTCGGGCTCCACCCACCCCTTCCGGCCGTCGCCCACGCGGAAGCGCGCGCGCCCGGAGTCTAGCAGAGCCCGCCCCTCCACCGTCTTGCGCATGTTCGCCTCCCCGAGCTCCCGCAGCGCCGCGATGTGCTCCACCCCTACCACGACGCCGCTCTCGCCCGCTAGCTCGGCGAAGATGTGCGTCAGGTACCCGCTGCCGCTGCCGATGTCGAGAACCCGCCGCGGTCGGCTGGTGCTGGGGAGGAGGTAGGGGAGCAGGGACTCGGCGGCGTTCGCGTGCATGTGCGGCGCGCTGATGGTGGCGCGGTGCCCGATAGATTGGGGGGAATCTTCGTAGGGGGAGGAGGGCGCGTAGTTGGCCCGGTCGACGGCTAGGAAGGCGCGTTTTACGGAGTCTTGGGTTATCATCCCGTTTGTGCAGAGGTTCTCGACGAGGGAGGCGTTGGAGCGGCCGGAGCTGCGCCAGGCCATTTTTAGGATGGTGGGGATGGGAATGGTGGAGATGAGGATGGGGATGAGGATCAGAGAGAGGAAGAGGGAAATGCGGTGGGATGATATGCTGTGGAAATTCGTGTTGTTGTTGTTGTTGTTCGGTCAGAATGCACTCGAATACGATGTAGGTAGTATGATATGATGTAAGTGCCTAGCGAGATCCCCGAGGGGTCGATGCGGGGATGGCGAACTGAATAATGGAACCTGGGGTAATAGGAGGTAGCTCCGGGTAGGCGAACGAGTGCTTAAAGGACCGGGTATTAAGATGGACTTAGTTTATGTTATTTATAATACATGTATTTCTCTTTATTGCGCAAATAGGTTACGAGGGAAGATGTTGATTTGTTTGTCCAATAGGCTTAGGCTGTTGCTGTGGTTTGGTTTGTCTTTGGGGATAAGAAGTTGCGGGGTTATCTAGCGATACCTACTTATGCTGTACATTATTTGGGGAAGCTCAATGCTTTCGTCATATCTGCTTCATATTACCAAACCAAGTATGAGAGGTGATAGAGTTCCGTTTTCTCTCCATCCCCGTCAACTTGCCACCAATCCCTAAATTTATCTCATAATAATAATAATGATGACGGGCAACGAACCAGACCCCTTTAATTCTGTAGTCACTTTTCTGAATAGAAGGACATGGAGCCTGTCTACTTACATACTTGGGTAGATTCTCTATAAGATATATCCTTCACTCCGCCTTATACCTAAATCGCGAATGCACTCGTACTTAGAACAAGTCCAATTTGGTCATATGCTGAAACTCCTGGATATGTTCCGTCGTCTGGTTCCAGCACCACATCAGGTCCGGCGTCTTGGGGACGAGCATGTCATACCCGTCGCCCGACTCCTCGTCGCTATACAATCGCACCATGATGGATATGACCATGAGTAGCCGACGATCTATGACCTCCTGGACGTACCCGCTCCCGAACATGCGCTCTGCCATCTCGATGCTGCTCTGCATGTCGTCTCGGTACTGCTTCGACTGCTCCCATATCATCGTGCCATCCCACGCGTACGGCTTCGGCTGCCGGAACACGGCGTCGAGGTCCTTGGGTAGCTGGCAGTCGAGGTCCTTTTCTCTATTCACCCAAATAATTCTTTTAGTATGCGTGTGTCACATCATCTCGAGGGAGATAGATCTTGCCATCGCTTGACAACCGAGCTGGGCGTTATGACATACAAGGTGAGCCGCATGAGGGTTTCCTGCTGGTTCGTCACCCGGGTGGCGCCTCCTTCTTCGTCCCGGTGCGCCTCAAGGACGGCGTGCAGATAGTGCATGATGTACTTGGAGCGATGGCGCTTGATGTCGGCCTCGACAGCCTGTAGCTGCTGCTGGTGCGACGGCTTGGAGTCGTTGTCGAACAAGCTCTGGTCGTGGTGGTACTCGGCATGCGCGTACATGATCTTCGTGATATCCTTATGCCACTGGTGTTTAAGCACCGACTCGGCAACCTCAAACGGAAGCTCCCCGAGCACCTGGAGCGCCGGTTGGTGTCTGTCTACCGGGATTTTACAGATTGCGCAGGCCATTGCGCTTCTAGTTGAGAGAACTAAATAAGAGGCCTGGTTTTCTTGCTGTTATGGCTGATTGTCTCGGGATCACGATGGCAGCTAGGGGCCATGATATATTTAATTCGTATAACGGGCAGATAGACCCTTCCAAACATGGAGGGGGAATAACTTAATCTCGGTGGAAGTTGTTTCCCAGAGTGAAAATGGAAGCCCCAACCTACCTCATAGTCCTCTCATATTTGAGTACTTGCGCATAAGTAGGCAATTAAGAGCCTACGGACTTCTTATCGAGGAACTGCTCGGGAGGTTACAGAGGCACAGGGCGGCGGCGGTGGCTGGTGGTATGTTTGCTTGAAACAATGCGATTGGTTTTCAATCAATTACACCTTTCCCTCAAGCATATAAGTAAGTTGTAGGTTCTGATATTTCATGTTGAATTCGAGAGTGGCGGGATATCGTAAGCCGAGTGCACTTCATGTTAATCGATCCGATTTAAATAGGACCTAATTGATTAGTTGGTGTAATTATATGTAATATTAATCTAGGTAAGTCTAGACGAGTGCCTCAAGTAGGAGGTAGGTAAAAGAGTTGATGTCGATATTAGATATTCATTCTTATTCTCTGGAGTTGTAGTGTGTCTTGCACTCCCAGCCAATCACTAGCGAGTATTTTAGTACGTACCTCGGCGATGCAATGATGCAACGATCGATACCTCCGGGAACGGAGACCTTTCAAACAACTTTTCCGCCATCACCACCAACAAAAATTACGCGGCATGTCAAGAGAATCATAGAATCAACCACACAATAAACAGACAGACGACTTCCAAAAGGGATCTTGGGCAGGTCAAAGAGGAAGCGTCGAAAAGGTCAATTGGAGCAATCCGGCTCAAAATCCCGGTACCAAGCCCTCCTTAGGCCCGGCTGGAATTCGCATCACGTGCCCTGTCGACAACGACAACAACGTATATCGTGGGGACTACTCTTGTAAAAGAGTGGCGGCGCAGATAGCTAGCTATACGGCAGTAGGAGGGGATAAGGAAGGAAGTAAAAAAAAGGTAGGAGGGAAACAAGGAGAAATAGCGAAACATGTCGTCACAACAACCCCAAAAGGAGAAGCCCAGCGCATTGCGCTCCATCATCGCGGGCGCAACAGCCGGCGCCGTCGAGATCAGCATCACGTACCCGGCCGAGTTCGCCAAGACGCGGACGCAGCTGAACCGCAACCTGCCACTGGGCGAGAAGGTGCCGTGGCCGCCGTTCGGACGCCAGTGGTACGCCGGCTGCACGACCCTGATCGTGGGCAACTCCGCGAAGGCCGCCATCCGCTTCGTCTCCTTCGAGCAGTACAAGCGCCTGCTGGCCGACAGCGACGGGCGCGTGTCGGGCCCGCGCAACGTCCTCGCCGGCTTCGGCGCCGGCGTCACCGAGTCGCTGCTGGCTGTCACCCCCACCGAGTCGATCAAGACCACGCTGATCGACGACCGCAAGTCCGCCAAGCCCAGACTGCGCGGCTTCTTGCACGCCGTCCCCGTCATCGCCCGCGAGAGAGGCATTCGGGGCTTCTTCCAGGGCCTCGTTCCTACTGCTGCCAGACAGAGCGCCAACAGCGCCGTCCGGTTCGGGAGTTATACCTCCCTCAAGCAGCTCGCTGAGTCGTACACGGCGCCGGGGGAGAAGCTCGGCACTGTCGCGACGTTTGGTATCGGTAGTGTGGCTGGTGCTATCACGGTTGCGGTCACGCAGCCCCTCGACACCATCAAGACTCGCATGCAGAGCATCGAGGCGCGTCAGGTGTACGGGAACAGCGTGCGATGCGCGGCTATGATCTTTAAGCACGAGGGCATTCTGACATTCTGGAGTGGTGCGTTGCCTAGGCTGGTGAGGTTGGTGTTGAGTGGAGGCATTGTTTTCTCCATGTATGAGAAGAGCATGGATCTTATGAATCGACTAGATCCTGAGAAGAGGTATATATAGAGCGCCAGAGAATAGGGAGCCGGGGAGATGTGTATACGTTTAGATACCCAACAAAAGAGAAAGAGACGTGCGCATTGTGTGGCCTGTAATATACTATATGATAGACGGATCACGCCATTGGTAGATGAGAGTATCGACATGGAACAATATAACAAATGACATTTGAATATGTCGAGTCGAGTTGAGTTAATTGGGGTATCTTTTCCCTTCTATCACCTCCGTAACCATAGCCACCGTCTAAACCGTTCATTTTCCCTTCCATCCATTGCGCCTCTTGCATCCTACAGATATCATACATGGGGCGGCTGTCCGACCTCGGCTTTTCTTTCCTTTCACTTTTTTGGTTCTTCTCATTTTCTATTGTAATCGTACAAGGCCCTTCATCCTCACCATCAATCTTTCGAGAAAGGATCGATTCGGGGCTTCCTCGAGCTCTTTGAGGAGGTCGGCGAAGTAGGTCGGGTTACTTTTAGGGTTAAGTAATGTGCCTGTAATAGGATACTATTGTTGTGATAAGTCTCGTCAGTAATGCCCCATCCTCTCAAGCAGCTAGAGAACTGTGGTAGAGCGAGGTATGTGTACTCACCGTCTTCTTGTACCGGTTGTCAAGTAACGAGAACAGGGCGTTGGCTTCTTTTAACTGCTCCTCCTCGGATAGGTTGAGCTTGGGTTGCTCGAAGCGTTTTCGTACGACGCTCTGGAACTGGACTTCAGGTCGAATGGTGTCCTTGGGCCATTGGTTGAGGGCTCGGAGGATGAGATGCTGCCCGCGCTGGAAGGGGAATGCGTGTTAGTCGTATTGTCTTGAAGATATGGGTAAGGTAGGGTGGAAAGCGAGTCGGGTGATCCATGATCCATGTGGCTAAGGAGGGATTGTGACGTACGATGGCCGGTTTGGACATTGTGAATTTATAATTCCTACAATGACTTTGATACTCTGGGGTTATGTCGAAGTTTGTATGACCGGGATGGTATACAGCATATACGTAGATGATGTAACTGAGAAGTCTACCCGGGTAGCTAGCTATACGTATATAGCCTAGGAATAATTAATTATTGGGCACTTGAGATATCAAACATAGATACATCTATGCGCACTCGAAAAATGAAAGACGTCGGTCCCTAGTAATAACTACAACGGATTCAAACTTGAGGTAGCTAGATACCAGTAGATATTATACAGGTCATCGCCATGATCATGATAGGTCACCGATCTATGCTGTCCACTCTACAAAAAAGAGACCCCAAGTTTTCTTAGTGCTGCAATGTCCAATCAAATCCCCCAATGGTCATTCAGAATGCGGCTTGTAGTGAGAGATGGACCCTTCTGCTCCACTATGAAAGCCTCGAGCCCCATTAATTAGGTACCTAGCCTATGTACCCACATCCTAGAGGTAGTGAGAGGGCCATATACGACACAGGGCAAAGGAGTGTATTCTGGGTCAGCGAGAGCCCTTCTAGCTAGCTAGAGTGTGATGTAGGTGGGTAGGTTCCAGTACTAGGTTACAGCGTAGCCGATATCCTTATATACCCATGCTTCCGTTTGCACCCCCACAGTAGGTACATGTATCTCCCCAGAGGCTCGTTACGTGGCTCTGGAACAGTAATTGAGGGCCACCAGCTGGCAAGATCTGTCATTCAATAAGTGGGGTCTCGTTGGTCTCGTGGGAATGCCACTGTGACTACCATTATACTTCACGTGCCACCTGCGAACAGTCTTATGCCATACATTAGGTGCCTACCTCACTCTACCCAGGCAGGCCTACTAAGCCTATCTAGGTAGTACATGCCTACTTACCTAACTGTTACTATATTAGTGCCTGCGTCACAGGGAGTTAGGGCACTTAGGTACGTAATCATCCGTCCCTGCCGTGCCCGTACAGAGCCCGTACCCGAAGGTACCCAAGTGTCATTTGTCGTGTGCCTGATCTGGGACATTAGCAGCAAGCAGCGCCACTCTTCTGCAGGCCCCCCTCCGTCAATGGCCCCTGGATAACCTCACCAAATCCAGTCCGTTGTCTTTCCTTTAACGCACTTTACACATTCATACCCTCACCAACTTCAATCCACCGTCGACACAAGCAGGCAAGCATCCATCATTCTTCATCTCTGCTTGTTCCTCAGGAGGCCTGTCAGACTTCTCCGATCAAATTCTCTCTTTTCTTCCTTTCCCTTTTCCGTTTCTTCCTATTCCTACACCTCAGTCGGTTCTTATTTCCTCTTCTCAAGACTACGAGTTCTATTCCATCTCGGTCGTCGTCTCTTAATCTCAACCTTCCCATTGTATACACATTACAACGCAACCTTTGCGCAACTCCACTATTCACCATTTACCGCTAAAACGACTTTTACATTGTGCTCCGTTCTCATCCGACGATTCCATCTTTTGTCCAGTGCAACCAAAACCGACCAAAGCCCTTCGAACGCAAATTAATATCTCCAGACCTGCCGACATCCGCGCTCCGCCCTTCTATCTACTTGCATCAGCATCGGCGCCAGCATCACCACCGCCACTGCCACCATAATGTCGGGCCGTTATGAGCGGGTGAATACCCAGGACGAGGATCCCGATACGCCTTCCAGCCCTTCCGCCCAGCAGCCACGGAGAATACCCAACTCGCCGCCGCCGTCATTCCACTCGCGCGCATCGTCGGCAGATCGAAGGCGACAGAATGTCCACTCGGACCTGGCGGATGCCTTCGATACCGACGGCGATGATAGTAATGATAGCGACGACGAACCCGATGATAGACAACGCCTAGTGCGCGGCAACTCTTTTCCCATAGCACCATCTCAGCATATCGCTGCTTCGGCTCCGACCCCTTCCACCGAACCCGGAACAACGAGACAGTTTGTCCCTAGGGCACAGCCAGCACCAGTCCAGCCGTTGACCGCCGCCAATCGCGCACAGCCTGCGACCAACTCGAGAATCTATGGTGGCGGAATCCAGTCGGATGGTGTATTCTCTAATATGACTGCGAGACCCGAGAGGGGAGAGAAGGTTGTTGAAGAGGCACCTCCTGTACGTTGTCCCAACCACCGATCTGTATTGTATTCTCTTTGACGCGGCGTGATGTAAGCATGTGCTAATATTTGGACTTGTAGACATATGAGCAGGCTGCTGCTGATGCCGCGCCACCGTACTGGGAGACCACCATTCTCGCCCCAGGTCTTGGTGGCCCAGACGACGTTTATATCGATGGCATGCCGGTTGGATCCGTCTTCAGCTTTTTGTGGAACGGCATGATCAGCCTGTCCTTCCAACCTCTCGTCGGTTTCCTACTCACCTACCTTCTACACTCGACTCACGCCGCCAAGAACGGCTCGCTTGCCGGCCTCGGTATATCTATCATCCAATACGGCTTCTACATGAAGGCTACTCCCGACGACGATGGCATGGGCAGCGGCGGGTCAGGGGACGGATACGCTCAGCCGCCTGACCCCAATAGCCACGATTTCGACCCCAATGCTGTTAGCGCCACCAGTGATAGCGACGGATCAGGCTGGGCCGGCATCGATAGCAGTGAGTGGATAGCCTATCTGTTGATGATTGTGGGTTGGTTTATCCTCATCCGTGCCGTGAGTGACTACATCAGGGCGCGGAGGCACGAGCAACTCGTTTTGCAGAGCCCTGATAGAGGGCTAGGCATCCCGATCATTGCCGAAGGGGAGCGGGCCGAGACGGTGGTTTAGACTTATGACGACTAATGACTATCACTACAACTGTTACATAAACATCCTCTTTCCTATTGCATTGAAAAAGGGCTGAAATACCCTGCACCTCTGATTTTCCCGACTTTAATAGATATCCTTATCGTAACATGTAGCCGAGAGGCTACCGTTGTCTGTTTTGTTTCAGCTTGGAGTTGGGGGGGGGGGGGCCTAGGTAGCAGATATTAAGGGTATAGACGCACAATGCTCAATTTCGTGCGTTGACATGTTTTGCTTTGCTACTGTTACTTTGAGCCGCGTCCGCAGTGCATACATTCGGTGCATACCCACCGGTCTGGGAAACATTGGCCTCAGAGCTAATGACGAGCGTATCATCCTGACATGCGGGAGGCATATACTTTGAGCCTTAGCCTCGTTGACGCTATCCTTTGGTATCTGTGTATTGCTGATCAGACAACGCCTCAACTGTTCTTCATGCATTGCTCTCGTATACAAATAATCTATAAGCACCTGAGCTAATGAAATTTCCTCAACTACAGCAATATATATTATCATCTAGTTAGTCTTCTTTACCAATTATTGAAGAAAAAAATCGTCCAGGGTCTTCAGGGGCGCTGTTATCATCAAAGGTACAAGTTCTATCTTATTTCTGCAACTAAGTGTCAGAACTCAGTCTTTGCTTTGCGCAGGCTTAGCTGACTTAAGAAAAACAGATATTGTTCTTCGAAATATTGCGCCAAGTTCTTCGCCCGTATGGACTTGGCAGGTGCCTTTTGACACATCTCACAAGAAACATCGATGTCCCATTGCTATCACTTCGCGATGGTAACAAAATACCAATAGTAAGCGAATTTCATATCGACCTCGCATTGATTCTTTTAAGAATTTATGCAGCTTGCCTTTGGAACTGGAACAGCTCGGTTTAAAGAAGACCGCAATACTGATTTAGATCAAAATCTAGTCGACTTGGCCAAAATAGCGATACAAAGGGGATTTCGCCATCTAGATTGCGCGGAAATGTACGAGGCGGAGGAGGAAGTTGGCATTGCAATCAAAGAGGCTGAAGTTCCCCGCGAGCAGCTCTTCATTACCAACTAAGTTGCTCAGGGGGTTGAGGATATCCTTGCAGCACTTGAGCGAAGTCTCGGAGAGGATGTAAGTTCATTTCGACCTATGCATTTTCACTACTATGCCCATCGCTTAATATGAAGCTAACTTCATAAGGTACCTAATTTACGTCCTATTCTTCGCCAAGTCCGATGTTGATTTTCGGTGTTCATGGAAATCGATGCAAGACATCAAGGAGACTGGCAAGGTAACGTTAATTGGAGTAAGCAACTACTTGCATTTAGATATTGAAGCAACACTTAAAAGGCGCCACCGACCCCCCCTTGTCATTAATCAACTTGAATACCACCCATATCTTCAGCGTCGGGGGAATTATGTCCCATGGCTGCGCCAGCGTGATATCCAGGTCGGCTCATTCAAAGCTCTCACACCTGCCATTCGAGCTCCTGGCGGTAACTTGAACAGCCATTGGCCCGCATAGCAAAAGTTCATAACACCACCGAGGCCGTCGTTCTTTTGGCCGGGTTAATCCAAACAACAATAACATCGTTGATGTTGCCGCCACTACTAAGCCTGAGAGACTTGACGAGTATGCTCGGGTTTTGCAGGTCAAGTTGAATGGGAAGAAAAGTGAGAGATCGCAAATGTGGGCTCTACCTATCACTCCCGCACATGTTGGGGTGAACGTTTCGAAGGCAACGATCAAGCATAAAGATTTACGAGGCTAGTTTCAGTAAAAGGTATAGGCATTGCAATCGATCACAAAACATGTTCTGGGAACCTCTCCATGTAGTCCAACTCTAATTTACAACCCTGTTCCCAAGATATTTGCACAACCAGAAGTCTTCGCTTAGCTGAAGTTATAATCTACATTAACGTACTTGTAATCAAATGAAGGAAAGACGGGCATTCGAAGATGCTTATAGACACCGAGTAAATCGTAGGATAAGTCGGGATCTTTACCAACAATTCTCTTGAGTTGCAGTTTCTGCACTAATTACCTCATGAATGGATATTTTTCTATGCTTGTGAGTACACCGGCTACTTTCTAGCACAATCATACGACCTTATGAACAAAACCTGAAGACAGATGGTAATCCAGCGCAATAGGGCCGTTCTATTCATCTATACACTTTCTATTATCAAGGGTTCTAAGATGTGAAATGCATGCACCGAGTTCCGCTGAACTCGGATTTGTGAGCTCGGTATAGGCGGACGTTGGAATATTAAGACAGTAGGGAGGGGTAATACATGGAGAATAAGACGATTACATCATAAGTATTTTTGTCATTTTCTTCTAAATAGCTTAGTTCCAGACCTAGTTTTTCGTCGAGAGGCCGGAGAGAACTTAGAAGGTTTCTTCCTTTTAAGGAATACACGTTCGTTTACCCCCTTCCACTCTCCTTTTTTTTTTTTCACTCGTTAGCCCTTAAGAAAGCCTGTGGAAGTGCCCTAATGAAAGCGTTCAAGGTCTCCGGAGTGCGGACTGTGTTGATTAGCACGAGCCGTAGCAAACAAGTACAATACGGCAAAGCAGATGGGCACGAGTACATTCTCAAAAGTGATAAATCAAACGTTACGTGGATGCAGCTGCGCGGCGTAACATTCATTGGCACGATTGGTCGATTTTTAATATTTGATCCCTGACAGCCCTAGGTATGCCTCCGAATTGTCAGACCCAAGAGAGGGCTGCACGGGCCTGAGCTCGGCCTGGTCTATGTATATAAGCTAACCTAGCAGACTAGCCTACTCAGATATCTTCTCTCGTGCAATAACAATAAGTCAACTGTGGCATCACCGACAGTAGGAACTGACACGAATGCTAAATCAATATTCCAGATCAACCTTTCGCCTTTTCAGTGAGCAGAACTGGTAGCCAGGTATTAACGTCAGCTAAGATTTCGAGGCTTTTATAAACCCTTCTCAGCCCCTCTTGGAACAATGTCGTCACAGGCAATGATAAACATCGTTGTAACTGGGAATCCCGTAAGTTTCATTTCCTGGCTCTTATGTTGTTTTGAAAACTAGGCTTAAATCTATAGCCATTTATGGAGTATGATTTCAACACCTCTCAATTGGTGAGAGACACCCTTCCATATATAGTTTCGAGACCAAACAAGAAAGATATCCGGATACTTAAGTACTTCCGTGATACCCTGGACACTTACGACGATGTGCGATCTGTATCAAATGACATTTGGAGCGGTAAACGATCCTTATTTCTACCCAAGCCTCAACCAGGCGACAACGAGGAGGTCGTCAATATTGACGCTATCCTACACCTTGGGATGATAGCCTTGGGATGGAGGCATAACCAGTTTCGCTTCGAGACTGTGGCACGGAGAGATGGGTACGAGCTACCGGGCGATGACGGCAAGCACGTCGATTCAGACCACCTTAAGAGCCTTGGACTACCAGAGACTCTCTCTACTTCATTCGACATTAACGCCGCATGCCGCATAGTGCAGGAGCATCATCCGGTAAGTTGGCCAAGGGACCCCTCTAGAACGTTGCATGGAGCACTATATTGACAAGCCCTAGGGCGTCGAATCGAATGTATCGAACGATGCAGGCCTCTATTTTTGCGAGTTTCGTCTATATTCATCGTTGGCTGAGCCATTTCTGAATGAGAATCTTAGCGAGAAGAGAGGCAGAGTCCTTTTCGAACACCTTCCCCAAGCGCATGAGCACAACGACATCAAACTAGCGCGTGACATTACCGTCACATTTATTACTAGCATCGCCGACGATCCGGTTTTGCAGAACGAATACAAAGAATCGGAGAAGACATCTTCGCATGCATCTAGGCCCACTTTACGGTCCCTCCTATGACAAGGCTTACACTAGTGATCTGGCGATACCGCCGCATCTAGCAGCATCGTGAGTGAGTTCCGAGGTGGTTCAGTACTCGAACGCTGTGGCCACATAGGGGATTAATTCTAGGCTTGCAGATTGATTCCTTATCGCCGCAAAGATGGTCTGTGGAAGGATTGATGTGAAGACTGTAGACTTGGTACTCAGTCATCAACAATTTGAAACAATGCGAAAAATAATAATTCTCATAGAAATGAGAGTAATATTGCCAGAGCTAAGCGGGAAATGACTATTATTCGTTCACTCGTGCCACTTCAAAGGAGCCTTCACATAGAACGAGAATGTTAGTATCAATAACATTCAATAACCGTAGATTACTGATTGGCCGGTTGAGTAGCTGTCCTCGCTCTCAGAGACTTAAGTAAATTATGTTAGATATAACCTAGCGTACAAACTAGTCTGATAATTGACCGGTCCGCCAATCTTTCGACTCAGTGGTATATCTGACAAATTATACGTATTTATGTAATATAGCATATTTCCCCCCTAGGGTACCGTGTATATTTATTATATTGCGGTTAGTCTTTTGTTATAACAACATAATTATGTGCTATGGTCTGGTATTTGCTTGGATATCATCTGGAGACGACGGTGAGAGGGGGAGGCTACGTGAGATAAAGTAAGATAATACAGCGAACGTTTACAAATTAATCTTTGGTTTTGAGGCGGGTGCCTGCCCTTGCCTGCCTTTCAGAACGGGGCTTAAAACCTAATGGCCCACGCATCGATAGTCGCCGATTCTGCAGAAGTTAATCGTGTCACTGAACCATCAACAGAAATTGCACCTAAAACCATGGTACTGATCTCAGAGATTTCATAAACAACTATTAAACAATTATTCTACCATAGAGTGCGGTAAAGGCTATCTGAGCATTAATGATTCCGGGAGTTGACACCTCCAGTCGACGTTTCATATAGTGTGGATGAGTGATTGCTTTACGACTGTCTTGTAACTATCTTGCTACGCGTCACTGGAGTATGAATAGTGAAATGGAATACTCTCAATGGGATCCTTGGGTTTAGTTGCTATGCTGCGAATCCCGTACACTACTCCTCTACTTCATTTCCGGCATACCCGGAATGTGATCCAACCCTATAACAGACGTGTTAGCGAGGTTTAACTAGAAATTGGACTAGCAAACCCGGAGAGGGAAGCTTACATCCATCCACATTCTCAACGGCAGTCTGCGAATTAGCACAACGCATTGCCTCTTCCGAAGTCTGTGTCTTGAGTTCCCTGCAAACGGCGTTGTTGCAGCGCGCGTTTAGCGCTCGCTGTAAGGAGTCGCCCTTCCAGCCGAACACGTAGTCACCGTGCTGAGAATAGCCCTTCCTGGAAGAGTTACGATTTATATTAGTCTCATGTATATCGTTCTGAAGTTCAATATGATATAATAGCTCACCCATCGCCAGTACTCCATACAAAAGGTTGAGATCCATCTTCGGGCCAGAGATCTGGGTCGTTGAAGGATCCAGTCTGCGGACGTTTAGAGTTAGCCGTTGAATTGAGATGAGTTGGTAATTTCATAGATATAGGGTGTAGTGCAATAGCTGTACTAATGTACTATGATAGAGAGCGGAACGAGAAATGTTACTTACGTCCCACATAACTTCGTACATAAGCTGAGGTAACCTCACAGGGTGAGTTGATGGACATTCGCCCACGGACTCGAAGGTTCCTGATTTCGGATAAGAAACGTGACTCTTGTGGTCTGGACTGTCTATGTTCACACCGTCCCAACATGTCGGGAAGGTAATGGTGGTTCGAATGCCGCCATCGCATGGTTTGGGTGGGAAGCTTTGTGTATCAGATCCCGTGCAAGGGGCACCCCCTGAGATGCCAGCAACACCGGCATTGTCTGCCGTCGTGTAACACCGGTGACAAAGCTGGCGCTGCATCCCGCTGGATGTCTGGAGCGCAGCGTCTCCCACAAGCATACGGAAACCCGGCTTGAAAGCTGTCACATTGGTCTTCCCGTCGTACGGTGGGATATAATACACCGTGATGCCACCCACAGCGCGCAGCCCGACGTTGGCGAATTGTGGAACACGCTTGTACGTGCCGTTTCTGGCTCGGAAGTACATCACGGCCGTCCAGTAGTTGGAGAAATCCTCGGAGAATGTACAGCTTGTGCAAGTCGACTCGGCAACAAGGTCATGTGATGATGGGTTCATTGAAGCTTGAAAAGAGTTGCCGCCTACGACTTGATGGACGTGAGGTGACATGACAACACCCGGGTTCACGAGGGGATCGAGGCGTTCAATTGTGAGTTGAGAGCAGCCGAAGCGCATCATCCCCTGGGCTATCGCATTTTGCGCGAGGAGCGCGACAGTGATTGTCCTCCACTGCATCTTGAGCAATTAATGTCCGCTTGAGTTTCTGAATTCAACGATTCCAGAGACACAACGAGGGTGAAATAAGGACTCGACGCTTTCGCGAGCTAGTGGCTATTCCTATATACAAGGGCTCGTCGGGCGGCAAGCCATAGCGACTTGATATCAATGTAGTGGCTCATGATTAATAATTTGTCAAGGCATGTTAGCGTGGACTGCCGATATGGTGCTCCACCACTATGAAATATTAACACCGACTTATCTAGCCGGATATTATCCATACCAATCAATACATTGATCCGATCGTCGGTGTGAATTTGTTGACACGGGTAATTTAGGCGGAAGCTCGGCGCTCTACTATGAGCTATCCTCGTACACGCAGGGACCAGAGGAGAAGAGGAGGGATGGTGATAACAAGCTCATATTAATGTCTTCGCTTTCGTGATACGTAGAAGAAGCCCAAGTAGAATAAAATTACCCTGCAGCATTAGTCCTATTGACTGGTTCGCTACGCTTTGGAAGCTATGGCACTAATGGCATGTGAAGCTACCTTTCGTGGGAATGGTGCGAATCTTGGGTATTCACATGCATGTATAGTTGCCACTGTTATCTTATGAGTCGATGGCCAAATAGGGCAAAAAGCCGAATATCCGGAAGCTACCGTTGCTTTATTGACCGTACTAGAACGCCATCTAAAGATTGGCATCTGTTGATTATCGCTCTCGCTCTCTTGTTCCAAGATTCCTATATATTGGGAGTGGCGCGTTTCTCCAGACATCTGCTCTCATTCAGGGGAACCATAGTAGATTTCACTACCATGGGCAAGATATCAAGGGCTTGCGTGCTCCTCGGAGCAGTTGCAGTTTTCTCCAAGTTCACGACCGCTGATCGAGCGTGTGGTTCAAATAGCGCTCCATCTTACGTTTGGCGCGTTAGTGATGCGCGATTTGACGGCGCTGTCCCGAATGATACTGATGGCAAGGCGGTGGTGGCTGTTAGTAGTGAGTATAACATGCCTTTCAGTCGAGTCGATGCTTTATTTGGGGTGTTGGAATTATTCTCCAAATTGTTATAAATTGAATGCATATGGAGGATTACTGACCTAATGGCTTTAGTAATTCCGAACACCACTAACACATTTTTTGAATGTGTTGCCGAGTGGCCGGAGGCCTGGGCGGGATGGTCCCCTACGGACGGCAACATAATCTGGAGTGACTGTATTTGGTCTGGCGCAGGACCAACTCTCGACACGGCTGTTGCTTTCGCAGTCGATTGGAAAAACCGTACAATGTATCTTTCCCACACGTTCGCGTGTTCGGACACGAAAGGGTCAGTTTTCAAAGCGCCTCTCACGTCGTTTCTGAAACATGAAAGACTAGGGATTCGTTGATCTAGGGCCTGCTGACATGGGTTGACGCAAAAAGCTCGGATTCGATGGCGACGGGCTCTTTCAACCTCGACTTAGACTGCAAAAATGCCGATGATGAGAGCACCCACTGTACGATGAAGAGCAAGTCCAGTCCCGGTTTACAAGTCACGACAGTACCGGGTGCACCTCGCTTGGCGGCGAACGCGAGTTGCGAAGACAACACAAAAGTCTACCAATCGTGGCAGCTTGAGAATTGGCATCGTCAATATAAGCTCACGCCTGGTGATCCCATCACGCCACCGCCTGGGGACTCAGGACCCTCGTTCACATTGCGCAACCTAGCGAACGGCGGCGTGTTCGACTGCGCACCGGGGAACAAGACCGAAGATAACGTGTTTGACGGAGTCTGCACAGCAGCTGCTGGCGCTAACGTAGCAACGAATACCAAAGCATCATTCCGGTTTGATCCCATCTTGGATATGCTTGTCGTCACGCAGAAGTGGGAATGTGGAGCTGAGTAAATACCCCCCTGATGAGACCGAACGTTGGTGCTATATTTGTGTCTGTTTACTGACAAGTTTCACGTACAATAGTTCCTCGTTCGACGCGTCTGGAGTCGGATTCATCCAGGCGACGTGTAACCGACAAGGCGATACACTTACCTGCAGCTCGCTGCCCCTCTGGCTCGGGACAAAGACTGTTTAGCATGAGCAGCGCAAGGGAGGGTGTGAAAATGAGTCCGATGTACTCCGTAAATTCAGCTGCGAGTACTGAAATAGGCTAGTTTAGTATATCTTGGCGACTTGGATGGACAGCTAAATGTCATCGATTGCGCTCTGCTGATAGAGTGATAGTTAAGCAATGGACAAAATTTCTCATAGTATTATTCGAGCGACGAGCTGATTGCAATTTTGAACTACTTTGACAGAAATAAACTATAGTAAGTACAGCATAGGTAAGTCGGGGTCAAGGAGTACTGTCTCACGTCTTTATCTACTAAAATGCTTGGCTCTCAGTCTAGTCAAGTCTCGCCCATCTACCCCTCGATTGTAGTAGCACCTGTGTGTAAAGACCTACGAATGACTGGCCAATATAATCGTCACCTTGGACCCTTTTGGGTGGTGGCGCAGTCGGGTGGCTTTCAGCTGTGTTGTGACACTAGGTACGGTGGGCTATGATGCCTGATTGTTAAAAGTATTATCCTTCCTTTCTCTCGTATCAATGTCTTGGGTCTCTCACTGCCAAACGTGTCCCGCTTCAAGTTAGCTATTGCTAGAATGGCTTGGTCTCCATCCTGTTGGGGATATAGAGACTTTGAATATCCCAGTATATGCTCGAACCCTCGTGCATTCCGACTCATCAAACTCAACCCACCTACAAGAGCGGTGCTCCCTCCATTTAGAGAAACATTGAACATTGAAATCATTGAGGCTGATATCGATGAAGTAGCTGGAGAATACGATACCCTCTCCTACTGCTGGGGTGGTGGTGCAGCAAACAGGACAATCATAATCTCGCTCTCAAAGAATCATGGGGAGCTTCGGGCGATCCGCGTATCGGCTTCTCTTGAATTAACGCTACTCAGCCTGGCCCGAGAAACTAATGTCCAAGCTAGTCGCCCTATCTTTGCTGACCAGATCTGCATTAACCAAGCCGATAAAGCCGAGAAAGTGCAGCAGGTCCAATTGATGGGCGAGGTTTATGCTAAAGGCGCGAGAACTATCATATGGCTCGGTGAAGGGACCACGGAGACTAGTCGTTATTTTGATTTCCTATCCGAGCTTAGTAGCGAGGGGGTCCTGAGTAGGGTGATGGGACCGAATGTGGCCCATTACATGAAGGTCTTCGATGCAGTCATGGACTCGAGTATGGCGCTCGAAACGGAAGCCGAAAAGGAGGACCGTAACGACATACTAGATCTTGTCTCGCGCTATGGCCCACGATTTCCTTTACGTGGTCTGAGCGAGATGCTCCGTCGTGCTTGGCTCAACCGCGTATGGACGGTCCAGGAAGGTTGTCTGCCGACCTCCCTAATTTTCAGATGTGGTGAAAAATCACTATGTTATGATTGTGTCCGCGGTGGGTTACTCTTTCACTCGATCTGGACTACTTACTGGGTGGCGATGCCAAAAGGGCCGATATCTAAGGAAGAAATTCAAGCCAGAAATGAGATATATAGTCTGAGCCAACCATTTATTCGCATAATAACAGGACGAAAAACTATCCATGGCGCTCAAGCACAGCGAAGATCTCTCTACGACACCGTAGTGCAATACAATGTCAATGGCGACAGGCCGAAAATAGGTACGACAAAAGCTGAAGATCGAATCTACGCATTATTAGGTCTCGCTAGAGAGGATGAAGTTGCGAAAGAAACGGTTGAAGGGATGGAAGTGGACAATGTGAAAGGCACATTTACCAAGTTCGCCTCATCGGTCATCAAGAGGAACGTTGATGTGCTTCTCTTTTCACAGATACCCAAGTCTCCTGCACATGGGCGCTGGTTACCGTCTTGGGTGCCGGATTGGTCGGCCGACCCATTGCGACTACCGTACGGGTACTCGGACCTGACAACTGCCGTCTTTTCTGCTGGTGGGAGCCGGAGTGAGGATGACATAGCCGCCGATGCGTCGACTGGCGTCCTGCGAGTTAATGCGATTCTGGTTGGACGCGTGATACGTGTGGGCGCCTGTGGCATTCGGTCCGACGATAGTGCGACGATCCAAAACGTCGAGTTCATGTCCGTGAGGCGGTTCTTCGAGGAGATTGACGAGTTTATGGAAGAGGCGGCGAAGATTAGCGCGCCTCATGCACCTGACATCTCTAATGAAGAGTATCGACTCGACTCTCTAATCCGGCTATCGGATGGTGGTCTGTCTGCACGGCAATTCCCTACCCGGTTTAATTCGACTACTGCTGCTCCCCTGCTGCGGGAGATACATACGAACGTTTCGCACTGGGGGAAGAAATTCATGGACGTTGAAGCCCAAACAAAATCATTGAGTAGCTTTACTGGTATGATTCGCAGCGCTGGAGTCATGCCCTGGCACTGGACCCCTGGGAGCGAAATCGACGCAATCCGTTTGTGCGCTATAGATCCCATTGCTGCCGCGAGCGGGTGGGTGAGGGGCCTTTTGCTTGCGATCTATGATGTAGGTTGGGTGATGTGGTACCTCGCGAAACTGCGATTGGTCACGGCTACGATAAGACTTCGTCAGAGACGAGCAAAATTAGACTTTAATCGTCCGGCTCGGGATGCGGCCCTCAGGAATGTGGGCTTGAAGAGTGATCTCCTATCGACACAACAGTGGGAACTGTATACAAGCAACCTTTTCAAGAATATAGGACGGAAATTGTTCTTGACGGATACGGGATACGTTGGTCTTGGCCCGCCTCATACGGAAGTGGGAGATGCCATCGTCGTGATTCCTGGTAGTAGTGTGCCAAATATTCTTAGACGTCTGGATGTGTCTTCGTGGGTTTATGTTGGGGAAGCATACTGTGATGGAATTATGGACGGAGAGCTGGTTAACGAACGTGAGGCGATGACAACATTCGAAATAGTCTGAAAGAGCGACTTTGGGTCAGGTATGAGACCGGCGATCTGAAAGTTTCTGCGATACCATGCGAAGGCACGGAAACATAAGACGAGGATTGTCGCCCTGTACGTATTACCTCTAAACGTGTTATTGTGGACTACTTCTAACAAGACGGTGTCTCTGGGCCTATGTACGTAAAACCTTGCGCTATTACAAACCGTTGATTCCTATTTTTAAATACGCTGGATCTTCATCGATTCTCTTCCTGATCTCGCCGCCTTGCAACTTCCTTACATCCCACGAGGCCCACACAAACCGTCCGTGAAGGAACTTTGCTTCCGGAGACGCAGCCCAAACGGCAAAGTGGCCTGGCAAATCAACTACGTAGAACAACGTTAATACCGGGCAACCGCTGGAGATTACTATAAAGCTTTGGAGTAGTTACCATGATCCCAGGGGATAGCATCCTTAGTCCATCCTTTATCCTGGGCATTCTCGGTGAATATGGAGCCCGGGTGATAACTAATGATCTGTACTTCTTCAGGCATGCTGTCTTGGGCAATTAACTGTAACGCCAATTGAACGGAGTGCTTCGTCAATGCATAGCCTGGATATTCTCTTCCGACATTGAAGTCGTGGACAGAAACTGATGAAACATAGACAAGATACTATTTAGAATCAAGTCAGATGTATCCTCCGACCTGATTCATAGGTGTACTTACCTTCGTCTCTGATCCACCTTTCCCTCCTTGACGGAAGAACCGGTCGGACATTTGTAACTGCGCTCTAACATTGATGTCGAATAGTTTCCAGATTCCTTTGGCGCCTATATCACGTAGAGGTTTCTTAGGGGGGAATCCCACAGCATTCAGTACTAGGACGTCTACAGTTGCGCCCTCTGATTTGAGCTTGTCCCAAAGAGCGTCGATTGCCGTCTCGTCTGAGACATCACAAGCAATTCCGATGATTTCCGTCTTATCGGCTTCCACTTGCAAGTCTCTTGCGGCTTGCGATACTACTTCGGCTCGACGACCGGTAATGATTACTTTTGCTGCTGAGGCTTTTACAAAACCGCGTGCGATGCCATACCCAATCCCCGTTCTTGCCCCTGAAACGAGGACCGTCTTACCGGCTTGTGAGAGCTCGGGACGCAGGGGAGAAATGGCGGCATAGGTGTTGTTGTGAATAGGATCTGTAAACGTAGCGTATTTGCCAAACATGTTTGCAAGTCAATAGTAAGTGGCATGGTGTGAAAGCCATACAACTTGGTACTGCCTATATGTACGATTAATGTGAATGCGCATCTCGGCATTGCCGAAAGTGGAAGGACCAGTACCTAAGCCGTCTTTGCTATTGACTCTCCGCCTCTTACGACACCTTTCTCCGTGACTCGTAAACTCCGTCATTAGCCTTCAAACAAAATGATCTCGTCGCTCATATTTCATCGTTGTTATACCTAATTTGTAATTGGGCTTCGAATTTCAAATGCTTCCCCTTTGATCCCTAGTGAAAGCCTTATAATGATGCAATACGACGCGTAATAAGCTTCGTGTAAATTGCACGCCTAGGAGCTATAAAGAATTTATAGCCGATGGCCAAGGCAAAACTGTCAAACACAAATTATATGTAAGCCTGATAGCATACAATATATAGATTCCAATACGTATGAATATGTACTAGGCTGAAGAGGCCTCTTTGAATCTTGATATATAACAAGTAATTGAGAGGGTTATCTTACTAGCCGTGGTTATAAGCGTCCGGGACCGAAGGTTAAGCGATACCTAGGCGGGCATACACAAGGCAATAACTGTCACACGGCCAAAACTGCCAAAACAGCCAACTAAGCCGCTAGGTCTATTTAAGAACCAACAGATGTACGTCGCCTTATATATAAGATAATTGGCTAGAGCAGAGTCACGAGAACCTGCACCTGAACCCAACAATAACGCAGGAAAACCAATAGGTCTTAGACCTAGCGGTTAGGCTCCCAGCGTACGGACATAAATAGGAGTCGATTCCTCCTAGAGGGAGGAGAGAAATTGTAACCTTCATGGACTCCTTAAGACCCCTAAAGAATTATTATGAATATGAACTCTTATACCCCTGTTCCAAGCCCTATTACGTAAGCCCTTGTCACAATAACTCCGAGAGAAACTCTTGACCTTCGGATAGAATCGTGTTAGCCACCGAAGTGGCGGCTCTTGGTAAGCTTCTCGATGGGAAATTACTGTTAACATAAAAGATATGAGAATCATAACATGGAAGGAGATATTTTGAGTCTGGTGTGTGATATTTCTTTTAGGCGAGCTCTCGGGGACCGGATCCTTGACTATTTGCAGTTAATTATATGGGATCATGACACTGTAGTTGAGCCGTTGATTTCCGCTACATTAGTGCTTGGTATGGCCCGGGAATCCCTCTATTGAACGAAGGCGAGTTCTAATGACGAAAATTGGGTGGTCCGATCTACACCTGGCGGAGCAAGTTTTCATAGAACACTATGAGGTAGTAAGCCCCGGATTCGGTATCTGTGCGTAATTCCACACTCCCAAAATACATATTCAAGGTCTAGCCCAGATTCCATCAAGTAATGGAAACAAATTCCACGGGGTAGACATGATTGCAAATGGTGTGAATTGTTAAAATTGAGTATAATGTGCTAGGTTGGCGTATATCCAAAGTGAGGAAGTGTGGAGGAATTTTCAAATACGGAAATGCGGCAACATGTATTGTTGTGCTCATAACGTGTACAGGTAGGTAAAGAGACTATTTTTTTAGATAGATATTTGTTTGAGGGCGGATGAAGGGCTACGATACATTTGGAATGAATATCGGCCTACAAGAATCGCCGCAAGGAACAAGTTTAGCCAGCGGGGTAATGATATAATGGTACGAAGTATAAGCTATTGGCAATAAGAATTGTGCTCCACGATGTATCTAATAGAAAATGGTCTCGGAGTTCTAAGGGTGCCTGGTGAAAGCAGACGGCCCGGTTTGCTCAACCTGATTACGTTCTATCTTTTGGCAGTGTTGTAGTTTAGAGCTGCACTTCTGTTCCGTGACACGGTTATGTGAAGATGTAACTCGGTAAGGCATTATCTGGCAACTGTTACTCAATACTTATGATTAAATAATTGTAGAGAGTAAGACATGGCGGGCAACTGATTACAGTAAGGAATGAATGAATTCAGGTGTTGTCTTTTCAGTCAATGTTGACTATATGTCTAGCTGTGTCCGGGATGTTGATCTTATCATACTTCCCAGAATTCTAGCTTCTGATCCTCCCCTAGCTTATATACTATTACAAATGCAATGTTCCAAGGACATATGCTCTGGATCAAGGTATGACCAAGCTTGTGTTGGTGCGAATTTAAGAGAAGGGTTTTGCGTTGACATGTTGTTCATGAGTTTAACTTCTTATGTAGGTCTCTAGTTGCATTGATAATAGTAAAAAACCATTTGCTGTACTCTGCAACTCGTATAATTCCAGTGCACAATGCCGTCCATTCAAGCTTCTGGAAAAGAGTAGACGCCGAGTTGTACAGCTGGGGGCTGGCGCCGCATGCTAATATCGCTGCCCCAAGCGTAACCATTGTGGATCGTAGGATGACTGTATTTCTGGAAGCAGGGCTTGCCGAAGGCCAGCAATAGCTGCCGGATAGTTAGCTAGTATAGCGTAATGTAGGCTTTGGTCCAGCTACTTACCTGAAGGCCTGGCCGAGGCCAAATTCAGTAGAGCAACCTGCCATTTCTCCCTTAATGACGCTGCGATCCAGAATTGTTTTTGTAGACGGCTGTGGTTTCGGTCAACTGAAATAAACAACACCGACGTTGGTTTGGACTTTGTTGTGAAGCATCAAGTATACAACTGTTAGTTAAACAGGAAACTCTACGCGATGTAATTCGTGAAGCTGCACTTTGCCCTTGGGAAAAAACCTTGGCAGAACAATAGCATTAACTATTGTTCTGCTTTAGCTAAAACAATAGGTATGCGCTCTTAGGAGTAAAATACACCTAGCTTCCTAAAACATTTATTTAATTAATAATGTTATGCTTAGCTTTAATAGAGTGGGTGCATTAATATGCTTCTATAGCTAAGCATGTAACTGAGAATTTAAACTTCTTTTTTTAAAGCTGAAAAAAATCACTTCATTCACTAATTTCAAATCTTCACAGTTCAAGTAATTCAAGTCTTAATAACAGGTCCGTACTCTTTTCCGCACTAGTAAATGTTGCTAGGTGGATAATGAAACAGCTCATGCCAATAACCCAATCCGCACTCTAGAGGTCTCGCTAGCACCATCTTAGCGTTTCTAGAGAGGTTAGAACTCAAGGAAAAAAAAACATGTATTGTGTAGGGGTAGAGACCTCCGTGGAGGTCTCTTTTAAGGTAAAAACTAAAGTTAGGTGTAGGCTACTTATATATATATATAAAAAAGAGATCAACGCAAATCTTCGTTAGCTAATCATCCTGACCTGGTCAAACTACCTGCGCCATATTAATAAAATTGTCATAATTGCCCTATCTCACACCTAGGTATCATTTTGTAATTGCATTCCTTGCTTATCTAGAAATGAGGACTAGACCGCTATTAGGACCTCTGGAGTAGCTTGCTCCTCTATTTAACTAGGGAACGTTTTATTAGTTATTTATATTGTGCTTTTAAACTCTTAGGTGGATTTACCAGTAAAATGTTGGCTAGGTCAAGCTCTGCTGCCGTAAACCTCCCAGTGAATAGATGTTGGAATTATGGAGGCTAGTGAAGTCGGTGGCTGGGTACTTCGCCCCACACACATCTACCATATATTATCGAAGTATCCCCTCACTATACTGTACCTAGACTGGTTCCTTGACTTAATGCGGAGTACAATATGCTGCAATACATCATACCTCATACCTCATAATTCAACAGTTAAAGTGCATCTCATCCAGATTAATACGGATGATTGGGCCATAAGTGTCGTGCAGACCCCGTATCTGGAACGTCCACTTGCCTCCACTTTGGCTTAAGAGCGGGTTGTACCAATGCGTGGCAGCAAGGGGGTGCAGGTACAAGATGACGTAGATTCCTCGGGCCATTGCCATGGCGGGCTGCCGGGTCAGAGCAGTGATTATAGACTAACCGGCGACGAGGGTAACATATGATACCACCTAACATACATATGCAGTACCATGTTTTTGATTCATGAGTCATGGGTGATCAAGAATTAAGAGCCTACCGACGTACTATTTACTTAGGGGCATTAGGCGTCGATGGGTGCAGAACTGAATGCAGAGCAAACACCAAGATCCTTTTTTCTCTAAAAGCCGCCGGCAAATACGAATGACTGATCACTTGTATCATGGCGAGTTACCGGATATGTGCTTTTACACTTCTCTTGCAGCAGCGGCAAAGGTGACTGATCACCGGTGTTGGGAGAGGTACATGAGCCGAGAAAAGCCCAAACTACCTGGCAAACAACCCATGGCCCGTTAGGCCTCGGAAATATGTTGGCCCCAGCGTGTGACTGTGCAGTCGTGGGAGGGGTCCGTGACGATACTGCTCTCGGGGTCACCGAGCACAGGGTTCTTCCCAAGGGCAGTGGATCGCAACTAAATCCAGAGCTCTCATTCCACAGGTGCGCTGGATGCCGTCAAAATAATGGAAAGCAATGGCATTGGTCGCATCTACGTCTTGATCCCAGGTTCCGCTGCAAGCCCACTGCTGACTCCTATCGAGATGTTTGATCCCACAGTAGTGGCGAGCGCATTCCATGTCAAACGTTTTGGGACCTCTCGCCCTATACTAAGCCTGTCATGGATTACTCAAGAAGCCCGGAAATCCCACGATCGGCAGAGTTCTTTAGCCATCGCCGAGTCATTTGCTCGCTACCGGAAGGAGATGGTAATGTAAGTTAATGATGTTGATCATTGAGACGGCAGTTGTTATATTCCATAAAGAGATAAATATCTAGCCCGGTTGATTGATCGCCTTAACAGCAAGCTGCTTTCTCATAAGCATTACCCTCAAAAGGAGATCTATTAAACTCCCTAAATGTTGTATGAAAGCATGTATTGAGGGATTATCTAGATTGCGGCGTGCCTGATTATCACTTTTACTGGAGTATTATGCTATGGTTAGTAACTACTAGGCGCCTAGGCAGAATCAATATAGTAAAGGGTTACTACTGTAGATTTAGGAAAATTGTCCTCCACATATATGTATATTCAGAATACACCTATCCTAGGGCCTTTGTCATTCTCCTTGGCCCAGCACCGCCAAACGCACATTTTTGGAACTACGCTATTGGTATTTGGCAGTGATAAACTTGCTGAAGTCACCTATATCCGAACAGGTAACAACCTGTTGACTGCCAATTGACATGCAGTACTGTTTCATGAGAGCTTTTACCTTCTTCTCAGCCTCTTCTGCTGCCCTAGGATGTCTAGCTTGGCGTAAGGCCTTAGCGAGCATGAATTGTGTACGAGCTTGCTCTACAGGGATTGCTGGATAAAGCTCTGATATGGCAGTAGATTTGTGAAGTATTTCACTGTACAGATTAGACAGGCATGCAATGAGTGGCGCGTACAATGAGAGAAACACAAAACTTACACAGCTTCGGAAAATTGAGATTTCTGATATGCAAGGTAGCCCAGCTTGTAGAGAACCATTGCGGTTGCAGGTTGCTTGCTCGCTCTACCCTCACGGCTAAGTGTATCTCTCGCTGCAGTATACGCATCGGATGCATCATCGTATCTTTCTAGCTTTAGGTAGAGATTGCCGAGGACAAGATATGCGCTAATGGCAGTTAGGGACGATACCACAGACACCATAGGCACTTTCACTTACTGGCCTTCCATCCACCAGCTTATACTAGCCCTAAAGAAGTCCGCAGTCTCCTGGAGTTCGCTGAGTGGTGGTAAGTTTTCGCCACTCTGGATAGCGTTACGCTGTATATTATGCTTCACCATCCTCAACGAGAGATTTCGGTCCACACTATCTTGTCTTGAAAGATGTATCTCTAAAGCTTCTGAATAGTGCTTCTCTGCAAGGTCAAACTTATGCATCGAGTTATAAAGAAGCCCCAGATTGTTTAGTGTTGCGGAAATGTCATCCTTATTACCAAGCTTCCTCCGGACCTTCAGGGCCTCATTCAGAGAGTTCTCTGCGGGCCCAAACAAGCCCATCGAAGTTTCCACTGTCCCGGCATTATAGTTCAATAGACTCCATGATGCATCATCGAAAGCATCAGATGGTGATGATTTGCAAGCCTTTTTCCCACCTTCCAGGACTTTTGCAAAACTTGAATAGTCCGCAATCTCCCACAAGTACCTAACGTTTCGATTAGCACACGGAATTTGACGACCGGATGTTGTTAGGCTACCATGAACACCACGCCATGAGTTTAGTGAACTCTGGTGGCGCGAGATATTGGAAAGGAGAAGAACTACGTGTCAAATAATGAGAATTGAGGACGATGGCATGTTGAATATAAGTCGCGCAATCGTCCCATGTGCCAGTAAATCGTTGCCCAGTTTGTTCATTGGGAAATGCGTCGTAGAGAAGTTTCGCAGCTACTTCGAAAGCCCGTTGGCGTGAAGGAAGGTCGAGGTAATGTTCAAACTGGGCGTCGGTAAGTAAAGAGCTATATAATTAAGTTTTGGATTCTTACCTGAACCTGTTCGAGTCGGTGTAAGCTCATATTTCCAGTGTTCGGGTCTTTCTCAATTAAGGCTAGGCCTATGAGTTCTTCTTGAATATCAAAGAAGCTGCGTACATTCAGTATCGAAACAAACATAGTCATATCTAGACAGTATGACCTACCTATCCACGTCGTTGCAGCAAGCTGGTAGGCCGCTTGTAGGTTGGTTTTGGGGGCCATCCCAGTGATTAAAAAGTTCTTGGGGTATGCTATCAGGGGAAAGCAAGCTTAGAATCCCGAGGAGAGACTTTGATCTATCCTGAAGTGAGTCAAAGGACATGGTCCAGTTACTTCCTATCGTAGGTTTGATCTCTGGGTAAATTCCTGTCATGCTGACAACCTCTTTATCGTGATAGGCCGACTTATTCTGTCTATAGTCTTCCAGGAACCTCTTGATCGGTGTTTTCCGTTTCCGCATTAGGGCAACCATTTGGACAATTCCTATAGGAAGGCCACCGAGCTCATTGCTAAGTTCTTCTGCTGAAGCCGGATCAGATGAAACACCCCCGGGCCACGAGGTCAAACTGAGCACACATTTACGTCCTTCTTCGGGGCTGAAAGGATGAATGTCGATTTGATCCCCCGTCAATTGGAACCCGAGTTCTGGGTTCCGTGTCGTAACAATGACCTTTCCGCTACTATCTTGCGGCCAGTATTGATTGAGATCTTCGGCGTCTTCTACGTTGTCAAAGATGACAAGCCACTGAAAACCTATCACGGAAAGTCAGCTTCGCCGACAAATACGGCGACAAGATACGAACCTGCTTGTGCCAAATAATCTCTCCACTTCTGTCTCATTTCAGCACCTGGCTTTTCGGCTTTTCCGATGACCCCTAATCGACGAAGCGCTTCCTGGCAGCTGTGGTCTAAAGCGGTCTTAGGCTCGCATCTCATCCAAATAATCACACTGTATTGCGACTTTGACTGATGTGCAAAGCGTAATGCGATGGAAGATTTACCAACGCCAGCAATCCCTCGTATTGTTACACTCGGATTCTTGTCGATGCTTTGCTGGATTGATTGGACTTCTTCGACGCGCCCGTAGAAACGAGCCGGTTGCTTCGGCAAAATATATACGGATGGAGATGAGAGGGTGCGGGCATTTGTCAGAACTGGGGACTGGTCGGTAGAAAATCTTTTAATATGGTGACGGGTATCTGCATTTGATAGTTCCTCTGAGGCAGATAGGCTTGTGCTAGCAAGATTGTCCCTAGATACCTCGTTTAATATGTAAGGCGTAAGAGTGATAGATAGTTGAAAAGCCATTTGTTGGGTTCAAATGACCGCTTTTAGTGAGACTCACATTGTTGATAATACTAAGCATTATGCTTTACGCGTTAGAATTTATGACAGCACCAGTTATAAGATGCTAGTGCTAGAGTATGCAACTCACAAAGTGAAGCTCTGCTGTTGGTGGGAAAGATTGTAGATGTGTGTGCAAAGGAGAGGGAAAAGTGATGCTATAGTTTCTGGGGCAAGAAACGATCAGAACCGATGCGGGGCCGAATATCAGGTATTCTGTCTCCCTCATCGCCTGGTCTTATATCATTTCTCTGCCTGCATATATGGCTACTGTCGAGACTGTGTACGTATTTTAGACTAGTTTCCACCAAAATATGATTTCGTACACGTCAAGTAGTTTAGTCTCCGTTTTCGACAAATCAAGATTGAGAATCTCGATGTGAGTATGAACATGTTTCAGTCAACCCCCACATGGATATATGATGGGGAGGGCTGGTACGTACTTGTGCTGTCTTCGCTCCCTAGGTAGGCATTTTTCCCTCCCCCCTGCGTTGGGCATCCGATACACTACGGTATCTGCCTACTCGCCCACTCGGCTCGGCTCTCATTCCCCATTCTTCAAGCAGTGCTGCTAGGTCGAGCTTTGGACCCGAAATTGAAACCACAGTATTAGATGGGAGAATAACTCTTATAATTGGATACTTGACTTATTAAGAATGAGATAAGGTTCATTCTACTGAAAATCAAGTTGCAAATCGAGGCATTGACTTGAACCCATACTAAATTTAACTAAAATAATTTATATGTTATATATATTTAACGTATACTTTTAAACCCCTAGAAACTTGAACCATACTTGTTTTATGTAATCATTAATAGTAAGTAATGTATAGTATACAGTCCGAGTTAATTTGAACCCGCCGCCGTCGGCCAACCACTAAATAAACAACACGTGAATAACATAGTATCAACCTAACTAAAAATAGCGCGGCTTATGATCATGGCAATTCTAGCTATACAAGCCTTATAATATGCCTTTGGACCCCCAGTGTTGGGAGTTAAGCTCAACGCTAGTTAAAGACTATCGGAACAACAGGGGAACAAGAGTGTCCCAAGATTCGTCTCCCTCTCTTCGAACAAATAGCCCCGTGTCGTATAGCTCTTTCTTTGTATTTTCAGCCTCCTCTCTGAGAAGTTGTGCTTCGGTTTTTGAGCTCTGCAAGTCCAACACTTGAGACATACGCCATTTACATCTTGCTGAAGTGCCCGTGTACGACTGAACACCGTTGCTCAACTCGTTGAATTGGCTAATGATCAAGGCCTCTCGGAAACGTGTTAATGCTTCGGTATAAGAGCCTTGAAGTAATTTGATGTAACCCTGCTGATACCTGGTTGCCGCTACGAAAACATGTTTTGGTTTTCCTAATGATAGTAGCTCGAATGCCCGTTCACTAAAAGTATAAGCTTCATCCAACTCGCCTGCTTTGATAGCGACTTTCGTGGAGATAAAAGCTGCTCTGTCAGTCTGGTGATTAGTACGCTTCGCTGTAGAGAATTCAGGAACTCGTCAACTTACTCTCCATGATAATGACTATTCTTTCCGTGTTTGAGATCTTGCCAGTATTCGGCCTCCTTAAGATCCTTCTTCGCATTTTCCAGATCATTAATGTAGTAATAGGCACAGGCTCGGCATCGTAACCAGCGATCTGGATTTGACTGAAGTCTTTCGTTGACCTCCCTTGGTCCATATTCGACAGCCTTGTTGCCATACTCAATAGCATCCTTTGCCTTCCACATTCCCACGAGGCCGTTGACAGTTGCATTGTACGCACGAGGCAGTCTTTCGTCATTAGGTAAGGAAAGTCTCAAAGTGATCTCAAGCATTTTGCTCCATGCTTCTTGAGCTTTGAGGACATGGGATTGTCTACCATATATGGTGCTAATTGTGTCCAATAAGTCCGCATACTCTAAAGACTCCTTGTTGACGCAGTTCTTTGAAGCTACTTCAGTTAACCTCTTACTTCCTTGGAAGAAACCAGTTTCAACCAAGTACCTATCCTGTATCAGTATACATATAGAAGAGAGTTTAAATGAAGATCATGGCACGTACCAAGCTGCGTCGTTAAAAACGATAGTCATAAGCTCCTCAGGGGGGTAAAACTTGGTCTCTCCAAGTTGCAGATAACGATCACCAAGAGCATGAACGTGTTGGATTAACTTTGAGCAAGTATCCCAACGAGTGTATAGGTGACTACCAGCTTTCCTCGAAAACGGCTCATGGAGTAAACTCAACACAGCTGCATAGGCGGCAGACTTTTGTTCTTCGTTGATGCGATCGAAGTAGGCATCACGAGTCAAACGATGAATAGACATGAAAGACGTTTGAGGATTGATGTTGATTAATGACAAATCCAGGAGCTCAATTTTTGCGTCCTCCCACCTGCTCATCGTCAGCCGTGCTAGTGACCGATTGTGCAATCAACGTACTCTTCTGTGTCCGTGAGGAAACGATATTGAGATGGGAGATTCTTTCCTTTGGTGAACAGGAAGTCAGGAATGTCGTCAGGTGAGACAAAACAGATAAGGCTCAACAAATTCGCAGCATTCTGGCTCAGGCTGAGAAACGATGTCTCCAAGACAGTATTTAGATCTTTGGAATAATACGGACTTCGAATGCCTCGCCTTGGTTGCTTATTTAGCTGACGACGTTGCTCGTCATATGTGGCCAGGAAGGCTTCAATAGTCTTCTTGCGAGCTCTTATTTGTTTTCCCGTCAGATCCAAGGCAAGAGCTAAGCCGCCGAGGCGCTGGGTAAGCTGCATAGCGCACTCCTTATCTCGTGGAGTTGGTGTACAGGGCTGTCCTACAACCTTGAGCAGAAGTTCGCTACCTTCTTCTGTGGTAAATGGAGATATTTCTGTCGTACGCGCACAGGTGGATGCTGCGGTGGACTCGCTGCGGCAAGTAACGAGAATGGCGCCATCTCCGGCAACTGGTCTAGACCTAGCCAAAATATCTTGATCTTCAACATTGTCGAAGATAAGAAGCCATTGTATGTCTGAGTAAAGTAAGATTATAATTAGTGACTTCGGTTCGAATGATAAATACTTACGAGTGGTCTGTAGGAACCGGAGAACAAGATGTTGATTTTGATCGGGTGTATTTGATGGCAGTAGTCCTGGAACTTGAAGTTGATTGGCAGCCTTGTTGAACGAGCTCGCTATTTCCGATTCGGTTTCACATGCAATCCATAGTATTATTTGACAGCCAGCTGCGGCATGTTGATGTGCAAACTCGAGCGCGATCTGTGACTTGCCTACGCCCCCTAATCCCCATAGCGCAGCTGTACGGAGCGAGCGACCTTGGCCCGAGTGGTTCAGATTGCCGCGTAGTTCTTCTAAAACTTCTTGTCTAGCATGGAATAGAGGGTTCTGCATAGAAGGCAATGCCAGACACGGCAGTTGAACCTCGGGTTGATGGTTCAACTTTATAAGTTTGACCTCCCCAAGTTGTTCAAGGAGGGAAGACTGATTCTGTGAAAGCCCCTTCGCGTTCTGTGCTTCGACTACCTCTTTCAAATGGTTTATTTTGCTAGATGTCTCTTGAATGATTGCTGTAAAGTCGCCCCGTATTATATTCCAAGGCAGATTGGCTGTTGCACTGTAAATGTCGTTTTTCCTGAAGTGGTCTATAGTGGTTACAGAGCAGAGGGTAAAATCTACAAGTACATCAAAGAGTGCCTGTAGAAGTGATGGCTCAAGCTTGAGATCATTGCTGTATATCTCGAATAGGGCCAAGGGATGTCCCAAATCACTAAGGATGGTTGTTATGTCACCCAGAGCATTTTCTGATTCGCTGGCAAGCTGGGGAATTATAGCTTAGCGAATGTAATAATTACAGCGCCATCCCCCTTACCGGTGACTCACATGAATTAATAAATTGACGATTCCCCAGATTATCATAGTAGTGCCAATGTTGGCGGGTGCTAGACTCATAAGCAGCATATTCACAAATGTCGACAATTGAGAAAGAGGGAGCTTGATGCGGTGGAGAAGCCCTGCAATCCCAGCGCTCCGGCAGCGGACCTCTATTTGCTGGATGGCCTCAATCAGCTGATCTACACTCTTGAACTCGGTAACGGTTGTATATTCCTTTTCGCCAAGGACCTCGCGGCATCGAACCAAAACATCGGTCCATGCTTTTACACAGGTCGTCCTCCTAATGAACCTCAACTTAGCAAAAGAGGGTACTATTTAGCGGAAGGGCCAAAATATATACACTTACGCATCATTCATGTTGCTTGACAGAGTCGAGCACTTGTTACTAATATCAAGATTAAATAACAACGTGGCGATATGGGCTCTATAAACATTTAATGGGACTGTGTAATTGAGAAAAGATAACATGGGGAATGTGATCAGTTCTGCACGGTGATATTTTACCCCGCCATTAATGACGTGGTTGTGTGGTGAATGCCACTGGGCTATAGATATCGCCAGCCTATAAGACAAGTTATAACAGTGCGTGCTGCCAGCCACCTGCACCACACCTACAAAAGTGTACGCGTACAACCTGATTCGAGCATTTCTTACAGCATAAGTTCTCCAAATCGAAAAATATACAAATATTTTATTAAACATGTTTTTTTAAATTTCAATACCTTATTCGCTAAAACGAAAGAATGACTGGTTCCCAAGCAATGAGGAGTGAGAAAGGTAAGTTACACCTTTGTTCGAGGCACATTTGGTTATTTGGAGCAGTAATTCTAATTTGGCGATCACACCCAGCAGCGCGAGCAGCGACCAGGTCTATCCTTTGGAGAACAGATCTTTGGAGAATGCCAATACTCTAGTCAGCATATCCTTGATATGCTCTCGCTTCTTTAAGTAATGGCCCTCATCAGGGTAGACGATGAGTTGGTACGGGAGCTGTGCGTCATCCAATGCTCTTTGAAACCCGATAGCTTGGGCCAACGGTACCCTCTGATCGCTGGCGCCGTGCAGCATCAGCATTGGGGGTATCGTGCCAAGCGTGGCGGCCCGCTTGAACGCCCATATTGCCGAGCCCGCACGCGCCTGCAAGTCGCTTCGCTCGGAATTCCACGGTGAGCTGCCGGCCAATTGCGCCTGGAAATCGCCTAAATCCGAAGACATGGTCATGCTATCCCAATCGGTTATCCCGGCGCCCGCTACCGCCCCGGCGAAGTGCCAACCGAATTCGTGTGCGCCGTTACGGACTGCTGATAGGTATGCCAGATAACCTCCCTGCGACCAGCCTGCAACTATGAGTCTGGTCTTGTCCGCTAACCCCTGCATAATTGCATACTGTACCATGGCGATGATGTCGGGCTGATCGAATCGGCCCATGCCGCCTCTCGCATAGCTAGCAAACTTTTCGCCGCGACCACTACTTCCTCGGTAGTTCGGTATTAGGACGGCATATCCTGAACACAGAAGCCCGGGAATAAGCATATGAAAGGGATGCCAAACCTCGAAGCAGTTGGTAATGCGAGAGTAGGGACCGCCGTGGATGAGCACAAACGTAGGGAGTGGTACTGAACGCTCCGATAAAACACCGCTTTCGCGGATTTTATTTGGTGTGATGAAGAGGCCGTCGAGCCGCTCACTTCCATCAAGTGTCGGGCATTCGATATACATGCAGCTGCCAATATTATTACTCGTGAATCGTGTGCCATGGGCATGGTTCGACAACCGCACCAAATTCCCGGAACGCTGGGTGAAGACTTCGGTTGGATTATTGAGGTCGCCCCATGCCATCCCTAACAGAGGTTTAATAGGAGCTGCTCCTGGTCGGGTACACAGGCCATCGTAGCTACTGATCCTGACTTTCTGGCTGTAGATGATACTGCCGCCAAGAAAAAGTAGTCGATCTTCCATACCAATTTCGAGATGCACTAGGATCATGCTGCCGATTTTTTTTTAAAAGATTGTGCGCAGCAGGTCTGATCTGGATCCAAAATTTCCTTGTGAAGAATTCCTGTGTCTTCGCCTGTGACCGTGCCCGTTGATACATGCATCGAGTAGATGGCAGTCCCCGATGTATCCTGATCTAAGATATTGTTGGCCAGAATGTAAAGGCGAGATCCGCACCAAACTAGATTAGAGGCCTTTTTAGGGAGATTGGGGATTCGTCTAACGCTATGCGTCCCTACATTAAGGAGGTATGCAGTTGTCGTTGTGCAATTACTCTGGCTCCGTAGCCGTGTTGGGTATGTCAAAAAAGCAATCTCAGTACCAGTATCATTCCAAGCCAGCTCCGTAACGTTCTCATTGTCGTTCCCTACTTCCTTAATAGACCCAGATCTCATATCTAGCAGATTCAACCGAACTTCTTTCCAGCTCTGACCCCAAAACCAGAGCCCTTTCGTTAACACGGGTTCAGTTTCACTCGGATGACATTCCGACGACCTCAAAAATGCAAGTGTATTTCCGCTGGGGCTGAAGGCAAAGGTTGAAATTTCTCGATTGTCATCTTCTTCGGTGATTGCTTGTGCTTCATGATGCTCACCATTGATCTTGTAAATGGCAGAGGAGCGACCTGGTGATGCCCGATCGGAAATAAAGGCAACCGATTTCCCGTCTGGTGCCCATCGAGGCGATCGATCATGCCATTCTCCGGATGTCAACGGACGGGCAGAACTTTCAATTCCGGTATCTGCTTCCCAGAGTCGTGTTTTCTGACAACGCGAACCCTCTCTGTGTTGCCATTTTTGTGTCGTGGTGTAGATCACACGTAAACCGTCGGGAGAGAGCTGGATTCCAGTAGGCAAAGGCAGATCCAAGATGCTGTCAATAAGCTCTGACGAGGTATGGGCCATTATGCCTCCACAATGAGCAATTGTGCCCTAACGTCGCAATTATTATCGTGCGCAAATTGTGGAGAGTCCTCAAGAATAGGTAAGTGAGAGCTGGGAAATTAAATTCCATTGTTCCAAGCTCCACACCGCGGGCGACAACATCGAATCATTACGTAGGTACACGTACCCACGGGGAGAGGGAGGATTGTGGCTGTCAGATTTACCAGTGCGCGAAAGATTTGACGTGGCCGGTCGGTTATTGGTTATTGTACGAGGATAGCTAGTATCTAACGATCGCACCGTTGTAGGCTAGGTGTTACGATCTACTCTTATAGCCAGTTACGTACGTATCGATCGACCTAGCTTATTAGATATATCTATTGACTGGGAGGTTTGCGGCAGCAGAGTGGTTGAATGCATATATTAGGGGAAGCGTAAGCCTTTAACCGAAGAGCCTAGTAGCGCGTTTTTTGCCTTTGTTTTTAGCGAATTGTTACAAACCAACTGCAAAGAGGGCCAGTTGGGAGAGGCCAGGAACGACTTAATCGGGACGGATATATGAGAGGTTATGCCTTTGTTTTTAACAAATGAGGTACAAAATAAGTAAAACAAAAGTTACTTATGGTTTTTAATTTTTTGCTGCTATTATTATAGCTTAATTAAAAAATATATTCTTTTATTTAAAAATAGTGTTTTAATATTTTTTATTTTTTTTGCTTGTTTATTTATTTTTTTATTTATAAAAATAAGTTTTATAATAAATAAAAAATAAATTTAAACTTTATAAAAAATAGCTTTTTAAAAAACGTTTAATATATTAAAAGCTTTTGTAATTAAAAGCAAAAAAGCTTTTGTTTTTATTTTGTTATTTTTTTTAACCTTTTTTAATTAAAGCTTATTATAAATTAAAAAATAAAGTTAAGTATAATAATAATAATATTTTAAAAGTAAATATTTAGTTTAAAACTAAAGCTTAAAAAAAAGAATTTTTTTTTTAAAATAGGTATATATATATAGGCTAAATTATATATTTAGCTTACAAGCTTTAATTTTTAATAATTATTTTTTTTTTAAATAGATTGTTTATAATTTAATAAATATAAATAATTTAATTTGCTATATTAGTTTATAATTAATTTAAATAATAAGTAAATTATAAGTTGCTATTATTTTAATTAGCCGATATATTTAAATATATATTTTATTAATAGTATTTTATAAAAGTATATTTTATGTTTAATTTAATTAACGTTTAAAGCTAATTTATATAAATATTTATATATATAATAATAGCTTTACTTTATACTTTTATGCTTTTTTTTTTATTTTTTTTTATTTTTTTAAGCATTGTTTATTTAAACTTTTGTTTACTTTTATTTTTACGGCTATTATTTGTTTATTTTAAGTTTTTATTATTATTAATTTATATTATTTTTATTTTATATTTATAGCTTAATAAACAATATGTTTGCTTTATATTATTAAGCTTTTAAAATTAAAAACTATTAATATAGCAAACAAAAAATAGCTTGCGTTATTATAAGGTTGTTTATATATTATAGCTTTTTTAGCTATACTAAGTATAATTTTTAACCTAATATTAACAAGCCTTTAAAAATTGTTTGTTTTATAATAAATATTAAGTTATTTTTATATAAAAATTATTAAAAAATATATAATTTATATATATTTATAAATAGGCTTTAGCTTATTTATAATCACTTAGTAATTTATATTTTATATATTATAGTATAATCGGATATTTATTGCTAACTAACTAACCTAATTAAAACTTTAAACTAAGCTTTCCGTTAAGCCGCAATTTTTAATAATGCTTTTAATGCTTTTTTTTTTTATATAAAAAGCCGAAACGCTAAAAATAGCTTCTTTTTTTACAATAATGCCTTTTAATTAAGCTTTAAACAGTTAGCTATTAAGCTATTTAGCTTGCTGCCGTACAACAAGTTAACTAATTTATATATTGGTCGATTTTTTAAAATGTTTTAATAAAAACTTTTTTTTTTTAATTATTATAATATTAATGCCGGTTTTATTTATTTTTTTCGACTATATTTTATACTTTTTTATAGCTTTAAAAATTGCTAAATATTAATAATTATTTAAATATGCAAAATTATATACAAAAATAAAATAAATTTTATAATTATAATTAAAATTATTTAAGTTTTATAAGCTTAGTTTTTTAACTACTTTTAATAGTTTAAAAATAGCTATAGCTAAAGCTATATTTTTAAGCTTTACTATAATTAATAATAATAATAATATAATTATAAAACATATAATAATAATAAAAATATAATTATAATAATAACAATAAAAAATAAAAAAAATAACTGCTTTATAAATAAAGCTTTTTGTTTACTTTATATTTTTATAATTAATATGTTTATTTAAATTTAAATATATATAGCATATTAAATAAAGTTTAATTAATAAGTTTAAAACGGTTATTTTTTTGCTATTTTTTTTGCTAAAGTTTAGCAATTAAACATATAATAAAAAAAAGTTTAGCTTAATATATATATTAAATTTATTTTTAAGTTTAAAGCTATGTTTATTATATAAATAACTATATAAAATAGTTTTAGTAAAGTTATAAATAATATTTTTTTTATAATAAGCTTAATATTTAAAATTATTAAAAATTTATATTATATTTATATTATTTATATAAATAACTATATTATGGTTTAATTTTTATTAAAACGTTAAATGTGCGACGTTTGCTTTTTTTTTGCACCTAGTTATTTTTATACAATAAAGTCGGTTATAAATATATAGTTATATAAATAACTATATTATTATAGTTTAATTTTTATTAAAACGTCGAATGCGCAACGCTTGCTCTCTCTTTGCACCCAGTTATTTTTATACAATAAAGTCGGTTATAGATATACAGTTATTGCATATAAATAACTATATAATAATAACTATATATTTATAACGAATTTTATTATATAAAAATAATTAGGTATAAAAAAAAGCAAGTATTATATATTTAACGTTTTAATAAAAATTAAATTATTATATATGTTTATAAATATTTTTATATTATTTTAATATTTAAATTATTGTTTTATAATATTGCTTTTTTATATTATAATTATTATATAATAAAATGCTAGTTTATTAATTTTATAAATAAAAATTTTATAAATAGTTTTATAAAGTGCAAAAACTTATTATATAACTTTTTTATTTATAATATTAAATATTTAAGCATATTAAGCTTAAATATTACTTAAATTTAATATATATTTATTTTTATTATTATTTTAGTTTTATATAACATTAGGATTATTAATAAACCGTTATATTTAAACTAAACAAAGCAAACTTTTACTTAATAAAATAGCACTATATAAAAATAACTTAAAAGTGCATTAAGAATACTAGCTTTTAAACTTAAGCTTAGCTAAACGTTAATAAAAACTTTGCTTAACTTTTTTTTTTAGCTAACAAAAAACAATATAAATGTTATTTTAAGTTTAATTTTATTTTGCATTTAAAATAAAAGCTTAAATAAAAAAGCTTGTTTTAATATAATTAGTATACTGTTTTTTACCGAAAAAAAAATCTGCTAGCATAAGCTATATGTATGCTTTTAGCGCTTAAAAAAAAAAAAAAAAAAAAGCTATGTTATATTTAGCTTAAAATAACGTTTGTATTAAATATAATTTAGCTTTAAAACAATAATAAAAATTATAAATTTGCTAAAATATATAAGTTATATTTTATTATTTAAATAATTATAGTTTAATTTTTAAATATTAATTAAAAATAAATTATAGCTATTTATTAAAGCAAATTTAAGCTAATAAATTTAATTAAACTATATATTAAATTTAATTTTAGCTTAAATTTGTTTATATTGCTTTATGTAAACTAAATAAATAATATTATAATAAAAACTTTTTTTTTAAAACCTAAACAATATAATACTAATATATTAATATAAGTATATTATTTTGCAATTTTTATTATAGTTTATTTATGTTTGTTTAAATTTTAGTTATATATAATTTTAGTAATAAACAATTTTGTTTATATAGTATATAAATTAAATATAATTTATAAACTAAAAACAGTTATTTTTTTTACAGCTGCTTAAATAAAGCATTATTTAATAATGTTTTATATATTTAAGCTATAGTTAAAACAAAATTAAAAATAAAAATATATTTATTTATTATTAGTAATATTAAAGTTAGTAGTATTATTATGGTTTAATTTTTATTAAAACGTTAAATGTATAATACTTGCTTTTTTTTTGCACCTAGTTATTTTTATATAATAAAGTTGGTTATAAATATATAGTTATTGCTATATAGTTATTTTATTATATAAGTAATATAAATATAATATAAATTTTTAACAACTTTAAATACTAAGCCTACCGTAAAAAAAATGCTACTTATAATTTTACTAAAACTATCCTATATAGCCGTTTACTACGCAACAAACGCAGCTTTAAACTTAAAAACAAACTTAACATATATGCCGAGCCAAACTTTTTTTTATTATAAATCGCTAGCAATATAAAAAAAAAAAAACTAACGTACTTAATTGCTAAACTTTAGCAAAAAAAATAGCAAAAAAGTAGCTATTTTAAGCTTGTTAACTAAACTTTATTTAATATGCTATATATATTTAAATTTAAATAAAAATGCTAATTATAAAAATAAAAAGTAAACAAAAGCTTTGTTTATAAAGCAGTTATTTTTTTTACTTTTTATTACTGTTATTATAATTATACTTTTATTACTATTATATATTTTATAATAATATTATTACTATTATTACTATTAATAATTAAAGTGCTTAAATTTAATAATATATTATAGTAAGCTTTTAAAATAAAGCTTTAGCTAAAGCTATTTTTAAATTGCTAAAAGTAATTAAAAGTTTTAATACTTAAAACATAAACAAATTTAACTATAATTAAAAGCTTGATTTTTTTGTTATATATATATTAGTATATTTAAATAATTTTAAATACTTAAAATTTAATAAAGCTATAATAAAACTTAAAATAAACTAAAAAGCTAAAATAAACTAAAATATAGTAAAAAAAATTAAGCTTATAAAAATTAAAAAAAAAGTTTTTATTAAAACATTTTAAAAAATTAACTAGTATATAAATCTAAAGTATAGTTAAGCATTAATAGCACAGTTAACTTATTGTATAGCAGCAAGCTAAATAGCTTAATAGCTAACTGTGGCTTAAAATAAAAGCATAACAAAGGCATTTCTGCGGCTGCTATTTAAGGCTTAATTAAAAAGCGTTATTACTACGCAAAAAAAAAAGCTATTTTTAGCATTTTGGCTTTTGTTATATTTATATAAAAAAAAAAGCATTAAAAGCGTTATTAGTAGCTAACTAACAAATTATAGCTTAATAAAAAGCCTAGTAGGTTAGTTAGTTAACAATAAACATCCGATTATACTATAATACGTAAAACACAAATCACCAGGTAACTGTAAATAAGCCGAAGCCCTAAAGTTAATAGTATAATAAAGCTATAGTTAAATTAAATTAAAAATAAGTTTGTAGCAAAGTTTGTTTTAAAAATATAATAAAGTATATAACTATTAAAATAATTTAAATTATATAAAAAATAGCTTATTTTTTGCTATAAAAAATATATATGCAAAAGCTATAATAGTGGTTATAAGCAGCTAAATTATATAGTTAAAAAAAATAAAAATTTATAGTTATTATAAGCTTAAGCGTTAGTTAAAGCTAGCTTTTTATTTGTATTATAATTATATTAAAACTATAAATAGCTATATATATTTTGCTAGTTATTAGAATTATTTAAAATATATTTTTGTTTAAGCTAAAGTTTTTAATAAATATAGTTTTAACGTTTTAAGTTTTTAATTTTAATATGTTTAGTTTAATAAACTTTTTATTTTTTTTTTAACTTAAATATTAGCAAAAAATACTTTGCTATTATTTTAATAGCTTAAATATAATAGTTTATAATATTTTAACGTATAACGTTTTATTTAAGTATATAAATTTTTTACTGCTTGGCTATTTAAGTAATTTATATTTAACAAATAAAAATTATTAAGTTATTAAAGCTTAAATTGCTTTAAATTTAGCTTTAAATTAAATTATAAAAGTTTTAACTATAAAAAGTTTATTTTGTTTATTGTTTAGCTTAATTTTTAAGTTATTTAGTAGCTAGTAAAAAATATATTATTTATTGTTTTTTAATTTAAGTTTAATAAATAACTAAATTTTATTAAATTATATAAAACTAAAATATTTAATAGTTTAATATATATTTATAATAGTTTATATTATAAAAAAAAAGCTTATTTAATTAAAAACAATTTAAAAAATGCTTTTTATTTTATATTTATAGCAATTATATACTAATAACTATTTAAATTTAAGTAAAAAAATAAGTTTTATTATAAAAATTGTTTTTTATTTAGCTTTTATATAATATTGTTTATATTTAATTTTTTTATAAAAAAGCTATATTAAATGTTAAAAGCAATTTTTTTGCTAATATTATTAATTTATTATTTAAATAACTTTATTTTTATAATATTTTTAAACTAAATTTATTATGTTTTAATAGTTTATAAAAAATATTAATAGTTATTAAATATATTTAAGTTTATTTTTAACGCTAAAAAAATAGCAAAAATATATACTTTAAAATTTTAAAAATTAAAATTAATATAATAGTAATATAAGCTTGTTTATTTAAAGCAAAGCTATATAAAGTATTAAATTTAGTTGCTAAAGTATTAAAAAAATTAAAATTAATTTGCTATAAAATTAAAAAACTTTTAAGTTTTTTAAGCTTTTATTTGTTTGTAGTATTTTTTAAACGCTTGTTTTTTTATAATATATAAAAGCTTTTAGCAAAATTTAGCATATAGCTATAGTATTATTTGCTTAAAAACGCAAAGCAAAATTTAGTTTAATAGCATAATTTATTTTAAAAGTTTAATAAAGTTTACTTGCTAATTAATATTAACTGCTTATTGTTTTATTTATTTATAAACGTATTAAATATAAATATAAATAGCTTTTTTTATATAATAAACTTAACTTTAATAAACTAGCAATAAGCTTTTTAATTAATAAAAATTAAGCTTTTAGTTATTTTAAACTTTTATATAAAACAAATTTAAATATTAATATATTTAAAATTATAATAATTAAAGTTGTTTTTGTTTATTAGTATATATTTTAAACGTTTAATATAATAGTTATTTATATAAATAATATAATAGTTTAAGCAAGCTTAGCAAATATTTTTATAAAAATTGTTTTTTTTTAAAGTTTACTATATAATATTATTATATTAACAGCTAGCTATAATATTTGCTTTTAGGTTTACTAGGTTATATTTGTAAATAATAGTTTAGCTAATGTTTTTTTCGAGCTAACTTTATATTAAATGCTAATATATGCTTATTTTAATAAATTTTATCGAAAACTAGTTTTTTTGCGATTTTTAGCTTGTATAACAAAATATATGCAATATAAATATAATAATAATTATATAAAGCTATTATATGCTAGCTTAGCTAAATTAACCTAAAATGGGTACAAATTAACTATATATGCGTACGAAAATTAGTATTAATTATGTAATATTATACTTTAGCTAGTTTTGCTTTAAAACTTAGCTTGCTATATATATAATTAAACATATAGTTTAATTTAGCGCGCGGTTTAAAGCTTTATACTAAACTTATATATATTTGTTTTATGTTTAGTTTATATTAACTTTTAATTTAAAGTAAAAATATTTAAATTTTTTTATATTTATAAGCTAATTTAAAAAGCTATATATTTATTTTTTTATAAAAAAAATATATTTATTAAAGCATTAATTTTAATATAATTGCTAAATAAACTTATATTAAATAAAGCATATAAAAGCAAAAACTTTTAAAATATATTAATAATTAATATAACATTTATAATAGCTTAATATAAGTTTTTATGTTTAAGTAAAATAATTTATAATAATTTTAATATAAATAATTAGTATAAATAAAATATATTAAGCTTAACTAAATTAGTTATATAGTTATTAAAAAATTAAAAATATTTTTAAGTGTTTTTTTATAGTATAAAAAAAAACAAAAATCAGTTTAAAATATATATTATTTTAAAAACAACTAAAACTTTATTTTGCTTAATTTATTATATAAGCTAGCTGCTTAATTAAAATAACAATTTTAAACATTTATAAAATTTTATGTTTTTATTTTCGGCAATTAATATATAAACATACCTTTTTTAATATATAAGCATACTGTTTATATAAACATATTAGTTTTATTATTTTATTAGTTTGCTAGTTGTTTTTATACCTGTTTTATATTTTTTTTTACTTAACATTTTATTTATTTTATAATATTTAAATATTTTATTTAAACTTATTTTAAAAACGAAATATTTATATATATAAATATTTTATTTTTAATTTTATTTTTTTACTTATTATTTAAATTTAACTTTTTATTAATTTTATTAAACCTTTTAATTTATAATATTTTATTTAATATATTATTATGTTTTAATAATATAATTAATTATTTTTTTTTATTGCGTTTTATAAATTATATTTTATGCTTTTTAATTTTAACGTTTATAAAGTTTATAAATAACAAATATTTACTATTATTTTTTACTAGTATACTAAAAGCTTTTATAATTAAAAGCAAAAAAGCTTTTGTTTTTATGTTTTTTTTTTACTTTTTTAACTTTTTTTTTTTACGTAGTTTTATTAGCAAGTTGTTTTTAACAGTTTTAATAGCTTTAATAAACTATAATAAACATAAAATATATATTAAAATATACTAAAATAATACTAAACTATATATTATAATATATTAAAATAATAATAAAATATAAGCTAAAATATATTAAAATAATACTAAAATATAAACTTTTTTTTTACGATATTTGTTATTTTAATACTATAAATATTTTTAAAAAGTATATTAATTTAAAAAAAAAATGCAATATTTATTATTTTAACGTTATAAGCACTTTAAAAAAATAAAAACTTTAAACAAAATAATTTAGCAAATATAAAATATATATTTTTAAGCTTAAAAATTTTTTTTTAGTTGTTTGCTAAAGCAAAATAAAACAAATTATTAATTAAACTTAAAAATAATATATAATAATTAAAATTAATGTTTATTATATATATATTAATTTAAAACAAATATAATACTTATTATTTTAGCGCTATAAATATTTTAAAAAAGTATATTAATTTAAAAAAAAAACTAAATACTAAAAGCAATATTATTATATTTATAAGCTTTAGCTAATTTTTATAAAATATTTATTTAAAATTAGTTATTTTGTTTTATACTGTTTATAAAATATTTATTTAAAATTAGTAATTTTATTTTATATTATTTATAAAATATTTATTTAAAATTAGTAATTTTATTTTATATTGTTTATAAAATATTTATATAAAATTAGTAATTTTACTTTATACTATTTATAAAATATTTATTTAAAGTTAATAATTTTATTTTATATTATTTATATAAATAATAACTTTATATATAATATTATATACGCTAAATATTAAATTATTAATAGTTAAAAAACATATTAATTTAATATTAAATATTATAGCAAAATATATAATATTATTTTAATATTTATATTAAACTAATTTAAATATAAATATATATTAATAAAACATTTTTTTATTTTTTTAGTATATTTTAGTATAATTTTACTATAGCTATATTTATATAATATAAATATGTTTTATTTTTGCTTTTATAATTATTATATTTTTTTATTAATATTATTATTTATATTTAAAACTTAAACTTTTATTTTAATAAAAGCTATTAGTATTTTATAGCTTAATTTTTTATATTAATATTAAAAAAATTAATAGTTTAAATAGCTAATTATTTAATATAACTTATATAAAACTAACTTTAATATTTTTTTAAAATAGTTTTTTTTATATTATTATAAATATTAATTTAAAATTTAAACTATATTTAATAGTTAAACTTTAAGTTTATTGCTGTTTAAAGCAATATATAAAAAAAAAACTATATTATAAAAAGCTTTATAGCTAAATTTATAGGCTGTATATAGTAAAAACTACTTAAACTTAAGCTTTTTTTAGGTTTTTAAAAAAAGTAGTAAATGCCGATTGCTTTATTATAGCGCTTTATATAAAAAATAAGTAGTTAAAAATGCTTTTTTGCGTTTTATAGGTTAACTAATATATTAATATTTTGCTAGCTATTAGCAGCTTATATTTTTATATTAGCAGTTTATTTGCAGCTATATTACGCTTAGCAAAGCAATTAGCAAAGCAGTAAAATAGCTAATATATAATAATTTAGTTGTTAGCAGCTATATATATTGCTAAAAGCTATACTAATAGCTATTAGCAGCTATTTATAGCTACTAGTATATAATTATAAATAATTAGTTATATAAAAAAAATAAACTATATATAGCTTATATATAGCTTGCTTTTTTTTTGTGCAGAAAAATTGTTGCTTACTTTTTTGCTTGCGTGCTAAGTTTTTAGCTTAGCTATTTAATTATAGTTTATTTACTTGCTTAAGTAAAAAATTTAAACTATATTTATTTAATTAAATAATTTATTAAAATAAAAGTTAGCAATTATAATTATTTTAAATAATTAAATATTTAATTAAATATATATAAAATATTAATAATTTTATTTAATGATATTTAAATATATATTTTTATTATAATTTTTATTACTAAAATAATTAAAATAAACAATTATAAAAATAAAAATAATATTAATAGTTTTTAAATTAGCTATTTTAATATTTATTAATAAATATATAAATAATAAATAATAAAAAAAAATATATAAATATAAATAATATATAAATAAAAATAATAAATAAATAAAACTAATATATAAATATTAAAAAGTAAGCTTTTTAAATAATATTAAAAAAAAATAATATATATAAAACTTAATAAAATAATATTTTTTATTATTATTATAACTTATTATTATTATAATTATAATATATATATAAAATATTAAGCAATTTATATATATATAGTTTTTTAAACAAATAGCTATTTTTTTAAAGTTTATTAATATAAATTTTTATAATTTAGTAAAAGCTATAGCTATTTTAATTTAAGTTTAACTATTAAATTTAAATTAATAATATATTTTAAATTTAATTTTATTAGTTTTTTTTATAACATTAATATAAAACAAATTATTAAAATAAAACTTTTTTTTATTTTTATAAATGTTATAAATAGCTTTAAAAAAAACTATTATTTAAATAATAAGCTTTTTTAAATTAAATATTTTTATAAAAACTTGCTTATTATAATTTAATTAAAGTTTTTTAATGCTTTTTTTTTATTTAAAAAGTTTAATAAAAAGTTAAATTTATTAAAATATATAATAGTATATTAAAAGCTATATTTAAAATATTAAATATTATTAAAACTTTAAAAAAATATAATAATAAATTTAAGCTATTATTAAATAAAGCATTAAAACTTATATAAAAATTAAATTAAAATAAAAAATTAAAAAAATAAAAATATTAAAACAAATAGTTTTAAAAATAAAATGCAAATAAAAAAAAAAAAAATAATAATAAATAAAAAATAAATAAAAACTAAAATTTAAAACTTAAAATAAACAAAATATAAATAAATAAAATAAAAGCTATATATATAGCTATATTTTTTAATAAAAATATTTAATATAAAATATATAATATTTAATAATTAATAAAGTTAAATTATATTTTACTTAAGCAAGTAAATAAACTGCAACTAAATAGCTAAACTAAGTTTTAATAAAGCGAACAAAAAAATAAGTAACAACTTTTTTATATAAAAAAAAAAGCAAGCTATATATAAGCTATATATAGTTTAACTTTTTTTATATAATTAATTATTTATAACTATATACTAATAGCTATATATAGTTGCTAGCAAACAATTAATATAGCTGTTTAACAATATATATAACTACTAATAACCAATTTACTATATTTAGCTATTTTACTGCTTTGCTAATTGTTTTATCGGGCGCAATATTGCTATAAACAAGCTGTTAATATAAAAATATAAGCTATTAATAGCTAGCATAAATTAGCGTATTATTTAATATATAAAGCATAAAAAAAACTTTTTTAACTATTTGTTTTTTATATATAAAGCGCTGCAATAAAGCAATTAATATTTACTACTTTTTTTAAAAAACCTAAAAAAAGCTTAGTTTAAATAGTTTTTATTATATATAGCTTATAAATATGCTACTAAAGCTTTTTATAATATAGTTTTTTTTTTATATACTGCTTTAAGTAGCAATAAACTTAAAGTTTAACTATTAACTATTAAAGTTAAATTATATATTTTTGTTTTATTTAGCTTATAATTAAAATATATTATAAAAAAATAATATAACAATAAAAGTTATATTTTAAAATTTTATGTTTAATAAAAAGCTAAATAAAAAAATAAAAAAATAAATTAGCAAAAAAATAAATTAGCAAAAAAATAAAAAGCTATAATATATTATTTTTAAATAAAAATAAATATTTTTTAATTAAATTATAATAATACTAGCAAAAAATTAAAAACTATAAATAACTTTTGTTTTATTTATTTTATAAACTTATTTATTAAAAATAAAAATATAACTTATAAATTAATAATTTAATATATTTATTAATTATAACTTTTTTATAAATAAATTTTTTTATTAATAAAAAAACATAACAATTAATAATTAATAAACTATTTTATTATAATTTTTTTATATTAGTATTTTTTATTTATTAATTATTATTGTTTATATTTAATTAGTTTATACTATTATTATTAAATATTTTAAGCTTGTTTATTTTTAAGTTATTATTATTTAAGCTTAGTTTATTTATTAATTAATTATTATTATTTAAGCTCGATTTAATACTAAATTTGTTTATATTAAACAAAATTTTTTTTAATTTTAATATATTAGTTATATATATTTAAAACTTTTGTAAAAAAAATAAATTTGCTATAATTAAAAAAAAATAATTTATAAATAAAGCTAAATATATATATTAATATATACTAAAGTATAATAAATTTAGTTAGTTTAAAGCTTTTTAAAGCTATAATATTTATAACTAATAGTTTTATAAATATAGTTATAAATAAAAAATTATTATTAAAGCTAAAAAAAAAAATTAATAATTACTATAATATTATAAAAATAAAAAGTACTATTAATATAACTATTAATTATTATTATTATACTTTTTTGTTTACTTTTTTTATTATTATTATATTTTTATTAAAATAGCTATAATTAAAGCAGCAAATTGCTCCATTTAAGCAAGTGGATAAACTGCAACTAAATAGCTAAGCTAAGCTTAGCATGCAAACAAAAGGGTGGGTAACAACCTTTTTATACAAAAGTAAGGAAGCAAGCTACATATAAGCTATATATAGCTAAGCTTTTTGCTTATATAACTAATTACCTATAACTATATACTAGCAGCTACAAACAGCTGCTAACAGCTATTAATATAGCTTTTAGCAGTATATATAGCTGCTAATAACTAAATTATTATATATCGGCTATTTTACTGCTCTGCTAATTGCTTTGCTAGGCGTAATATAGCCGCAAACAGGCTGCTAACGCAGAAATACAGGCCGCTAACAGCTAGCAAAATATTAGTGCGTTAGTTAACCTGCAAAATGCAAAAAAGCATTTTTAACTACCTGTATGCTATATATATAATGCTGCAATAAAGCAATTTAGCATTTACTATTTTTTCTAAAAACCTAAAAAAAGCTTAGGTTTAAATAGTTTTTACTATATACAGCCTATAAATATACTGCTAGAGCTCTTTATAATATAGTTTTTTTTTTACGTACTGCTTTAGGCAGCAATAAACTCAAAAATTAACTATTAAAACAGCAAATTGCTATATTAATATTTAAGCTTAAAATATACAAAATATAATTAAAACATATTATTTTAATGCTATTTTTATTTAAAAAAATATTTATAATATATATGCTAAACTTTTATAAAATAAAATTAAAATATATAACTTTATAAAAGCTTTTATTAAACTATTTAATAAAAAAACTTTTTTTTATATTATAAAATAAAATAATATAAACGTTAATTGTTTAGTTAAATTAATTTAAATATATTTTTATTATATATAAATATAAAAGTAGTTTTTTAAAATTATTAGTTTTAATAATATATATAATATAAACTGTTTTAAACTTTTATTATTTTAAACAATAAGTTAAATATATTTAAAAAATAATATTAATATTGTTTTTAAACTAATTAATAATAAAAAGCAAAAAAGTTTTTAGTTTTTTGTTAAAAACTTTTGTTAGCTTTTTTTTAATTATTTTATATAAAAGTTTTTTATTATTATTATTAATTATAATAAATTAATAAAAGCTATACTATATAACTAGTTTTTTTTTATATAATAATAGTTTTATATTTATTATATTAATAAAAATGCTTTTATTTTTAACAAATAAGTTTATAAAAAAAATAAAACAAAAGTTATTTATAGTTTTTAATTTTTTGTTGCTATTATTATAACTTAATTAAAAAATGCTTTTTTTTTGTTTAAAATTAATATACTAATATATTTTTTACTTTTTTGCTTATTTATTTACTTTTTTATTTATTTATTTATTTATTTACTTAGTTTTAAATATAAACAATAATACTAGCAAAAAAATTTAATAAATATAATATATATTTATATTTAAATTAGCTTAATATAAAAATTAAAATAATATTATATATTTATACTTTTAAAAAAGTTAAAATAGCTTTTAAAAAACTAATTAATTTAGCTAACAATATTTTTAAAAAAATAGCTTAGCAAGCTAAAAAATTGTTTAATATAATAATAATAGCAATTAAAAAATATAGCTAGTATTAATAATAATAAAACAAAGCAAAAAATAAAATAATTTTATATAGTTTAAAACTTTTATTATAGTTATTTTTAAAATTTATTTAAATAACTATATAGTATTTATACTAAGTTTATATTTTAGCTATATTTTAGTTATATTTTAATATATTATAGCTATATTTTAGTATATATTAGCTATATTTTAATATATGCTAGCTATATTTTAATATATGTTAGTTATATTTTAATATATATTAATTATATTTTAGTATATTTTAGTTATTTTATATTATTTTAATGTTTAGTTTATTATTATTTTAGTATATTTTAGTATATATTTTAAGTTTATTTTAGTTAACTATAGCTATTAAAACTACTAAAAATTATTTAAACTTTTTGCTAATATAATAATAAATATTAATATATTATTAATTAATAAATAATAAAATATTAATTAATAAATAATAAAATAATATAATTAATAATAAACTTAAAATATATAAAATATTATAATAATAAAATATAATAATAGTTAGTTAAAAAATAATAAAATATTAATTAAGTTAAAAAGTAATATAATAAATAAAAAAAACATAAAAATAAAAGTTTTTTTGCTTTTAAACATAAAAGCTTTTAGTTTTTATTTTTAAAAAAGTTTTTATTATTATATGCTTTAAATAAGTTTTGCTTTTAAATAAATTAATATTATAATATATATATTTATTGCACTGCAAATTTTATTTTTATTATATTTAATTTTAAATAAAACAATTAAAGCTTTATATAATAGTTATTTTGCTTATATTTATATAATTAAACTTATTATTTTATTTTATAACAAACTTAAGCTATAATATTTAAAATTTTTATTACTGTTTATAATAATATTTTTAAAATATATATTAAAAGTAATTTTAAATATTTATTTAAATAGTTTTTAGCTTTATTATATTTTTTATATAACTATTATAGCTAGTATTTTATTTACTTATGTTTAATAAATTTATTTATTTTATATAATTTAATTAAACTAATATTTTTTTACTTTATTTTTTAACTAATTATTATTATATTTTATTATTATAATATTTTATATTTATTAATTAATAATATATTAATATTTAATAGTTAATTTTTAAGTTTATTGCTGCTTAAAATAATATATAAAAAAAAAACTATATTATAAAAAGCTTTATAGCATATTTATAGGCTATATATAGTAAAAACTATTTAAACTTAAGCTTTTTTTAAGTTTTTAAAAAAAGTAGTAAGTACTAAATTGTTTTATTATAACGCTATAATATAGTATATAAATAGTTAAAAATGTTTTTTTGCGTTTTATAAGTTAACTAATATATTAATATTTTGCTAGCTATTAGCAGTTTATATTTTTATATTAGCAGCTTGTTTGTAGCTATATTATGCTTAGCAAAGCAATTAATAAAGCAGTAAAATAGCTAATATATAATAATTTAGTTATTAGTAGCTATATATATTATTAAAAACTATACTAATAATTATTAGCAGCTGTTTATAACTGTTAGTATATAGTTGTAAATAATTAGTTATATAAAAAAAGCTAAGTTATATATAGCTTATGTTTAGTTTGCTTTTTTTCTATATAAAAAAGTTATTGCTTATTTTTTTGTTTGCGTACTAAGCTTTCGGCTTAGCTATTTGGTTGCAGTTTATTTATTTGCATAGGTAAAATAGTATATTAATATTTATTATTATATTAGTAAAAACTTTATATATATTTTACTTTTTTACTTTTTTTTACTTTATTATTATTAATAATTATTTTAATTATAATTAATATAAAATTTATTATTATTAATTTTATTAAAAATTTAAATTTTAATATTACAAAAACTAAAAATACTATAATATTTACTATAAATATTATTATAATAAATATTACTATAAAAAAAAAGTTTAATTTTTAGGCTAAAAATATTATTAATTTTATAATTATAAAAACTATTGCTTTTATTAAAATAAAAATTTAAATGCTAAATATAAATAATAATATTAATAAAAAAATCTAATAAATATAAAAACAAAAACAAAATATATATGCTATATAAATATAGCTATAATAAAATTGCGCTAAAATATATTAAAAAAATAAAAAAGCACTTTATAAATATATATTTATATTTAAATTAGCTTAATATAAATATTAAAATAATATTATATATATATAGTTTTAAAAAAATTAAAATAGCTTTTAAAGAATTAATTAATTTAGCTAATAATATTTTTAAAAAATTAGCTTAATAAGCTAAAAAATTGTTTAATAAGTATAAAACTAAAAATTAAAAATAAAACATTATTTTTAACAAAAACTTTACTACTGTTTAAAAAGCTTTTATTATAGCGCTTAATATTAAAATTATTTATTTTTTAGCTATTAATAATTTAATATTAAATGTTTATAACATTATATATAAAGTTATTATTTATATAAATAATAATAATATAAAGCAAAATTATTGCTTTTAATATATAGTTTTTTTTTTAATATAATATACTTTTTTAATATGCTTATAGCGCTTAAGTAGCTAATATTATAAAAAGTATTATAATAAACATATAGTTTATTATAGTTATTAATATTTATAAAAATTTAAATATAAACAATAAAAATATAGTTTTTTATTATTATAAATTACTATTAGTTATTAATAGCTATAATATAATAGCTTATAATAGCTTATTATAGCTTATAAATACTATATAATAATATAATTTTATAATAATTTTATTAATAAAAGTTTAATTAACTTAGCATTTTGTTTATAGCTATTATTTAGCCTATATAACTTATATTAAATAAGCTAAAAAGTAAAAACTATTTAATGCTAAAAAAAATTAAATTTAAACTTTTTTAATAATTTTTTTAAATTTTATTATAAGCTATACTTTTATTTTTAATAAATAAATTTATAAAATAAATAAAACAAAAGTTATTTATAGTTTTTAATTTTTTGCTATTATTATTATAACTTAATTAAAAAATATTTTTTTTTTATTTAAAACGTTAATATAAATTTTTTTTTTATTATATTTTATTAAATTAAAATAAGCTTGTTTTATTTAAAAATAGTATGCTTATTTATTTGCTTTTATATTTTTATACCTTTATATTTTTATACTTACTTTTATATTTATTTATTTACTTATTTATTTTTATACTTATTTATTTACTTTTATACCTATTTACCTACTTTTATACCTACTTTTATACTTATTTATTTACTTTTATACCTACTTTTATATTTGTTTACCTACTTTTATACCTATTTACTTTTTTTTTATATATATATATATTTTTTTTTTTTTTACATACTTTTTTTTTTTTATATATTTATTTTTTAGTATTTATTTATTATTTTTTACTTATAAAATAATATATATATATAAACTAACATTTTAATACTTTAGTATAAATATAAATATTTTATTACTAAAGCATTAAAAATATTTATTTTAGTAAATAATAGCAATTTTAGCTATATAGCTTATATAAATAAATAGTTTGTTAGCTTGTTTATTTATATAAGCTATATAAAAGTTTTACAAGTTTTAAAAAGCATAAATATATATTTTATATTTAATTATTTAGTAGTTTTTACTAAATATAGTTATAACTACTAACTTAAATATTTTAATTTATAAGCTTTATTAAATATGCTTATAGCTTTTAAACTAAGTGTTTTAATTTATAAGTTTTGCTAAATATACTTATAGCTATTAAACTAAATATTTTAGTTTATAAGCTTTACTAAATATATTTATAACTTTTAAACTAAGTATTTTAGTTTATAAGCTTTATTAAATATATTTATAATTATTAAACTAAATATTTTAATTTATAAATATATTAATTATATTAATTTTAAGTATGCAAATTATATAATAAATAATTTAGCAAGTTAACAACTAAATTAAAAAAATATATATATATATAATACTTTTATAAAACTTTTTTATTTTTATATAGCTGTTAATTTTAATAAAAAATAATTTAGCAAAGTAAAAAAACTTTAAAAACAATTAAGCAAAATAAAAAAACCTAAAAAATAATTTAGCAAAACAAAAAAATTTAAGAAACAAATTAATAGTTTATTTTTTTAAAGCTTTAAATATATATAATTAAGGTTAAAAAAAAATATATATTTTAAGTTTATTTTAATGTTTATTTTAATATTTATTTTAGCTTTATTTTATTATATTTTAATGTTTAGTTAGCAAGTTATTTATATAACATTTATTTTAATTATAACTTTAAGCTATTAAAATATTTTAACTATTTATAATAAAAGCTAAATAAAATACTAAATTGCTTATATATTTTTTATTTAAAACCTAGTTTAATATAGTATAACTTACTATTAAAACTATATAAAACTATGTTTATTTTAATAGCTTTAACTAAAAAAAGTTAAAAAACAATAATAAAATAAAAATAAAAGCTTTTTTGCCCTTAGTTATAAAAGCTTTTAATATATTATTTTATATTAAAAAACAATAATATAATAACTATAATAGCAATATTATTTTTTTACTTTATAGTTTAATAAAAATAAACTTTTTATTATATATAAAAACTAAATTAAATAAAAAAAACAAATAACTAATAGTTGTTAAGCTAACTAATAATAATAAAATATTATATATTTATTAAAATATTTTAATAATATAAAAATATATTATATTTATTAAAACTAAAGCAAAGTATAAAAAGGTTTAATAAAAATTATACTGTAAATTTAATAACTAACAATATATTTTACTATATTTTTATGCTATTTATTTGTTATTTAAAAAACAATAAATATATTATTTTATTTATAAGTATTATAATTTTAATATTTAAGTTATATTTAGTACTAAAACAAGCAATAATATTATTAAAAGCTATTTTTTTAATAGTATAAGTTATTTTTATTGCTTTATTAAAGCAATTTAAAATATGTTTAATAACTAATAGTATAATCTTTTAAATGTTTATAGTTAAAACATAATTTTAATATAAAAGCAATTTTTTAAGCTATTAATATACTATTTAAATAAACTTTAAAAATTTACTTAAGCAAATAAATAAACTATAACTAAATAGCTAAGCTAAAGCTTAGCAAGCAAATAAAAAAGTAAGCAACAACTTTTTTATATAAAAAAGAAAACAAGCTATACACAAGCTATATATAGTTTAGCTTTTTTTTATATAACCGATTTTTAATAATTATATACTAGTAGCTGCAAATAGCTGCTAATAGCTATTAGTATAGCTTTTAGCAATATATATAGCTGCTAATAACTAATTTATTATATTTAGCTATTTTATTACTTTGCTAATTGTTTTACTAAATATAACACTAATATAAACAAGCCGCTAATATAAAAATATAGGCTACTAATAGCTAGTATAAATTAACATATTATTTAATATATAAAGCGTAAAAAAACCTTTTAATTACTTGTTTTTTATATAAAGCGCTATAACAAAATAATTAAACTTTATTACCTTTTTTAAAAAACTTAAAAAAAGCTTAAGTTTAAATAGTTTTTACTATATATAGCTTTATAAATATGCTATTAAAGCTTTTTATAATATAGTTTTTTTTTTATATACTGTTTTAAGCAATAATAAACCCGAAGTTTAACTATTAAATAAACTTTAAAAAAATTATTATTAAAAAATTTAAAACTTATTATTTAGTAATATTATATTATTTACTAATTAATACTTAATATATAAAATTTTAACTTTAAAAATTTTAGTTATTATATTATTAAAAGATTTATTATAAATAAAAGCTTTTTTTTTATAAAAAAAAAGTTGCAAAAATAATAAATAAGTTAATAATAATAAACAAATAATTTTAGTGCGTTTTAGTGTAATTTTGTTTTACTATAGGTTAAAATTAACTATAAAACATATGTTTTAATTTAGTAAAAATTATTTGTTTTTTTGTACTTTAGTTTATATATATTTAATTAAATTGCTATATTTTATATTGCTATTTTTAAAATTATTTTTTTATAAATATATGTTTAATTAAAACGCTAAATTATATATTGCTATTTTTATAAATAATATTTTTGCTAATATATACTTAATAAAAACGCTAAATTTTATATTGTTATTTTTATAAATAACTATTTTATTTATTTGCACTTAAATTTTGTTTTGTTGTAAATTAAAGTTAACTATAAAACATACGTTTTAATTTAATAAAAATTGTTTGTTTTTTTTCACTTTAGTTTATATATAGTTAATTAAATTGCTATATTTTATATTATTATTTTTACAATTATTTTTTTTATAAATATACGTTTAATTAAAACGTTAAGTTATATATTGTTATTTTTATAAATAATATTTTTGCTAATATATATTTAATAAAAACGCTAAATTTTATATTATTATTTTTATAAATAACTATTTTACTTATTTGCACTTAATTAAAAAGCTAAATTATATATTGTTATTTTTGTTAATATTAAGCTTATATATATATATTTAATAAAAACGCTAAGTTATATATTATTATTTTTGCAAATAACTATTATACTTATATTTACTATTAAAATAAATAAAAATATTTTTTATTAAAAAACATATTATATTATTAATTAAATTATTTTATTAAAGTTTATTTTAGCTATATTAAATTATTATTAGTTTAATATAGTTAAGCTTTTTAGCTATTATTTATTAAGCTATATAAATAACTAATTAATTATATTTAGTATTTAATAAAAATTAAATGTTAGCATTTTATTTATTTTAAATATTATTGTTTTATATAACAATTTTTAGCGTTATAATAAAATAATAATATATTTTATATATTATAAATAAAATAAAAACTTAAAAAAAACAAACTTTTATTATGCTATTAAAACCAAAAGTATAAAATTAGTTTGTTTATAAAAGTATATTTTTTTTGTTTTAAAGCAGTATAGCTTTAAAATAGCATTATAATTTATTAGCTATAACTATTTAAATAATTAAAGCTTAAGCTTTTTAAGTTTGTTATAATAAGCTTTATATATTATTTAGTTATAACTATAAACTTATATAATTATATAATGTTTTTTATATAAAAAATATAAAACTATTTTTAGTATTATATTTTAATAAGCTTAGTTTTAAATTTTATATTTAATTATTATTTTTTATAAATATTATTATATTATTTTTAATAATATATTTAAAAAATAATACTAAAATAACAATTTATATTATTTATAATTAAATAATAATAAAATATAATAATTAGTTATTTATATAATTAAATTAATATATTATATTAAAAATAAAATAAGCAAAATTTTTAATATTTTATTTTTTTAATATAAATATTTTAATTTTTAATTTATATATTTATATTTAATAATAAAAATATAATTTAAACATTAATTTTAATAAAGTTTTTTTTTATATTAACTAGAATTTATTTTTATTATATATATTATATTGTTTTATATAACATAATAATAAAAATAAAATATAAAAAGTTTTAAATATTTTATTTTTTACTTTTATTAAAAATTATAGTTATAATACTAAAAGCTTTTACGGCTAAAAATAAAAAAAACCTTTATTTTTATGTTTTTTTTACCTTTTTTACGCTTTTTTTTTTTTGCAGTTTTAATAGTAGGTTATTTTTAACAGTTTTAGCAGCTATAGCTAACTAAAATAAACATAAAATATATATTAAAATATATTAAAATAATAGTAAACTAAATATTAAAATAATAATAAAATAAACATTAAAATAATATAAAATAACTAAAATATACTAAAATATAGCTAGTATATATTAAAATATAGCTAGCATATACTAAAATATAGCTAGTATATATTAAAATATAGTTATAATATATTAAAATATAGCTAGAATATAAATTTTCTTTTTTTATTTTTTTTTTTATTTAACTTTTTTTAAAGTGCTAGTAATGCTATATATAGCTTTTAACAAATAAAATTATAAATTAAATTAGCTTATAATAATTTTAACTAAAAAGTTATAAAAGCTTTATTATTATATTAAAAATATATTATTAATAATATATTTTATAGCACTAATAGCACTATATATAGCTTTTAGCAAGCAAAATTACAAGTTAAATTAGCTTGCAATATAAATTATATAGCTATATTATTTTATTAAGCAAATTTTTTAAAAGCTATACTAAAAATTAAAAGTATTTTTAATTTAATTAAAAAATTAAAAAATTCTATAAACTATTTAAATATTATATATATTAGCTTACTATACTAAGTTTTTTTACTAGTATATATAAAACTAAGCAAAAATAATAATGCTAATATTGCTGTTTTTTTTGCTTATAAAAAAATTTTAAAAATATATTAAATGCTTTTTAAAAAGCTACTTTTTAAAAAGTTTTAGTTTATTTTTTGTTTGTTATAAAACTTATGCTTATAAATAAAAAAATAAATAAGCAAACAAAAAAGTAAAAAATGTTAGTATATTATTTTTAAATAAAAAAAATATATTTTTTAATTAAGCTATAATAATAGCAACAAAAAATTAAAAACTATAAATAACTTTTATTTTATTTATTTTGTAAATTTATTTATTAAAAATAAAAACATTAAAAATATATTATAAAAAATAATTTTTATTATATTTAAATAAAATAAACAAATAATAATATTTATTTAATATAAATATTTTTTTAAGTAACATTTTTAAAAAAAAAAACTATTTTAATAACTAATATAAATTTATTAATATATAAATTTATTAACTAAATTAAAAAAATAAAATAAAATATTTAAAAAATTATAATAAAAACTAACAATATAAAAATAAACTTTAAAAATAAAATATTTATGTAGTAAAATAAAATGTTTATTATATTTTCGATTTTTAAAAATTTAACTAAATTTTTATTAAAAAATTAAATATTATAATTAAATAAAAACATTTAAAATTTATATAACACTTTAAATTTTATATATAATAAACTAATAATTATAAAATAAACAATTTAATTTTTTACGTTATAATTTATTTTTTTATTATTTTTTTATATATTAAAATTTAGGTTAAAAAAAAAAATTTTAAAGCAAATATATAAAAATTAACAGCTTTATATATTTATTTTTATAATAGCAAAAATATTTTATTTTTAATGCTTATATTATATTATAATAAACTATAATTTTAAAATAGTTTAAGTTAATATAAGTTTTAATTTTAATAAAATATTTAATAATAATATGTTTTATTTATATTAAATATTATTTATATATTTATAATAATAAATTATAATTATTTATAAAATTTATAATAAAATAAATTTAAAATATATAATTTATATTGTTTATTATATATATTAAAATAAAATATTTATTTAAAAATAATATAATTTAATAAAAAAATTTTATTTTTTTATTTTAATAAAAAAAACGTTATAACTATATTTTATATTATTTAATATTATATTTAATTTTATTTTATTTTTATTTAATTATTTAAAAAATAAAATATTTTAACTTTTTAATATTTTATTTTTTATTTTTATTTATTAATTTTTAAATTTATAAATAAATATTATTTAAATTTTTATAATTTTATTTTATACTAAATAATATTTTTAATTAACTTTTATATTTAAATACTAAAGTTTTAATATTAAATTAAATAATTAATATATTTTTTATATTATTATGGTTTAATTTTTATTAAAACGTTAAATGTGCAACGCTTGCTTTTTTTTTGCACCTAGTTATTTTTATATAATAAAGTTGGTTGTAAATATACAGTTATTGCTATATAGTTATTTTATTATATGAGTAACACAAATATAATATGGATTCTTAACAATTTTACCAAAACTATCCTATATGGCTGTTTATACAACAAGCGTAATTTTAAACTTTTAGCATATGTGCTAAGCCAAACTTTTTTTATTATAGATTGCTAACAATATATAAAAAAAAAAACTAATATGCTTAATTGCTAAACTTTAGCCAAAAAAATAGCAAAAAAGTAGCCGTTTTAAGCTTGCTAACTAAACTTTATTTAATATGCTATATATACTTAAATTTAAATAAAAATACTAACTACGAAAATAAAAAATAAGCAAAAAGCTTTGCTTATAAAGTAGTTATTTTTTTTATTTTTTATTGCTGCTGTTATAATTGCACTTTTATTATTATTATATGCTTTATAATAATATTATTATTACTATTAACAACTAAAGTGCTTAGACTTAATAATATATTATAGCAAGCTTTTAAAGCAAAGCTTTAGCTAAAACTATTTTTAAATTGCTAAAAGCAATTAAAAATTTTAATATTTAAAATATTAATAAGTTTAACGATATTTATAAACGTTATTTTATAGTTATTTATTTTTTTGCGTATTTAAACAATTGCTAATATTTAAAATTTTATAAGGCTATAACGAAAATTAAAATAAACTAAAACAAAATAAACTAACGTAAAACTAAAATATTAAAAAAAAAGTTTTTATTAAAGCATTTTAAAAAGTTAATAAGTATATAAATTTAAGGCGTAGTTAAACATAGTTAACTTGTTATACGGCAGCAGGCTAAATAGCTTAATAGCTAACTATAGTTTAGAATAAAAGCGCAACAGAAGTGTTTCTGCGGCTGTTTAGGGCTTAATTAAAAAGCATTATTGCTATACAAACAAAAAAATGCAGGTTTGGTACTAAAAGAGGAAGCTATTTCTAGCGTTTCGGTTTTTGTTATAAAGGTTAAAGATTTGCGAACTTTATATAAAAAAAAGGGCGTTAAAAGTGTTATTAGTTTAACTAATAAATTGCGGCTTAACAGGAAGCTTAATAGGTTGGTTAGTTAGTAATAAACATTCGATTATACTATAGTACATAAGATACAAATCATTAGGTAACTATAAATAGGCCGAAGCTTAATATATTTTTTATATATTATTTATTAATAAAAATATTATTTAAACTTAAATAAAAAAATAATATATTTTTATTATTATATATAAACTATAATTAATTTTTGTTTTATTTATTTTATAAACTTATTTATTAAAAACAAAAGCATTTATATATAATAAAAAAAAGCTTTAAAAATAAAATATTTTTAAAATAAAATAAAATGTTTATTATATTTTTAATTTTTAAAAATTTAACTAAATTTTTACTAAAAAATTAAGTATTATAACTAAATAAAAAACATTTAAAACTTATATAATGTTTTAAATTTTATATAAATATTTTTATTACTAATAAATAAATAATTTTTTAATTAAAATAAACTTTTTTTAAAACAAAAAAATAATAATAATAATATATATATAACTAATTTAATAAAGTAATATTTTTATTTAAAATAAAAATTTTTTTTTTTTTTAATATAAATAAATTAAATATTATTTAATATTGCCGATTATTTATTTTATATTTTATTGCTTTATATATAATATAAAAATATAATTAAAATTTTTTGTTAAATTTTTAACTTTTATTTAAATAGTATTTAGGTTTTTTGTATTATAATTTACTTTTTTATTATTTTTTTTTATATTAAAATTTAAGTTAAAAAAATAAACTTTAGTATAAATATATAAAATTTAATACTTTTATATATTTATTTTATAATAATATAAATATTTTATTTTTAACGCTTTTATTATATTATAAAAAACTATATTTTTAAAATAATTTAATTTTATATAACTTTTAATAAATAATAAAATATTTAATAATAATATGCTTTATTTATATTAAATATTATTAATACTTTTATAATATTAAATTATAATTTTTATAAAATTTTTAATAAAATAAATATAAAATATATATATAATTATATAATTTAAATTTAAGTTTTTTTTTTTACTTTTATAAATATTTAATTTGTATTATTTATTATATATATTAAACTAAAAAAATCTTTTTAAAAATAGTATAATTTAGCAAAAAACTTTTATTTTTTTTTATATTAATAAAATAAATATAACAACTATATTTTATATTTTTTAATATTATATTAAACTTTATATTAATTTTTAAATATTTTATTTTTTATTTTTATTAAGTTATTTAAAAAATAAAATATTTTAACGTTTAAATATTTTATTTTTTACTTTTATTAAATTATTTAAAAAATAAAATATTTTAAATTTTAAATATTTTATTTTTATTTTTATTAAATTATATATAAAAAATAATATATTTTAAATTTTAAATATTTTTTTTTTAAAAAAAATTTATATTATATTAAATAAAACAATTAATTAATTTTTATATTTAAAACTTAATATTTTAATATTAAATTAAATAACTAATATATAATTTATTTATTTATTTATTAATAAATATATTATTTAAGCTTAAATAATAAATTAAAACTATTTTAATTATAATATTTATATATAATAAAAAAAAGCTTTAAAAATAAAATATTTTTATAATAAAATAAATGCTTACTATATTTTTAATTTTTTAAAATTTAATTAAATTTTTATTTAAAAATTAAATATTAAAAACAAATAAAAAAAGCTTAAAACTAATATAATATTATAAATAATAAAATAATAATTATAATTTAATTTTAGTATAAATATTTTTTTTGCTAGTAAATAAATAATTTTTTAATTAAAATATACTATGTTTAAAAAAAAAAAAAAATTATAATATATTTATAACTAACTTAATAAAATAATATTTTTATTTAAAATAAAATAGTTTTTTTTTTTATTATAATTATATTATTATAAAATATTTGCTATTAAAAGCTTTTTTATAAAACAATATACTTTAAAAAAATATTTTAAAAATTATTTATATAAAAAATAAAAATAATAAGTATAATATAACTAGCTTTTTATAACTTAAGCTAAAAAAATAATTAAAAAAAAATATATTTTAAAGCTAATAATTTAACTAATTTTATTATTTAAATATAACTATTAATAAAAATATAATAGCTTAAATATAAAAAAAGCTTTTTATAAAACTTTTTAATAATTGTTTAATATATAAAAATTGTTATTTTTATATACTAATTTTTATAGTATAATAAATATTTTATTTTTAAAGCTAAAATATTAAACTATTATTATTAAATTTATTTTTATAAATAATTTAAATTAGTTTTATTAACTTTAATATTTATAAATAAAATTATTATTTAATAATATAAAATATTTATTTATATAAATAACTATATAGTAATAATTTATATATTATAACTAACTTTTTATATAAAAATAACTAGGTATAAAAAAAAAGCAAATATTATATTTAATATTTTAATAAAAATTAAAATATAATAATAATATAAAATATATAATATTAAAATTATATTTTATTTAGTTATAAAAGCTAAGTTTAATATTTTATAAAATAAATTAAATTAAAAATAAATAAAAATAATAAAAATATAAATATTAAAAAAAATAAAATTTAAAATATAATATTATTAATATTTATAATTTTAAATAAAATTATATTATTATTTAAGCAAATAAATAAACTATAATTAAATAGCTAAGCTAAAGCTTAGCAAGCAAACAAAAAAGTAAGCAATAATTTTTTTATATAAAAGTAAAAAGCAAGCTATATATAAGCTATATATAGCTAAGCTTTTTGTTTATATAACTAATTATTAATTACTATATACTAGCAGCTATAAATAGCTGCTAATAGCTATTAGTACAGTTTTTTAGCAATATATATAGCTGCTAACAATTAACATATTATATATTAGCTATTTACTGTTTTGCTAATTGTTTTACCGGGCGTAATACTATTATAAACAAGCTGTTAATATAAAATATAAGCTGCTAATAGCTAGTATAAATTAGCATATTATTTAATATATAAAGCATAATAAAAATACTTTTAACTATTTATTTTTTATATATAAAGCGCTATAATAAAGCAATTTAGCATTTATTATTTTTTTTAAAAACTTAAAAAAAGCTTAAGTTTTAAATAGTTTTTATTATATATAGCTTATAAATATACTATTAAAGCTTTTTTAT